>OLKM01000287.1:47966-235466 GCA_900291075.1 Melanogrammus aeglefinus | reverse complement strand
AAAGGTGCAATGTAAAGAAACTTAGTATCATTATTATGATCATTATGATAATGATGATGTTATCCAGATGCCATGGACACCAGCCTTCCGAGTGGGAAGTTGGAAAATCTCCCAGCTTTCTTGCGGCATTTCACGGAGGCACGCCCCCTTTTGGTCGAGCTCCCTCAGAATTCTTGAGACTTGGCGCGTTCACATCGCGTGTAGCCTTCCATACAGTGGCAAAGCCTAGATAAAAGCAAAAGGATAGTAAGAGAAAGGCTACAAGGAAATGAATGTGTTTGAACTTGAAATTGATCCTACTAAGTTCTGTTAAGTTCTGACCTTATTTTCATGGGATAAAAAAGGCTAAACATTTTTTTCATCGGATAAAAAAAGTTTCCGAGGCATCTGGATCACACCATGAGTAGGCCTACAGCCCGCAACGATACTGCAAGGGCTAGTAGGCTACATGCTGCCGTCACATCGCAATAACCGCCCCCAAATTTCGGAAGCATAGAACCAAGAATGTTATAAATACTTCAGGTATCTCTTTAACTGCTGGGTACTATGGTATTATTAGGTGGTATGCGTGACATATCATGGAGGAAACACGGGATCGCCGTTAATGGACCATTCCGACCACCGACCCCCGCTAGTGACCTTGATGGTATAACTGTAGGCCTTCTGGTTAACGTAAAAAAGCAGTTCGGAGAAAGTTTAGCGCAGAGAAGACGCTGCTTTACCTATTGTGCTGTGCTTTTTTGCGTTAATTAAACAGTATTAACGGTGCAACATGTTTAGTTTGTATTACAGATTTGCCTTGAGTGTCTCTCTTTGCTCTCTAAGATTTTAGTAGCGTTTCATTCAGGAACAGATCATGGATGAATAGTGATAATGGCGGCTGTTTTTAAGTGCAAAAGTGTTTATAGTATTAATACCAGTGTGATTCAAATGTAAGGGGAATAAACTTGCATCATTAAATGTGGTCATTTAAATGTTTTACCATGAATTGTACGCACTACACATTTATGGGCGCAAGTGCAGACCATTATTCCAGTTTGTTTCTATCATTGCATACACAAGTCCTTTACATTTAAATGCTGGCTTCTGCCTAATTTCAATGTTATTCTATATGTATTTTCTTTCCTGTGGACAGTTGAAGAGTTGTGTGTTTGCTTGTTGCGGCACTTGAAAATAAATCATATTTTTTTCATTCTCATTCCAGTCTCATTCCTGTCTCATTACGGTCTCGTTCCACTGTCAATCCTGTTTCGTTACAGTCTCGTTACACCGTCATTCCTGTCTCGTTAAAGTCTCGTTACACTCTTGTTAAACTCTTGTTACACTCTCGTTCCTGTCTCGTTAAACTTTCATTACTGTCTTGTTACACTCTTGTTACACTCTCGTTCCTGTCTCGTTACACTTTCATTCCTGTCTCGTTACAGTCTCATTACTGTCTCGTTACACTCTTGTTACACTCTCATTACTGTCCCGTTACACCCTCGTTACAGTTTCATCAAAGTCTCGTCACAGTCTCGATATATTCTCGTTACAGTCTTGTTCCAGGAGCCCATCCTAGTTAGTTTTTTGCATTGTGAGAAATAATAAAGCTTTTTTTTTATTTAATGTATGATAGTTTGGAGAAAAAGCTAATAAAAAAGTTGGGTTCAAAAAAAGACTTTGGAATAGGATCTGGTTCAAAATATGTTCTTTCTTTAAGCAAAGGTAGTTACTTCCTAACCCTAGTCTAACCCTAACCGCAAACATACCCCCTACCGTGTAACTAAATGTAACAAAGCCGGAGGTTTGCTGGGGAGGTGGCCGACAGCTGAGGCAGTTTTCACATGACTGAGTGTGTTGTCATGGTATCCATGACAACACACCTTTCCCTGGACCTTCAATGGACCTTTTTCCAAAATCGCAAGAGGACTCCAGAGGACCCCCCCCCCCCCCACCCCCCACCCATTCCATTAATTCCCATCTTGTTCTGTTACAGGCCTACTAAAGCGTTACCAATATTTAGAATAATATTAATTATCAATGTCTTAACTTCAATGCATAACAGTTATTGTGAATTAATCTGAAACAAAGGAAGTTCAGTGTAAGCGTGGTTGAATGTTTGAGAACACGATTGGGACTTTTTTCCATAACTTCACGTATTGTACCCCAGTAGTATTGCTACACAGGTCAACTGTATTTATAAAATTGCCCTGTAGCTTTGGCCTATGCTGTACAATAAATCTAAAGCGTTACCAATAATTATAATAATCTTCATGTACATCATGTACACCATCGCCCATACAACAAGCTCTGTTTTTAAAATATGACTTCTAACTATCTCAGTGAGTATCTGGACTCTCTGAGGAACTGTGCACTGAGTGGACCCAGAGCAATTGACATTGGCATGGCCCCCCAGCACCGATTTATATCTTTCATGAACAGAAACATTCATATGAGACCAGAGACATGTGATATTATTAACTCTGGGGCAGATAGAGCGAGCCATTGTGGATCTGTTTGTTCTCTCCCACTCTGACTTGGATCATTTAGTTGTGTGGCTCAAAGTAAGCATTTTGTTTGCCGCCATTGTTAGCCATCCTTGCGTGCTGCGTATGTGTGTGTGTGTGTGTGTGTGTGTGTGTGTGTGTGTGTGTGTGTGTGTGTGTGTGTGTGTGTGTGTGTGTGTGTGTGTGTGTGTGTGTGTGTGTGTGTGTGTGTGTGTGTGTGTGTGTGTGTGTGTGTGTGTGTGTGTGTGTGTGTGTGTGTGGCCTCATTATAGAACACGCGTTATGAGGAACCATGTGACAGACAGTTGCATATCCTGTCAACATGGAAGACATTTTCATTGAAAAGATTGTAATAAACAGATGAATAGCCTAATATTGGACATAGGCAAAATGTGGGTGTGTAAGATATATCTGTGGTTTTCACAGTTCCCTCCCACATTGATCTATGGGATAAGACCAATCATGTTCTCAAACTATACTCCTTTGATACACTCTCCACTGGAGGCCAGTATGAGATACTGCCTAGGGAGCCATGTTGATATTGTGGCACGGCTGGACGCGAGGCTCATTAAAACCAAAGCCATTGACTTGCAGCTCCCTATGTAACTTTAGTAGAAACGCCCGGAGGTGGTTGGAAACATGTGACTAAAGCAGTTGATTAATGCCCAGCGGAGGCAGGATCCACTTATGGTAAAACCATTGTAGGCCGATAAGGATGGCAACCTGCGGATTTTGAGTTAAGCGTCCGTGGTAATTTCACTGATTCCTGTGAGACCAGGTTGTTCTCATTGGAAATAAAGTAATTAAAAAAACGACACCAAATACCGCACTACACGTGTGGTCTTAGTATAGGGCTGCTTATTGTAATGGGAATTAAGAATGAAAGAAGGAGAAGACCACGTGTGGCCCTATAATAAATGCTGCTATTTGAAATTTAAAGTTAAAAATATATATAATATAAAGAAATACCACTCTAAAAGTTGGCTTCTGGTAGTACAATAAAATACGATAATCCTGGTTATCTGTTATGAGTGGTATTTTCCATTATGCCCCGCGAAATAAAAGTTAGGATTAAATTGGATCAATTAAAAGAGCAATCCATATAAACGGAAACAATCAACCTACAATAAGAGAACAATAAACACATCCTTTGAAAATGCATACTCGTACGTGCATCTTCTCATACATTTACGACCCACGCAGTGCAGTGGGAAAGTCATTGAAGTTAAGATAAAGGAAATCAAGTGACCTACATGGCCATTCCTACCAAGGAGGAAACTATTGTACCGTCGACACTGCCCGGGACTGGCTCTTGTTATTGGAGCAGCAGGAGGAGCGCATCATTACGCGCGGATCTTTCTGAGCACAGAGCCGTTCCTGTGTCCGTGCCGTGCGTGTAGTCTGATATACGCCGTATGTTACCTCCCGGTCTTATTTCATTTGGTGATTTTCCCGGTCGAAATTTTTCAACGTGGTAACGAAGTTGAGGACAAGTTTACCTGGCCTTTGTTTGAAGTGGAAACCTGCACCCGCACTGTTCGTGCGCCTCTTTTTAAGCATTGGAGGTGCCTATACTTAGTTTGGTGAACATTTCCACCCTCTGCGCTTTTACTTAGACTTTAACTACGCAAGACAACTTTTGGAGAAAAAAAATGATGAATGCAACGGCCATTTTTTGCAATAATAATGAAACGTGCAAGTCTACGAACATTTCCAGTACGGACACCACCACTCCCCCCGACAGCTACATCGACATCACTACTTTTATGCACATATTTCCATCCATTTATGGGATCCTCTGTACAGTTGGCGTCATAGCAAACGGACTGGTTATCTTTGCCGTGGCCACATGTAAAAAGAAAATGGTGTCAGACATCTACGTGTTGAATTTAGCCATTGCTGATTTGCTTTTCTTGCTTGTGATGCCCTTCAATATACACCAGCTGGTACGGGACAGACAGTGGGTTTTTGGGAACTTCATGTGCAAAGCAGTGGTGGTGGTGGATGTCAGCAATCAGTTCACCACAGTTGGAGTGGTGACAGTCCTGTGCATTGACAGGTAGGTTCCTTCCCAGACTTCTCAGTAGAAATCAATGTCTTCAACGCAATAACTGTTACTTCGAATTCATCTGTAACATTGGAAGTTCAGTGTAAGCCTGGTTGAATGTTTGACAACAACACTCTTATTGCTATTTTTAATAATTGCATATGTAAACAAATTATAATAACACCTTACCAGAGGATGCTGGGCCTATAGGATGCCTGACCCCTTTTCAGATCTCGGCAAAGCAGAACGAATGGGATACATAGTAGGCTAAACAAACAACGATTAACTGTGGAACACATCCAGAGAGAGTTAAAAAAAAGAAAGAAAGGAATCACAAGAAATCACGGGGCAGGTCTATTGTGTATAACCGCCATGTCATACACAATAGACTACTTGTGACAACTATTTTTTTCTAGGAAAATGTGTCTTTAAAGGAAGATGAGCACACGCTGATACAACTTATACATCAGGTAAATTAATGTTAACCTTTACCGCTACCTTGAAAATGGGATATGTGGGACCGTGATGCTCATTTAAACATGTTATGGGATTAAATACACAGGAATGTCACGTGTGATAGCAGTGATAAGACAAACATTATGCATGCTTTTTATTTTGTTTCATTGGCTCAGCTATTCTAGCGATTAATTCAACAGTACTATTAGAAAGAGAAGGTCTACGCAGACAAATATGTTGAGTTTAACATAATAATAATAATAATAATAATAATAATAAAATAATAATAATAATAATAATAATAATATAATAATAATAATAATAATAATAATAATAATAATAATAATAATAATAATAATAATAATACAATAACAAGAGAGGTGTTAGTCATACATGAGAAGAAGGACAATCCACTCTAATGATACACTCCAAACCGAATGCCAATGTTTGGGATGGTATTCATCCGTGACTGTGGATCTCGTGCTGCACATTCCAGGGGTCAGACATACATGCTCCATGTCCCTGGTAACCTCTCAGTGTGTTTGTGTAACTAGGATGGACAAGTGGATGCTCTGTTGGTAGTCTAAAATGAATCCAAGTGAATTTGAAGGAGATATGTGGCTGTAAGTCAGGAAGTTGCTGTATCTAACCACTTTAATGACAGGGCCATCTACTGTAAAGCCATGTCTGCTTATTGTGTTATTCGTTCTATCACATCATTTGGCCAAGTGTATAAATCACAAAGGGAAGTGTACACTAGTGTTTATGTTTGTGTCTAGCTCTAGGCAGGCACTCGTGTGTTTATCACATTCACACGCACCCCCAGGGGGTGTGTGTGTGAACCCCAGGGGGGGGGGGGGGACGCAAAATAACCGATTAGCATATCGTGATGGCTGAACATCCTTCCATTAATACAAATAACGGTCACACTGTATCCACTGATGTCTATCTTTCCGGGGAGTTTCTGTATGACGTGGTAGGTTGAGGAAGAAGAAAAGATGCACGCTCTTGGGAGCTTGTTTTTCCTTTTCCCTGCCAATTACAGATGAGAATAACGTAAAGGCAACAGCCCATGAAGACCAAATTTGATCTTTACACTTTAACAAACACAAACATGTGGCCAGACAATTGACCGCTTGCCAAGTTGTTTTCCACATCAATCAAATTAGGCGGCTTAAATGCAGGTTATAGGGGTTAATTACCCACAATAAGCCTTTTAATCCAGATGGTATAAAGCCTGGCAATACTAGATAGTGGTTTCTTTGTAATAACTTGCAGCCATTTAAACCAGATAACTGTATACTGCACGGCTTGATTGGTATGTTTCTAGGCCTTTTGCCTTATATGATGTATGGCTGCAGAATATGACAGCGTCGCCACCCTTACCCCTAAGGCGTAAAACAGAGCAAACATGTCAGGACCGACATGTCATAAATGTTATGAAATTAAGTGCTTGGACCACATCTTAGATACCAATTAGAAGTTGTTTTGTTCCCCCTTCGATGTCAACCAATAAATATAAAACTCTGGCTCTTCAACGTGTCATCTTGTATTTCTAATACTCCGCATTACTGTTATGATAATAATTTAATGTAGAGAGAAACAGACAGAGGCAGAGTGTTAGAGCGAGAGAGAGAGAAAGCGATAGAGAACATGAGATGACTGGCAGAGGGTGTTTTGCATAACCCTTCGCCTTTACCCTTCACCTTGGCTAGCCCGATGTTCATTCAATCCACACTCAAAGCTTTCATTGTGTTCTCACACCTTCATGTCAAAAAACCGCCCCTAAATTGTTTTCCCCCCACTCTTTATCCTTGAGACCACGATTGTCCCCCCCCCCCCCCCGCGGCTGACGTGTCTTCAAAGTGCCCCTCGTCCCCGCCCTCGTCATGACGCCTTCCCTCATGTCTTCCTCCCCAGGTACATCGCCATCGTGCACCCCACCTCAGACAAGCGCACCATCCAGTGGACCATCATCATCAACCTGCTGGTGTGGCTGGGCAGCTTCCTGCTCACCGTGCCCGTCATGATGTACGCCAAGGTGGTGGGCAAGCGGGACCTGGAGATGTGCATGATGTACCTGGATGGCCCCCAGGACATGTACTGGTACACCCTCTACCAGTCCATCCTGGGTTTCATCATCCCCCTGGTCATCATCAGCACCTTCTACTCCCTGACGCTTTACCACGTGTTCAGCTCCATCCGGAGGGTCAAGCGCAAGCAGTCCGTGTGGGCCAAGCGGGCCACCAAGACGGTGCTGATGGTCATCGCCCTCTTCCTGGTGTGTTGGTCGCCCTACCACGTCATCCAGGTGGTGAACCTGAGCAACAACACGCCTACCACCGCCTTCATCTACGCCTACAACGTCAGCATCTGCCTGAGCTACTCTCACAGCTGCATCAACCCGCTCATGCTGCTCATCTTCGCTCAGAACTACCGGGAGCGCCTGTGCCGGCGCAACGCGCTGCTCAGCTCCCAACACTCGTCCAAGACCACGTCGGTGAGGCCCGACGGGTCCAGCCTGGCCACCGAGCCCAGCTACCGCTGTACCCCCATTTGAGCGTGTGAGGGTGCTTCAATAAAAGGGCTTTGTTGTAGTAAGTAGCAGTGAGTGTTCTGTTGATTCGAGACAAGGTTGTGTGCCAAATGCAATGTGGACGGTCGCTTTTACTCCAGGGCTGTTGGGGGTGTGTTGAACTCGATGTTGGGGGGGGGGGGGGGTGGACGTTAGAGCTGTATTCCGGCGAGACCTGTCAATTTTCCCCAACCCCATTGATCACTCAGGCTCTCTTCTCTTCCTCTCTGTCACACTCTCCCTCCTTCTCTCCCTTGATCTTTTATACGGTTCGGTTATTTTGCCTTGTTTTGCTCTGGGTTAGATCGGGGGCGGTTTCACGACTCCACCGATGACCCATTTCTGATAGGTGTTCTGGTCCCGGAAAATACACTGCCAGCTCAGGAACAAACAAAATCTGTTTAGTGTTGTTTCACTAAGAGGATCAACATGCTGTCAAACTGATATTACTATTCATTTTAATTAAACTTGATGATAGTAATGACATTTAAATGGAGTTAGAATGTATTCAATGGGATCACGTCTTGATTTGGTGTTTGTTTATGTTGTACATAATGTGTGTCTAACCAATGGGATTTTCTTTTCGTTTTTTAATTGCGTGTCATGCGTTGGTTCTACAACTGAGCTGTTCTATGACGAGCACGGAACACATTTTCTGTGCCATTGATCTGTATCAACGATCCCCAAAAACATCCATTTATAACTTTAGAGGCTTTACTCTGAAATGTAAATCTTTATCATATTACACTCAATCTGCTGCATTGAAGCCATACGCTGCCACAAAGCTTTTTAAAAGTAGCACTTACCTTGCAGGGTTTAACGTTTTTGTGAAATATGTATACGATAAACGACCAAGAAAAGAAAAACGTGCATATGTGTTTATTGCCAATTTCAGAAAGGTTTTATAATGATCTGGGTGAAATGCTCGTAATCTAATCAGAAATCTACCATTACAACCTGATCATTGATATACCACTACAGGATAGAACAACATAGACGACAATGAGGGTGTATATCAGAAAGCACATGCAGACAAAGAAAAGAAACATCTGAAATCACCTGGAGATGCTGCCCATTGATGTCATCCACTAAAGCACACCTGTGGTTCGTTGCTTCAGTCTAGACTCATCTTGTGGATATAGTGAAAGGTTTTGTATGTAAGTCTGAAGACATAACAATTTTGTGAGAAGGGCTTGACCCCAGATGGCCTGTAGTGTAAGAAAAAACAACATGAAACTTAATGAAGGACTCTCATGTTGGAAAACCTGAAACCACACTGTTAATCCAGCAACAATGCCCATATTTGTCTATCAGTAAAGCATTTGCGCAGCGAGCTCTGGCAGGACACTCTAGTCATGTGCTGCCTATCAGCTGACAGCTAACGCAACACACACACACACACGCACGCACGCACGCACGCACGCACAGGCAGACAGGCAGACAGGCAGACAGGCAGACAGACAGACAGACAGACAGACAGACAGACAGACAGACAGACAGACAGAGAGACAGACACACACACACACACACACACACACACACACACACACACACACACACACACACACACACAACACACACCACACACACACACACCACACACACACACACACACACACACACACACACACACACACACACACACACACACACACACACACACCACCTGCTTTGGTTCAGCTCTGTAATCGATGTTACCTCCTGCACAATTGGCGGAGACATCTGCTGTTGATTGTATAGTGCTGCCTGCATTTGGTATGCTGTATCTGACCTCGGTATGCTATGCTTTCGACCTTTCAGCAGGGCGGCCTCTAAAAGAGTGGATCTGTACCAAACTAAAGTGTATTACCATTTCATGCAATAAATGGTTGATGATGGACTTCAGACAGTCTGAAACGTCTCTTCTGTAATAGAAGTGGGTTTGTTCATAAAAATGCTAAATGCATTTGAAATATCAACATGACAAAAGGTTAAAGCTAAGGACCCATTTCCACCACCTGATCCCTGGTCAATTCCTGGTTCTGAAGAACAACGCCACTTTTGCTGCCGGCTTACATTAAAGTTAAAGTGAATGATGATCTTCCATTCATTGAGTATGACATGAGTGGTAACATCTATAACAGGGATGTTCAGCCTTGCTCCCACAGTCAAGCATAAGAGATTCATATATTGAAAGCCAAATGTGTTCTAGTACGGCCCTGTGTTTTAGTAATAAAATGATTCTTAGTGTAACTAAATTTAGGGCTTGTGGACATAGTTAAATCAATTGAAGCATTGGTGGCCGAATCCCTTAAACAAACTTTTAGAAAACACACTTCCAATATCTACAATGTAGGCATGAGTCAAGTCGGAAAAACAACTTATTTCCAAATTAAGTAATTCTGAGGATTGGGGTCATTTTCATAGAAAGATACTCCAAAGTAAAGTTTCTAATAAATTTGATGGCCAAATCATAAAATAGATATTATAAATATTAGAGTTGAGTTTCTTAAATGTCTTATTTACCATTTGCATAATATTGGAATATAAAATAGCTATTTAGTATGAACTAATGTACGGTTGCATAAGTGTGTGACGTATGCATATTACATAAAATGTTCTCCATTTCCATAGTAATAAGGATAGGAAGCTAAGCTTTACATGCACAGACTGTGTTTGGTCAGGCTCCAGACTAGAGGAGATTCCATATCCATAAATCTAAATAAGTAAAGACTTCTCCAGACAAGCTGCATATATGCCTTCAGATCACTTTTCTGTCCAAACAAACACAGCTCTGGGGTCAGTAGAGAATGTTGATGATGTAGGTGGGGAAGCCATTTCAGCTTCAGGGTGTTCGAATTCTGGTACTGCAATTTACCTCTTTGGACGTCTATGATAATGCCAGTGATGCATTCTGTTTTATCAGGTGAACTGGAAGCAGATCCTGGTTCAGTGACGCCCATTAATTGTATTTTAGGTTCCATCATGTTGAAGTTCATAACAAGCCCAGGCTTCACATCGTATTATCTTGACGCCATGACGCGTCATTGTATCATCATTCACTGTGTGTAGGATTTAATCTCATACCCATTTTGGGCCAAGTACTCTCAACAGAAGCCCCACTATAAAGTATGATGTCGGAGCCATGCAAGAGAAGAATGCAACACTTCATGTTTTGATGATCATCATTTCAAAACAGACTTAAAGATTCAGTGTTGAGTATGCCCATCTCAAGTGAAGTTGTTTGGGAGCATTGCATCGGGCACCCTGGAATCATCGTGTAAAAACTGGAATAATAAACACATTCATGTCATTCTAAGGAAAAAAATATATGATATAGAGTCGGTTTTTTTGCATTCAATTGATGGTGGGAATGTTGTGCGACACAGTTAATTCCTATTGTACTATTCATACCAAGTCCCAATCATACGATCAAGATACCCTCTCCAGGAAGGTGCTGCCTTAGGTGTCGTCTCAGAATAAAAGGCGAAATAGGGCTACTTATTAGGCTCTATGGAGTGGAAAACATAGGGGTTGGGGAAAGACATTAATGTATGTAATATTGACGGCAAGGTAAATGCTGTTTCACCAATGATACATAATGACCGTCCTTGTGCATACAAACACCCCAGGCCCATAGGAGATGAATCAAAGCGCCTTCAAAGCATGCTTGTAAATTCAGATCTCATGCCGGCCCATGCACCCTGACCAGGAAACAAGGGAGGCAATGATAAACATCGTTGTTTTGGGGAGTTCCTTCCATCGCTCGAGGGCCGATAGCATCTGTTCAGTGTGACTGGTTTTTCAATTTTTTTTAATTTATAATAAAAAAGAAAATTGGTCATGCTTTTATGCATCATCATAAATAAGAAGTCATGAAACTATTGATAAATGACTTTAAGTATAATGAATATTATGTCAGTGTTTAGGGAGTGTATTTACCTTAGAGCAATTCCAGTGCCACACTCATGCTAGGTGACTTAAGCTGGGCTCCTCCCCGACAAAGGAGGCAGGCCAGTGGTGTTGGGAATGAGGTTTGCAGTAAGGTTGAAGACCACGGCCCAATCCCAAAGTGGGCCCTGAGGACTCAAGGACTTAATTGATCTAAGGTGCTAAGTGAGTGAGTGCGTGAGGCCACATGGGCTCAGATAGGTATATATGGGATTGGGACAGCACTTCACGAGATCACATGTTACCTTGGCAACATTTAATGACTTTTTGACGTCTTTAATGACAAAGACGCTGCTGGCACTTGCCGGTTTGGGAATTCTCTTCTTTTTATTTTGTAAATGCAATGAAACGGCTACAGCAATTTATTGATAATAGAAAATATAATTTTACTTTTGAATACTACTTCAGCATAAAGGATGTATTGAATTAGGTGATTATTGGCCTACACATACTAATCATAAGTCAGAACGGGCTACATTTGGCTGAATTATAAAAGGTTTAATTAGTAATATGAAGAGCCCTTTGGGAGCCAAAAGAGCCGGCTCTTGTTGGTGAGCTGATCCAAATGATCCGGCTCACTAAAAAAAAGGCAGAAATTCCCATCTGGTCATCCATTGACTGTAGCGTTGTCTTGTTGTTCACCTTCCTAATTCCCGGATTTCCCTATGATCTCCGTGGTAAACGTCACAACGCTTTGAACTGTGGGTAATTCCCTTAGGTGAAGTCTGCACTGATGCAGACTCACGGAAAGGGCTCGGTAAGTGTGGACTCAAACCCTCATACCCTTTGGAATTCGACATTGGGGCAGCCCTAAAGCCTTAATAATTTTGTAAGAACACGCAGCAGTCTGTGAGTCTGTGAGTCCGGACATTGGGATTGGGCCAATGATACAGAACAACGGTGGTCCATGTTGATTATTCAACGTGAAACAAGTGTTCAGCCTCTTCCCGCCCCAGAGTCCAATCAGACTCGGCCGGTTGAGGCTGCTTAAACCAGCCATCATCCACACACACTCCCACATACCCATCGCTACGTTCCTACAGGACACGCACTCTCTTTTCAGGAACTGGGAAGACATAATTATACGTTGACCTTTAGCTCAAGCAAGGTTGATTCAACAATTGACACTCTTTTTGCATCCAACAGATTACGGAATAATTATTAATCACGTAATAAAATATTTTTATGTGTTTTGAGTGTCAAGTTAGGTGCAGGTGTAGAATAATCGTACTAGTCGTAACATGTCACATTGGATATAGTCCAATAAGTGTTGAAATCAAGGGCGATCCATCCATCCGTCTGTCCATCCATCCATCCATCCATCCATCCATGCATCCATCCATCCATGCATATGTCAGAGCCTGCCTGCTAACGACCCAGCCCGCCCACCCATCCATCCATCCAACCAACACATTAAAGACAACCGCCTTCAGAAGCCCCGCCTCCTCCCCATTGATAGGGCGGAGTATTCCCAGGAAGCACTCTTAATGTGTTATACATCGCAGAGGACTCACTGTATATATCCTCCGGGCACATTAGCTAACATGTGGCCATCGACCGCGCTGAAGTTACTCAGACTGATTAAGCGATCCTGGGTCTCATTGAGCAGACCGATGGTTTCCAGTCATTGACCAGCCCAGTGTAATGCGAGGTGAAATAACTAAGATTGAATATTGATCAGAAGGCCTTACATACAGCCTGCGAGGCACTTTGGTATCATCGCTTCCCCACTTGTACCGTCTGCCTCGGAGCACTGCTAATGAAGTGAGTGATGGATAGCAATGCAAGGCCATCGCTGGGATCTTTCATAGCACCGCACACACACGCACACACATACTCACACACACAAGCATGTGCACATTCACACAGACCCACGTTTGCATGTTCACACACACACACACACACACACACACACACACACACACACACACACACACACACACACACACACACACACACACACACACACACACACGCACACACACCACGCATGCACACACACACACACACACACACACACACACACACACACACACACACACACACACACACACACACACACACACACACACACACACACACACACACACACACACATATTATGCACACAGTCGCATGCGCACACAGGCATACACAGACAAACGCATGCACACACAAACACATGCACACACACATACACACACACACACACACACACACACACATACACACACAAGCACGTGCACATGCACAGAGATCCACGCTAATATGTTCATACACACACGCACACACACACACACACACATATGTACACACTCGCACGCGCACAGGCACACACAGTCAAACACATACACGCACGCACGCACACACACACACACACACACCCACACACAGGCACACGCCCCCACGTATTGAAATTGGGTTTCTGACTCTGCAATAGACAATTAGGGGGGTTGTCTTCCGACACACCTTTAATTGATGCACAGCAGAAGTGGCAGCACTTGTGTGTGAGCGGGACATAGGGGAGAGAGCTAGAAAGCAAGAAGGAGGGGAGTGGGTAAGAGAGAGCTGGGGAGAGGAAGAGAGGACAGAACAGAAGGAGAGAGCGGGAGAGGGAGACAGAAGGAGAGAGTATTCTGAGAGAAATAGGAAAGAGGTGGGAGAGAAAGAGGCAGAGAAGGGAGAGAGTCAGCTGTAGACGGAGTGAGAAGGAGAGATGGGAGAGAGTGTGTCGAAGAAGGAGAGAGAAGGAGAGAGTGGAGTGCTCCAGAGAGATATACCAATAGTTTCTGCAGGAGAGGAAGGGTCATACTCATCATGGATCTCAGCTACATCTCCCAGAATGCATCATCCTGATTTCATATGACAACCCCCAGGCCATTTCAGAACCCAATCGTAACATCAATTTTGACTTGGGTTAGCGGCCAGAACCTGCACGGCAGGTGTAGGGTGTTTGTCTTACGGAGACAGGATCCCCCACCCACTAGAACCACCGACTGTCTCCCCATCGGGGAACCTTATATAATGTTTCTCTGGAAACTCAAGGCTCACAAACACAGTATGGGGGTGGTGTTTTTGCTGCAGACCATCCCTCGTATTGCACCCTTAACACAAGAGCTGCACAAGGACAAACTTCCCTTTTTAACCAAGCCATGGCAGGGTCTTTATGTTATCATCTGTCATATGATGGACATCTCTTCTTATCTACATTATTTGTGATACACCCGCATCTTCAGTGACACCTAATCTAAAAGCATTTAGGACCACCGCGAATCCGCAGAACAAACAACCATCTCATTGGCTTCTATGTGGATGACTGTTCAATTCACAGAGCCAGATCGTATCCACAAGGCTAACTGGGTCTGGTCTGGACAATATTTTGTTTGTATACGTGTTAAATGGCCCTTTTTTTAGATGTACCCTAGTAAATGTAGACATGCGTGTACATTCCGGGGAATGTACACACATGTGTCTGTGGCTCACATTCATGCTGAATTACAGTTTACCAAGGCTGAATCTTTCTAGGCTTAGGCTTGCGTCCGTGATATACACAGTGCAAGGTCTACCCTCCAATAACATTAAGCATAATTATCTTTATCCAGGAAACTGTTCTTGAGAGCGAGGTGTAGCCCAAGAGTGAGAGCATAACAGTGTGTCTGGGTATTTCAGCTTTGAGCGATATTCCTCCTTTGCCATTAATTGGATAGGGCTCTGATTCAATCATTCATTCCTGAGAACCTCAGGAACTCAATTCAATTACTCTATCATCCAATCAGAGTCATTATACAGGGAACAGCCATGCACTTAGAAGCTTGCCTGAAATCAGAGCCCCCTTGCGTCAAACAGAACTGGGGGAATCCAAGATTTTATTATTTAGCTGCCGATGGAGATTCCGATTGCAGTGTGTGGTGTCTGAACACCTCCATGTTTCAAGTGCATCTTATATTATCACATTTAATGTGCCAACTATGTCCATACTTTATACATCTATCATACTTCTACATCTATCCTGGTGTGTCTGTAATGTTGTTTTATTTTGAGAAATAGAGAGGGCTATAATACCTGGCAATCTTTGTTGATCTTAATTGTGTTCATAAATCCATAATCCCTCAAACATTCTTGGAGCCACAGCAAGGCGTTATGCGATACCCTGGTTTATCATCTGTTTATTTTTGCTGTTATTCCGATGATGTTGTTATCGTTATTATTATTAAATGTTATGGTGTGTTTTAGGTTGTTTTTATTCTGACTGGCCTCCACACAGCTCTTGTAGTTATTCCTTTGACAACCACACAGTGTTTGGTGTTCATCTGTGACAAGCTCTTTGGTGCCGTGCGGATATATACGAGCGACCAAAGCTCGCAATGGGCAGGGAGCCAGGACGATGGCACAGCAGTCAACTGGATAACACACACACACACACACACACACACACACACACACACACACACACACACACACACACACACACACACACACACACACACACACACAACGGATGGCTATTGCATAAAGATCTCAGCCGGGGCACATGCATATTTGCATTCATCCACACATCATCCACACATACAAACACACACACACACACACACACACACACACACACACACACACACACACACACACACACACACACACACACACACACACACACACACACACACACACACACACACACACATCAGGAAGTGTGCAAGGAAGTATATAATGCTACTCTGGTAAACTTTGTGTTACCACCAGACACACACTCATACCCACACAGACACGCTACACAGATATTTGTTTATCTGCATATCCTTGGGAGTTTGGAGGACAGTCAATCAGAAGACAGTCATGCGAGCGGAGAGAGAAAACAGAATCCTTCATAAACACACACACACACACACACACACACACACACACACACACACACACACACACACACACACACACACACACACACACACACACACACACACACACACACACACACACACACACACACGACACAAGCTGGGACTCAAACCCTCGTGGCTCACAATGAGCTGTGCTGGGCCCTACTGGACATTTTGTCTTGTTTTCTGTTTGTTTGTGTTCTTTTTATGATTTTATTATATCACATTACATTATCTATTAATTTCTGACATCATTAGCTGATTTCAATGCGGGCGTCTAATGAAAGCCAGTTTGATTGCATTCAGTGTGCTGCTGTCTATAATTTGTGTCCCTTCACGGTGCTCCTGCTAGCTTTAATTGCAATTAGCAATCTGATACACCACTTACTTTTTTACCCTCTACTATATTTGCATTCGCAAACACAGTCTTGTGCACCCACACAAGCACAAACGTGCACGCACACACACGGCCTGCTGTGTCCAAACAGCGCTGTATTTAACACACCACATGAAAAGGCGTGAAGCTGAGTCATGTGATGGCGGGTTGACGCAGACATGACGGCAGAGATCACTGAATGGATGCTTTTCAAACCGCTTGGCGATGGTTTCCAGCCCAAAATGAGAAAGGAAAAAATGAGAAAGACCAAACAAAAAGAAGATCCTTTCATTGATGGTAAGACACTGAGGCAGTCATATAAATATATATATACTCCTCTACTAGTTAATCGCTCCTGGGGATGTGTAATTTTTTAATCTTTTAAGCTTCCATGTTGGTGTTTAATGAGCATTAACAGCACTTAGGTTTGATTGTACACTTGAAGTGCAGGCCTACAAACTGTATAGTGTGTCCCCAAGGCGGGGGGGGGGGGGGGCTACAATGGGACTCCACTATACTATGCTAATTTTAATCTTGGCACTACAGTACAGCTGTTATTAGAAACATGTGCATCTTCTTGAAATAATAGGAGGCTTTGTTGATTAACAACACCGTTCATTCACAACAAAATGTCACGACTCAGAACGGAAATCTACCATTTAAAACAGATAAGTCATAGGACGTTATCTGTTGTGGGGAAAGAAGTGAGCAGTATGAATTTGAAAGATGTGTGAGCCTCCTTTCCTATGTAACAGAGGGGGAACAGTATCTGACAGTATTATTCCAAGCTGTCGTGATGCGTTCCCCCTGTTTTGAATGGTCAAATTTAATGATATCAGTCTGAAAATCACAGGACTTATCTGTTGTGGGGAAAGAAGTCAGCAGTATGAATTTCAAAGATGTGTGAGCCTCCCTTCATAGTGAACAGAGGGGGAACAGTATCTGACTATCTGACAGTAATATTCCAAGCTGTCAGGATGTGCTTTACCTGTTATATGGAGCTGCATTTAAGACAGATATGATAAAATAGCTATTTAAATTTAGCCCATAAATGAATGAGCACACTTCCTTCCAAAAGTCCATAACATTCAAAATGAAAGGTCTCTCACAAAATAATATTTTTCATTGATATAAATATCAATCAGAAATAACAGTCGTTGGTTGTGTTAATAAAGAAATAAAAACACAAACATAGGCTATGTGCAGTTGAAAAATTAGACAGTCATGAAATTTGGATTTCATTTCTACAATACATCATCTTCAGATAAAACTCGCTAAAAAAAAGTCAGTTTTGAACCTTAGCTCTCTCCAAAGTGCCTCTGTGGTACGAGCACAGCAGCTCTTGGGCGAGCTTTTTGTGAACGCGCGCTTTCCCTAACCCTTCGGGTCATTTCGGACGGGGCGGGACTAGGGGAAACACATCTCGACGGGGAAACAGAGCTCGATACATCACCGGCCCCTCATATCGCATCGTGCGGGTTGATGAGTTTGCTTCCTGTAAGTTCATCCAATGAGAATCCCTGATTGGGTTGCTGGAGTGCAACACTGTGTCAGGGTTGAGTTCATGACTGCATTCTCATGGAGGAGCAGAAGCCGGCGGATCCTTGAGAACTAAACCCACAAGCCCATTCTCAGAGCAGACCGAGTGTAAATCAAGTGCTCATTATCCCCGCATTCCCCCGCCACCATGGACCCCCGTGGTCCGTGACGCGCTGGTCTGGAAGACTTCCTCCAGAGCCGCGCGGACACACAGTTGCGTGTTCGCAACTGCGTGTTGCGGACAACACACACACACACACACACACACACACACACACACACACACACACACACACACACACACACACACACACACACACACACACACACACACACACACACACACACACACACAATTTCATCCACCCCCCCACCTCCCCCATCCACCATCACATCCTCGCACATCCCCCCAGCCACCATCACATCCTCTACCCCCCCCCCCCCACCACACACACACACCATTACCACCACCCACGGGGGGGGGGGAGGAGATGTAGTGGTCTGCTCTCGTAGCAAACTCAAACAGGAATAAAAATTGACAGAATGAAGACTTATTTCCCGAGGGCGGAGGATCATAAATCACCTTTCTGCCGAGTCAATAGAAAAATACTCTTTCTGCTGGGAAATGAAACGCCGGCTTAAAGAGATAGGAGGCTTATGCCACTATACCTGGCCCTGAACTTTACACTGCCTTGGTTGGTTTCGGTGCGAGGATCTATCTGTTGAACAATATCATTAAGTGGAATAGTAGGCCTACCCAGAAGTGACATCAGCTCCGCACCCTTCGAATTACATTAAGGGGCCGTTTTTAAAATAATGGCAGGCATGGGGGGATAAATTGTGTAGTTTCTATATGGAGTTTCATCTCCAGCCAAAAGCTTCAGTGTTGCAGCGTGTACATGATAGCCTATAGACATGCGTGTGCGTCCGTCACACCTCACACACACACATGCAGATGGTGAGACATAACGGGACTCGGTTTATGACAGCAAAGTTCGGCTTTGATGCCTTTCCCCGTGAACTTAGGACACATCCAAGCTATCTGTATTCTATTCTGGAACTGCACACAAATGGCCTTTGTCCTCTCGTCAGTCTCAGGTGCTTCAATGAATGAATAAACTCTTCTGTAAAACTACGTTTTCAGTCCTTTCCCTAAGCACGTCTTTCTAATTGCCTCATTTAAACCCGTTTAACCAACCATTACAAAATATTTTATAATTAACATAAATTGGCCAGATTGCCATATAAAATATTATAAAGCAATCTGGCCAATTTATGTAGCCTAAATAATTAAATATTTTGTCTCAGTAGAATGGCATTTAAAAGCATACGCTTAAAGTGTTTATTTGATTGGGAGGATTGTTCACTGGTATTTCAGCAAGAAAATTATTAAGTAATTAATAATTGCATAATGAAGTATTGAACAGCAGCATCGTAACCAGCTAGATGTTTACGATCAGGATGTGACATCATTTCCCCCAATATAATAGCGCTATTTGTCTCCCTCTAATGGTGGCCAAAACATAAAACGTTCATCTATAAAAAAAAGATGAATACTTCATTGCGTCATTCAAGTGCTTGGAATATGTTGCTTGTAAAAACACACATCTCAAAAACGGCCCATTTTCATAAATCCTTTATTTAATATATGAAAGAGGCATTTTCCAACACATTCAGTGTAAAAGACCATGTCCCACACGTTTCAAGAGTATTTTGCAAGCCTACGCCTGAAGGCCCTTTAATATGCAAGACGAACCATGACAGAATAATGGACAACTCGCTTGTCTACTCTGCCGGTTATTGTTGCAATCTTAGAAAATAAAAAGATATACAATTATCACATGCTCCAAACAAAGTCAAACAAAGACATCAGCATCTATAAAAAAAAAAGATAAGCTCTGCATAGACTTCTTCCACGTCCACATTGTGAGTTCTGTGGGCAAGCCTTTAATGCCCGTCGACTCCGATTTAAACCCCTGCAGGTTAAAAACGTGTCCGACATTGCATTGTATCAGGCCAGATCTGTGCGTCAGTCACGCCTGTATTCATTCTCCACTGTGACGCTCGTGCTCGCTGCGTCAGAAAGACCCAGCAGGTTGTAAACGTCAGCAGGTTGTGAGGTAGACATGGGAACATTTTCTGCATGTTAAGTTATATAGAGGGACCAAAAGGAAGCATCAATCCTACACATTAAATGTATATGTTAATTATTAGCACACATATCATGAGCTGGACCTGATCAACATCAACTGGGAAGGTCAGTGGGCTGAAATCAAACCTAACAATATGTAGCACGAATAATGGAACGCTAGTGCTCGTTTCTGATGAATTGTTTTTGAAAGAATTCAAAACGTGCAACAACTAAAATAACCCCCTTAGTAAGGACACGGTGCCGGTCGCACTCCTTAAATTTGCATGTGTTGTACATTGCAGAGGGCTGAGGTATAGGTCCATATTGAAAGAGACATTTGTGGTATGCATAAGACTCTTCTCTTCTTGGAACCTATTAAAGCAGTGGTTCCCAACATTTCGTGGACTTGTGACCCCATTTTCAGTTCTGAAAATGTTTGCCAGCCAGACTCTGAATCTCGTTTATCTGCTTCCGAACGAATAGTTTTTATCCAATCAATATCTCCTGGTAAAATCAATATCCCAGTGAACGTAATCGTATCACTCTACTACACACCAAGTATTTCGCTCATGGCAATGAATTATAAGGCAGTCAGTTTGTAGCTACTGGAAAACTAGGAGACCTTCCTAAAGAAAAACATTGTTTGCTAAAATGGATCAAATGTCCAGTTTACGTCAACTATCTCCCATGACTTTATATGCACATCAGGGGACCCCGCTTTGGGTCCCGACCCCAAGTTTGGGAACTACTGTATTATAGGGTCCACAAGGGACCTATTCAACATTGCCCGGCTATCATGCTTAAAAGGGACACAAGAACAATTAGCTGCCTGCTCTCTTCATCCACCGTCCCCTGCATAAAAACAATTACCAAATATAATTGTCTTCGGTGGGAAACAAACAGAGTCCAACAGCAAATAAGCCTAATGGATTGTGCATATTAAGGGGTTGTACACGCCTACCGTATGGTGAGGGCTTGGTAATTATTCTACCCCAATGAACGTGCGTGTGTGTTGCCTAGCAACAGTATGGAGTATGGCCATCATGGAGAAAAGACCATTGCGATCCCTTACCTGTCTTAGTTTATTACATCTGTTAAAAATAGGGGGGGGGGGGGGGGGGCAGACTCAACGCAGAAATCCCTGACTGTGCAGAAACAAGACGGGAATGTGTTCAGACCTTGAGTGAAGACGTGGCCCCAGAAGCAGTGTACTCTATTTACTTCTCAAAGACGTTTGGAATGGGACAATGCATCCACGTTAAAAAGATCAAGTAAAAAAAAAAAAAAGGAAACCTATACATTACACTTAAGCATTTTGGTGTCAGAAAACTTAAGACGAGTCGAACGATAAAGATTTGGGTTGAAAATGGTGCGTCAGGGCATTGTTGACTGCACTCTGCTCCTACTGTGTTCAATGGTTGACAGGGGAATGACTTTAAATACTAATCTGGTCATTGAGAGTGATTTAAGATTCCATAGCTGCAGAATCGTTCCACAGCGGAATAGTTTACAAATGAAGCCACTGTTGAGAGAATAGCAACCGCTTGACCTTCTCGTGCTCGTATTAAAGAGCCCGGTGAAAACACCCTTGGCCGCTTTGAGGATGCATGGCAGAGAGGAAGGTGGGGACAGCAAGGTGTTATGCTTTGTACAGAGTCAAACAAATGATGATCTGTGATGCTCACAGTTAAACAGTCAAAGGGAATATAATTGGATAAATTGAAGTGCTAGGCGTTGTTGCCCTGGACGTTGTACTAAATACCACTAGTCATCCGTAAAGCAGCATTCATGTTATATTGTGTTTGAAGAGACGTAAGTGTATATCCAATTAAACAACATTGTAAATCCATGCGCATGACAAGAGCTCAGCAGACACAATACTATGATGTGAAAGTTGTGAGTGACATTTTAAACTTGTTAAATTATTGAAAACAGGCACTTGTCCCTCGGTTGGTAAAGGAATTAGCAGATCTAATTACATTCAAGTTAACCAAGAAAAGGCTTATTAGCAAGGCCAAATTACACTGTTGTTTCCTCTCATAATGGAATCCCCCATCAATGAGATATGATTATGAGTCATCTGGAGGCTCCCTTGCAATATTTGGTTTCCATCATGGGAGAGAAGTGTTTCCTCTCCCCGAGATTCTCCACCCGGCAAAGTTAGCAAACACTCGTATGCATATCAAAAGTAAACAGCATACTACGTCGTAACGGCTTCAACCTAGCAATTCAAAGACATAAAAATGAAAAAGCAATAGAACATGAAAACCATAGTTTGGACACCCTAGTCCGGTGAAAGGAATCAGGCCTCGGTCCAGACATCCTGCGTCCCTCGGGGAAAATAACAAAAAGGTACCCCAAACTCAGCTAATAATACCCCAATAAAGCCAGATTACGAGACACCTTAAATTGATAAACAGATAAAGCAGAGATTCCTAAGGGTTTGTGTATAGTAATATTTACCTGAAGGTAGCCCGAGGGTTGCCTCGGTTACCTGTGCCAAGCTGTAGCTGGATGCTGGGTTGCCATAGGTAACCTGTGTTACGCAGTAGCTAGACCCAGGGGTTGCCTTGGTAAAATGCGTTGACCTGCAGCTAGACCGAAGGTTACCTTGGAAACCTGTGCTCAAAAGACTCAGGGGATCCAGCTGTGCCCTGTAACCTGCAAACTTGTGTTGAATGAAGAAAAAATATGGGTTACAAAAGAAAGGGAAAAAAAAAAACACACTCTAAATAATGGCACCTTTATATATATATAATATATATCCAACTTTTAAAAAGTTTTGAATCCCTCTGTATATGCGTTTAAAATGTGGCCTACTTGACCGGCCAGTGTCGGGTCTTCAGTGGTCATGTGGGGGGACCAGAACGACTCCCCAGGTAGGAATGCATGAGTCAGACCTCATCCGATCCACGCCCGATGACAGCCTCCCCTGAACAGTTCTAGTGGAATGTGGTACATGAGGGACGGCAGCGCCGGGCGTCGGGTTGTGTGACATCAAGACGACGGGAGACAAAGCATACAGAAGGCTCCAGTCACGTGTTCTTTCCGCGCAATTAATTCCTCCAGTCGCCCGGCGCTCCCTACCCTTGGTCCCTTGGCGGGGGGGGGGGGGGGGGGAGAACACCGAACAAAAAAAGGACCCAGAGAGAAACCCAAATACAAACGCTCCAGACTGTGAGGTGTGCTTGAGAGTGAACCACCCCCAGCTCCGTCAGGGTCCAGTCTCCCCCAGCACCGTGGTAAACAAGCCGTTGTGTTGATTCTCTCCGACCCCCCACGGCCCCCAATCCTACCTCCAGCCAGCATGGCAGATAGTCTGGGAGGAGGTAAACTC
The DNA here is from genome assembly GCA_900291075.1 of Melanogrammus aeglefinus. Taxonomy (NCBI): domain Eukaryota; kingdom Metazoa; phylum Chordata; class Actinopteri; order Gadiformes; family Gadidae; genus Melanogrammus; species Melanogrammus aeglefinus. The sequence goes on along the minus strand of OLKM01000287.1, from coordinate 211,736 downwards.
TGTAGTTTTCCTGTCCGAATGGTTGTGTGTGGGTGTGTGTGTGTGTGTATGTGTGTGCGTGTGCCCCCCCCCCCCCCTCTTCAGGTGACCTCTGCTCCTGAGGACGGACCTCACCAGCTGGCTCTGACTGCGCCTACGTCGCTCACCAGGTTCTGAGCGAGGCAGATACCAAAGATCTACACACACACACACACACACACACACACAGTAAGAGACATACTGGTACCAGTTCATAAGCAAGTGACATAAAGGCTCCCATTATAAAAGCTTCACTAGCGGCGCGCGCCTAAGCGATGTAATGACCAGCAGGGGGCAGTAATAACCAAATCTCGATACAGCCATAGGTAGTTAGAATATGGCTGCACTTAAGGTTTGGGCCAAACCTTAAGTGGACGAGGTCACCGTTCGCCTTAGGTGCAGCTGGTCATCGTGTGTTTGAAGAGGCGCACTCACCTGTAGAAGTGCAACACAGACAAAGACTCCAGCCACAACGATCAGGTTCTCCTGAAGCCACTTCTCGAACTGGCCCACGCAGCCCTTTGTGTTGATAAACTTCAGCTGGTCCGACTCCTATCATACAGAAAGAAATGACTCATTATTCATTTAGTCAAACACAGCAGTAAGAGTCGACTCTAAATTCGGTGTTTCGTGTTCAGCATCACTGGGTACGACTGGGGCCTTTGGATGGAGCATGAGTCACACTGAGCACTGGGGCTGTGACCTTTTGACTAACACGAGGGACAAGCACATTGTCTAATGGGGGACGGTTTAGCGGCTGCCATCTCGTCAACTGGCGGGCTGGCCGAGAACGCTGCCGTCACGGGGAGATGGTGACGAGGGCGACATTATGAGACTATGGGAGCGATGATGCTCCCAGTCGCTCAGGATGGCTGATGACGAAGAAAAAAAAAACACAACTCAGTTTATGTGTCGTTACAAACCCCCCCCCCCGCCCCCGATTGTGCTGTGTACGCGTCAGCAGCGGTCGGAGGCACAGGGGTCCCCGACACAAAGAGGGTGCGTGTCGTTAAAAGGTCCCTTCCTGCAATGTTTTCTTTGTGACATTATGAGGAGACCCCCTTTGTTCCGTCGCAGAAAAACAAAACCCGGGCTAGTCCAGCCGGAGCCGGCGGGTGGTCGCGGGCGGCCCACGGGCGGCAAATGGCGCGGCGGGAAGCTGAAGTGTTGTTGTTGTGATGGTGACCTTCCCCTCGGGCTATTTTAGCCCGGTCTGTATTGTTGTGCTAGCCTGCTCCACCTCCCGAGCCTCCTGGTCTTTCCCCTTTCCTGCGGCACGACTACAGTTCATAAACCCTATGTACAGCCAGTGATTGTGCTTCACAGACAGATTTAGTACACCGTCGAGCGCAGCAGAGGAAGCGTATTTATATATATATTTATATATATTTTTAAAGCATCCAGCGGGGTAGGTGGTTGACGTTATGGCAGGGTGCCTAGCAACAGTGCCTCACAGCCCTCCCTGACTGCAGTGCGTTTGTAACCACCACACCCACCCCCACCCCAACACACACAAACCCTGACACACGCACGCACACACACACACACAAACCCTGACACACACACACAAACCCTGACACACACACACACACACAAACCCTGACACACACACACACAAACCCTGACACACACACACACACACACACGCGCGCGCGCGCTCCTGCCAGCAAGGCTGCAGATTACAGAGTGCAGCCGGGCTTCTCTCCGTGCTATAACGGGACTCTAATTATCCCCGTTAGAAGAACAATCTGTTATTAAGGGCGAAGCGGGTGCAGCTCGTCGGCCGTTAACCCCACACATATGTGCCCCGCGTGTAGATGCATGCACACTTTTATACATGGAAAAACAAAGAAAGACACCGTCCCATACAACTCAAAAACAGAAAACAACTATGTTTTCTTTCTGGTCTGAGTTGTTCAATGCACTATGGACCAGATCAAAGTCTTTCAGAGTTTGTTTCGGTCGTACGTCAGCACACAGGCCAAACACCCTACCCTGCCCTGAGCCAGCGCATCGAGAGACAAGAGCAGACTTTGTCTCGATTGGCAGCCTTCCCTTAGCAACTGCATAAATCTCTTGAACGTAGCGCACACTCATGCACACGCACACACACACAACCCCCCCTTCGCTCAGAGAACGGTAAGTGTAACTGGCACCCACGGACATCCTTGCGTCCACGAGGAAACGCCGACCAAGGGCTTTGTGACGGGATGGAGGGCTGCCGTGGCTCGTCCCACTTGATCAGCAGCACGAGAACAGAGAGAAAGGGGGGGGGAACAAGAAGACACCTACCGCTTTAAGCCGCACGTCGTAGCCACACTGCGTGTTGATGACGTCCTCCTGTAAGGCACAGAGACACGGACAATTAGCTCACCGCAGGTTAGTCGTGATGACTCCGACTGGAAGATGCAATTTGTAGGTTTAGAGGCTATACAAACACCTAGAAAACACGATTAAGGCCGGATGAATGAGTTGCTTTAATGAGTTTCAAGCAATGGCTTGAAATGACCAGAGAATGAAATGTAATGGCCGGGTGTGATTCCAGGAATCGTATTTGTTTCGTCGCACTGCACCAGTAATTCCAAGAGACGGAATGGCAGACGGGGGAAGAGGCTGTTTGAACAGCAGATACGTCGGAGCGTCTGCGGCGCGCCGCGCGGAGCCTTACGGCGGGGTCTTTGATGCAGCAGGAGAAGGGAACCCCACACCTCTCCCTGCTGGTGTTGTTGTCGGTGCAGTTGAAGTAGATGTTGAGGTTCCAGTCGCTGGGCCCGTGGGCTCCGCAGCACGACCACTGTGGAGGGAAGACACCGGGTCAGGACGCGGGAGTACACGTGACGGCTGGCGACCCTGAGAAGGCTACGGAGGAGGGGGTGAACCGGGTGTAAAAAGGGGTGTAGCTCGGATCGCTTCACTGGTGAGTGAGCCCCGAGTTGGATGAGGGTCGATAAAATGTCTGTAATGCGACGTTGAAGCTGTCTCACAGCTCTTAATCTGTAAATCCGTTCAAACAGTTCAGTCCGAGGAAACGATGCATTATCACATAAAAGAGAGAGTTGAAGAGTGGCTGGATCAGGGGGGGGGAAGATAGACTCACGTAGTTTTGTGCAAAATCGATGAGGTTCTGCAAATCGATGTCGTCGCGGTACGCCTTGACGTTATTGTTGATGAAGAAGTTGAGCTGGTCTTTGATCCAGTCCTTGAAGACCAAGGCCAGGATCCCGGCAGTCAGCTCCAGGAAGAATATCAATCCCAGGAACACAGAGAACTGGATGGACGGACGGACGGACGGACGGACGGACGGACGGACGGACGGACGGACGGACGGACGGACGGACGACACACACACACACACACACACACACACACACACACACACACACACACACACACACACACACACACACACACACACACACACACACACACACACACACACGTTTCCTTTGGCACAAACTCCATCAACTGAAACATTGTCTCCTTTACCTTTTGTTTATGCAGTGCCTAAAATACAAACGGGCAGCTCAGATTTGTGGTTTTCGATAAAAGCGCGCCGCAGGGGCAGCCCTGATTGATGGATCAACCCAGACTTGAGTGGGGCCTTTCAGGCGGCGGCAACAACAACAACAACCACCATCCCAGGGTGTTCCATTAAGTCTTCCTTCTTTCCAGTAATCGTAACAAGACTATGGGTCTGGCCGATAAATGCGCCATATCGTAAAGACTCAGCACACCTGCCCTTAACACCACAAAAGCCCCTGAACGATTCCTCTGCAGCCAGACCCACTGGCTGTGCTAATGGGCCTGGGGAGAACCTAATGGCTGCTCTGAGTGGCAGCGGACTATCGGCCCTGCTCCACGCTCGACGCAGTGAGGCCCCATTACGATAACGAAATGACCCAGAAGGCATCGTCCGGGACGCACGCTTTGGAGCGTGTGGTCAGCTCAGGGCAGGATCGTAAGCCGACATGACAAGTTGTTTTCATCTTAAGAAAAAATATTTTGGTCGGAGCAGGGAGATAAACATCGGCCCCGGCTGTGCGGTGAGTAGAGTGTGAGCTTCAATTTCAGAAATACCTTCTTTCTTTTTTTTTTACGTTTTTGGCTGCCAGGTAAAGACGCCGTGCCACGGATCAAAAGTGACACGAAATCATCCTTTCGGAAAAAAAACAACATTGAGGTTTAATGGCTCCAACGGAAAATCTCTACTGCAAACCAGCGACGGAGCCCTGCTCTGGTGTGAAACATGCGTGGAGGTGTGAAGTGGGGGGGGTATCGAGTGCTAATGTGTGTGTGGGGGGGGGGGGCTGACACCACGCAGGGGGAGAGGAAGTGTCGATGAGCATCTGCGGCGGTGGCTTACAAACTTGAGTAGAACCGTGTTCTCTCGGAGAGCCCCGATGCAGCCGGCGAATCCCAGCACGAACATGACGGTGCCCACCACCATGAAGAGCCACACGGGGTCGAAGCCCCCCAGGTCGGTGATGGACGACAGGTTGGCCAGCACTCCCTGGGGGGGGGGGGGGGAAGCAGTGTCATGGTGGGATCACAAAGATACACCAGACGGGCTACAGAGAACCTTGTCAAAGTCAGACACCAGAAATGTTGCTTTCCATCGTTTTGTAAAAGGGGGAATACATTAGAATTATTACATTTCCCACCTAGTTTATAATTACCCTAATATACTAGCCAGCAAGTAATATTCAGTAAAGGTAAGAGATCAGAATCAGCTTGGATGTAGTCTGCGTTCATGGTTCAGAATCAATACGGACGCTGAAACCCGATCAAGGTTGCGTCCCTCCCTGGTGTCATGTTGTCCCTTTGTTTCTCTCACACACTCGATAAACGAAAGGCTTTCTGAGCAAGCTGCTATAGTGCGAGGGTTGTTTTCTAATCCTGTGTACAAGGTTGTCTTCAAAGCGTGTGGGATAGTGGTAGAGAATATTAAGAGTCGCTCTGGGCCTATGGCCCCTGAAACCATTGGCAAAAAGGGAATCGCATGCTTCACAGTCTCCCGTACATGCTCAGAAACAGACCGTGGGTCTTCCTCTTTTAACAAACTGTGCTAGCAGCCACCCCGAAGGCCGCCCATTCCACTTCCTGTCAGGCCTCTCGTGTCAGCCCTGTGCCCACATCCTGTTTACTTCCATGACGAATCCGAAACCAGAACAATCTGAATCCGTTTGAAAAACGACCCGAGAAACGCTTTGACTACACTCGAACACTACACGGATAACGACGACACGGTTGTTTCTTTGGAACAATATAAATCTGATGCTGTGGAAAACTGGTTTTGATTAAAATCTTCAACTTTAAATCTGCGTTATAGAGTCCTGAGGCAACGTGGCTGATAGTAATGGTCCCAGTCACACAGAGATTTAAACGTAGTCCCCCCCTGCTTTTTACGACATTACAAATCACAGGCTCCATCTTTGCAAAATAATAATGTTTCTTCACGTAAGAACTTACCTTTAGTCCTCCATTATTTATTGGTGTAAACAAAGTTTGTGATGGTGACTCTCTGCCTGTTATGCGTTCTCTCTTTGATGCATTATTCACTCAACCAACTGGTGTAGCCCTTGAATGGCTGATGAGAGAACTTCAGCTGGGAGGCACATTTTGATTCCTTCGATATGTCTTCACAACTGCTGAACTGAAAATCCAGCCATCTGGCCTTTATGGGGATCCTTGCCGTCTAAATAACTGCCACAAAACAATATATAATTGGACAAATTATTTGGCCTAATCTGCACTAGACTCCATTTAGGAGCAGAATTCATCAAGCATGGCGCTTCTAAATTAAATGAATAGACGATATTAGCCCTATGGTTTCTCCTTTGTGCCTTTTGTCTTAGGACCGGATAGCTCATTGAGTCGATTACGATACGAAACAGCAACCCACCCAAGAGGTCCTGGTGATCTCGGAAGCGGAGGGAGACGCTGCTTATGGGAGCATTTAAAATGGAGGCTCAACGAACGCTTGTCACAGACGCATAACTCACTGGAGGTATATAAAAACAATGTACTTTGCGAGGGGGTGAATCACGCATTTTAAGGACAACCCTCACCTGCTCTTGCATTATGGATTGTGGTTTTAATATTCGTTTTGCCCTTGAGGGATTTGGGGGGGTTGCAACAGTAATCAACATGAACGACCATCACACTTCCGGCGTTTCCCCTCTCAATACCTCTTCGCCGTAGGTGAGGACCACAATACAGCAATGAATATGGGCTGGAATGTGAATTATGTTATTGTAGCAATCAACTCAACACATTCTGAGTTCATGGGAGTGGTTATGTTTTTCGCGAGGATACATACCTTCTCCGCCCATGCCCACAGGCCAACGGCCAGGAATGCAGCACCGAGTAACTGCAACAAAGAACAAAGGAGGAAGATATTAAGGTGCAGTCAGGTATTGAGGCATAGATATTTAGGATAGTTAACTGGATTCAATGCTGATTCACTAATTTCCCCGTGCTGCCGGAACGACATTGACGTATTGATCCTGTGTATAGTTAAGCACTTTGGTTTTGCAATGCACACGATTCATAAATATGAATATGTACTGTACATACTCACACCCGCAGACATACCGACACGCACACGTACAGACATATATATCGACAAGCACACGTACAGACATTCATATGGACACGCACACCTACAGACATACATATCGACATGCACACCACAGACATATATATACACACGCACGTGCACAAAAAACAGACAGATAGCGCTCACGCAGACGCATGACGCCCCCAGGCATGCACACCCACCCGAATTCAATACAGCCGTTGAACTTTGCAAATGAGGTATTTCGAACTCATGCGTGCAGCGAGTGTGGGGGTTTCTGAGGTCGGATCCCCATAGAGTCACTGCCTATAAAAATGCACTCCTTCCTGTGATCAGCTAGCATGCCAAAGCCTATGGTGTCTGCCCACCGAAATGCTAATAGAGGGGAAGCTTGAATGTTCTAGGTGGTTGGTTCACTTAATGACTGTCGAATATCACTTCCAGGGATACTACGCAAATAGCTCTCCCAAGTATGGTTTCAATGCGAGACCAAATAAATTGCACATGCATGCAGATTCTTCTTCTGCAAGGCCCCTCTACTCTAGTCACCCCAAAGAAAACCCACTATTGCTGAGGGAGCTCACATATACTTATTATATTTACAACGAAAGGACTTCTCTTTTCTTCAGGGAAAGATCGTTAATGAGCAGGCATGTTAAAAGCTTCCTACAGGTACAATGAAACAAAAGACCTTTTGGCTTGGAGTCCAAGACCATAACCCCATTTGTAATCGTAACCCCTAATATAACACCAACTGCATATGACCATGACAAAGAATGAGACATCCCGACGTTGAGGCAGAAACCATATTGCTAGAAAAAAATAAAAAAGAAGCTGATTGCATCAGGAGAGGTGACGCCACCGGGTGAAGCCAGTCAGCACACGCAAAACAAGAGGCACAATGCTACACTATATGCAAAAATGTCCTGAATTGGCCCAGTGACATCCTCTGTGCTGGTGAAAAGGGCACAGGGCCAGAGGCTAGAGGGAAGTGAGGCTAGGAGAGCCAGGAGACGATCCAGACTCGAGAAGGAGAGTGTGTATTAATCCCTTTAGCCTCTTGACTCTGAATAATCCCTGCAGATTAAGGAAAGCAACAACCAGAAGTGACCTGCGTAAAGGCTCTCCTAGAGGGAATGTGTTTTTTCGTTTTTTTTGAGATTTGATTTTTTCCCTGTGCTGATTTGCATGTCTTGATTGGAGCTGGAATAACTGAAACGGATCATATAAAAAGCCGGAGTGATTAAAGGGTTGAACATGATTCACACGAATATCAATAAATGTTATTTACATGATATATATCTCTATATAGAATAGATATAGATAAATATCTATATATTAGATATATATTACAAATATTAATGACAATTTGTAAAACAAAGGGTTTTTGCTTGGCATTGAAACCCCTGTATAACGATTTCTCACTCAATGTCTTTCTTGGCCACAATCGTTTTAGTTATGTCAAAGCTAATTCCGCTGTGTTCTTTCTGCAGGCGTCTAATCTGAAACTGATCTTCCTCTGTAATTCACGTCTTAATTCTAATTCTCCTTTAAACTCAAACAGCAGCAGGACGACTAGCAAAGCAATTGTTTGAACAATGAAACTTTACTCTGACCGGAATACAAATAGTCTGCTGCTTGTTTAAACAGCAGCACGCAGAAATAGCCAAGCTCATGCCACAGGAATGCACTTGTGTTGTAATCTTTTATGAATATCACCTGCACTATGTCTCCTGCACAACAAGAGTGTTGAATTTCACTTCTGAATAGCGATTTACAGTGTATTCTTTGATTCACCTTCATGCTGTGTTTCCCCACCTTGTGCCACAGGAGATAAGCTCATTCAGATAAAGAAATTTGATGATCCATTATTGATTATTAAAGTATGATGACTTAAAAGGTTTAAATAAAGGTTCCATCAAAGGTCCTGTATATAATAAGACACCCAAATTATTTTGACAACTACTTATTACTAAGTGATGCGCATTCATTCACTGCGATACTGTCATTAAGAGATGGTGGCAGATGCTAATTGGGTTAAAATGATCTGTGTGGGAGCAGAAAAATACAAAACATAGCATAATAATATCCTTAATCACTGTTTACTTATGATTTAATTTAATAAATACAAGATAGCAGTGGATGCCTGTGTTGTCTTTTTTTACCCAGCAGAGTGAGAGTGTGAGTGTGAGTGTGAGTGTGAGTGTGAGTGTGAGTGTGAGTGTGTGTGTGTGAGTGTGAGTGCATCGAGTGGCTCCATCTACACGTGTGGACCAAGGGATTACGAACAGTCCAGTGGCTACCCCTCTAAGCCAGCTGATCCTGTTAACCTCTACTAACTAGCAAAAGGAACTCCGCTCCATGCTACTGCCCACTCACAACATACACACACACCAATGGGCTTACCTAAGCGAGCTTTCTATCAGACCCCAGATCACTACCCACTTCACTGCATCCCAAGACAAGTCCTATATTCTACATAGTCTTAATACTCCATGCTTGATGATGAATCTGAGGCTCATCGATGTTCCAAGCTTGGATTAATTTGTTTGCCTCCCCCCCCCCCCCCCCCCCAAAGAAGGAGGATGTATCCAATTGGAAAGCAGTCAAGGCGGGGGTCTACAGCGGTGAACGCAGAAGCAGGGCCTGCTAATAACATCCAGCCCAGCGCTTCCACCACCATCAGCAACTCGATTACAGACTAACAAGCTCTTAATTACCGCATTCACAGCCCGCCCAAACATCCTCTGCAGCAGGGTGAAGGAGAAGATGGGATTTATTGGTTCGATGCAAGGAATGTGTCTATTCTAAGCCCGAGACAGGGCATGTTGTTCCTGGGTGAGAGAACGTCTGACTGCCAACAGGCTCAAGTGCCGAAAAATAGAAACTAGAAAATGGCATTTGCATTCTTCTTCCATAGGGGAAAAAAAGAAGATACTCGATCCATGACGCCATGCTATTGCTTAGACAGCCTTTTTGAGTCCCATTCAAAAATCATTCCAAGGTAAACCCTACATTTGGCTTGGAAAGTCATGTGGGGAGGGGTGGTGTTGTAATATCTATCCATATGGAACGGCACCAGTTTAACAGCATGAGAAGAGGAGACTTTTGTAGGGTGATCGACCTAGCATGGTCGACCATGCCAGAACTTGTTGTCTCTCTCTTTGACGGGATGTACAGCAGACGGAAACGAACAGGGATGACAACACCCCAATGAGTCAGTCCTCCCTGGCTGATAAGTAAGCAAGTCAGACCGGAGACAGAGAGCTCCTCTCACACAGTATCTGTGAATCAGTCCGTAATATTAAGAAAAGAGTACAGAATGTGATCCAAAGAGGGGACTTTGGTGTGACCGCCACTACTTTTGAGAGGTGTTGAGTGCTCCTCTGTGAGATGGAAAAAGGCGAAAAGGCGGTAAAGGAAGAGGAGAAAAACAAGCCCGAAAGCAAGTGGATCCCATCTGCTTGTCGATGGCATAGCAGGACAAGCATCTGGGGGGGACAGGACGCAGAGCAGACAAGCATGGCTCTTAGCCCCCCACCCAATCCCACGCCTTGCTTCTGTGTGTGTGTGTGTGTGTGTGTGTGTGTGTGTGTGTGTGTGTGTGTGTGTGTGTGTGTGTGTGTGTGTGTGTGTGTGTGTGTGTGTGTGTGTGTGTGTTTTCCCTAGAAAGACAATGCTGGAGTGCAGAGAAATGGAACACAATGGTGGTGGAAGGACTGAATGGGTTGCCTGAATGAGGAGGGTTGGGTAGTATTCAGGGCTGTGGGGCCTTTCCTTCAGACAGTGTGTGGGAACCTCTGGGCTGCACAGACACGCCATACGCCGTTCTATACCCACATATATTATAAACTGTCAGCGACCAGACTATTGCTTCATCGTAGACTGAGACGTTGAGGGTGGATTCATTGGGGGACGGATTGGAAAAAGAAGATGGAAGAATACATAAAAAATATATAAATGTTTAAATACATATTTCCTAAATCGCAAAAATCAGTAGGCCTAAGCACAAAACTATGCTAATCTCATGATCAGAATATGTTGAGCCAGAAGTTTAACAACTTGAGTTGGATTCTTCATATACATACACTATGTTATGCACAGTTTTTACCTTTTAATCGAACTTTTGAAGAAATACCTTGCCTTGAAGTTGGCTTTATATCTTATAATCTGCTTGACTGACAGAAAGTTCAAATGTCTGATGACGCACTGAAGCCGGAGTGTGTAAATAAGTAAACTTACAAATGTATTATTCGACAACGTTATATTCTGTCAAAGAAAAATAGACTAATGACAACTAGGATTAAAAACTTTTATCAGACCATTTGAAGGAGAATCAATCAAACAATCGAGTGGCAGAGAGATGAAGATGATATTTTGATGTATTTATGAATGTATGAATGTATGGATGGACTGGTGTATGAATGGGTTCATGAATGTATGCATAAATGTTTGGATAGATGGACGGGCGGATGTCTGACCACACACACATTGACAGGAAATGGATAGTCGAAAAGTCACCCAACTCAAGGAAAACTTATAACTTACCCAAAATATGATGTTGAATCCAAACAAGACGTATTTGACCCAGCAGCTGACTTCGGCTCCTCTGTAGTGTTGATGTTTTCTACTCATTATTCTGAACTGCAGGCGCTAGCCTGTGTGTTAGCTCACCAGGCTAATTAAAGAGAGCAGCTCAACTAAACGTCCAGTTTTTAAAGCACTGGGACAAGTGTTACCTGGCTCCATAAGCCACGGCATCGACCTGCCTTCTATCCAGCATTAACAAACAAATGATAAATAGCTCATTGACAACTACTTTTGCAGTTCGTTCACGTAAACCAACTCGTCGGCTGTGGTGGCTAGCAAGTTACCTTGCTAACATCAGCAGCTAACAACAACAATTCTAGAAACGCTCCTAAAGTACGTTGAACGCATAGACATTTAACTCCAGAGGAATCTGTAACTGTTCAATATTGAGCTGATATCGCGTGTACAACCTGATAGTGATGAACCTCGTCGGGTATAATACTACTTTTCCCGTTGCTGTTAACGTTAATAGCCTGAGAAACTCATCCTTCTGTTGTGTTGTGTTCTGAATACAACTCCTTGCTGTCAAACAAGGAAACGCGCTACAGTGTCAGGCTGAGAGAGGATCCCGAGTGGTAACGTTACGCCGGTCTATCGCTACGCAATTCCGGTCTCCACGAGCCCATGAGCTGAAATCGGACAACAGAGTTAAGTCCCGATATGCGCGAAAAATAAAACTAACAACAAAGGAAATAAATGATAAAAATGGCAAAGTTGTCTTTCGCAACTAAACTCCCTCGTTCTCGCCACAACGATAATTTGGAGTATTCCGTTCCAGGCTTCTGGTCGTGAGACGAGAACGGCTGGGAACGAGGATGTTCCTACAATGTAGTGCCGTCGCCCTCTCCCTGACCTAGGAGAGCCAAGAGTGACCTCTAGCGCCCTAGCTGGCAACCTTTGTGATGGACAACACAAATTTATGATAGCTATTATTTTATTCAGAGATGTTGGTTAATATATATGGTCACTGGTCAGATATACCAGCAATTGAGCCAATATGCAAACCCACCACCAAATAAATTCATGTTAATATTCATGTTCACCTTTTGATGTTTATTTTTATTTTCCATAAGTAGGCTTATAAGTTGTGGACACTATGAATTATCATGCCTTTCCATCTCATACATATATATGATAAATTAACATTATAAAGTCACAACAGAAATGTATAGAAGCAAATAGGCCTATTTAAACTTATATCTGCAATCCTACAGATGGCAGTCTATGACCCTATGAGGCTTTGGGCCTTGTTTGCTCTCTTTCACCTTATATTCTTGTGGAATGAATACTGATCATTGAATGTGTGGTAGTAGATACCCATGAAATGAAAAAGATAATGTCATAAGCATGGGAAATTGTGGCATTTATTTCCAAATTTATCGCACAACTGAAGAGCTCTACACTTGAGGTGTGTCACAAATATCACTGCATTATTTTGAATATGTGTATATAAAAGACGCAAAAGAACATATAAGAAAGACCACTAATTATATTTAATAAGCCATGAGGTTAAAAGTGAATCAGGGGTTTGTTATGATCTGTTGCCAATGGATATTAATTATAAAGACATATACTACGTAGGGCCTTAACTTATTATATGCTTTTCTTAAATACACATTATTACATTTAGGTCTATTCGATTTGAATTAAAACTGTTAGAATATGAAGCAGCAATTGATGGAAATTACAGGTTAATATAATTTAATTATCCCTCAATCTTATCTCTCTTGGGAGCCTTTTGGAGACCGGAATTATTTCTAGAGGGTTAGATTTCCCTAATCATAGACGATTTAAAATTAAAACCAAAGTACCAAAGTCAAGCCTCTCTAAATGTATGCTCTCTAAACTATATTAAGAATAGATTATGATTGTAATTAAGAACCCATATCCATCAGCTAAATGAACAGATGAGGGCTATTTTCTGTATAAACAAATGCAGGGAATGTAACACAATCACTGAATATGAAACTGGTGTTCTCATTTGTTTTTATTATGTGCTCACTTAGGTCGCCAGGTTCATAACCTGAAACATGAATGACGATCATTACACCCATATTCGATTTCAATCATGTCATGGATAAGTCATAACATTCTAGAGAATGGTAATTGTGCTAGGCATGGCCGTGAGTTTCTCTGGTGGAAACCATCCAAGACGGTTATGTATTCCTACCAGGGAGAGCAAGTGAGCACTGCAGGTGTCCCTGTCACTCTGGTGATGCATGTAAATATTTAGCAATGTGCTGCTGATACTTTTGGCTTACGTGTCAGAGAACAGGGGAATTGGCCCTTGCTTGCCCGTGCCTGTGTTAAGCATGGTGGTTTGGCCAAAGTGACTATGCTTTAACAGTCACCTGTGATCTGCTGGAAGTTCCAACCACCTATGGCGTGGTGACTCAACATGTGTGCGTTATACGGATGCCTGAATGTGAATAACACATATTTGATATGGTTTTGACAAGACTAACCCTTGTCTTTGAAATTAAATGAAGGAATAAGTGCAAATCAAACATAATTGATTAAAAAGTAAGAGCATGTGCATTATTTCAATGTATGCATATGAAAGACATACCGTCGTCCCAGAATCCTTTGCTTCTATACTCACAACCTTCTGTCAACCTTCTGTCTCACTGGACTACACCCAAGCCTCAAACTCGTCTGCATTTTGGGAAGACTATCATAACCATGTTTTGATAGTTATCAGCAGTTTCCTTTGCAGACCATAAACATCCATATGGCCAAATGTCAACACTTTATAGTAAACTTTCAAAAATCTATGCCAAGGTAAACGTATACAAACAAACGTCAATAATGGAATCAATATTTGGTTCATTTAGCACTTTTTGGAATTCCAGCAATATAATTTCAGTTTTTTTGCAGAATTATGGAAACAGTGTTTCATTGACAATAATGCCCCAACAAGTAACTGCATAACATTCTATTCTTCCATCTGTCATTCGAATTTCCCCTTACATCCTCCCTTCATTCTCTATCAGTCTGTTCAGCTATACATTCGTCACACAACATACAGAACATAAAACATACCTTGTCACACTGTAGATGCGTTATTGCACAGCAGAAATTATACACAAGAATTATCTTTTTCGTATTTGTAAATACAAGAAAGTATACAGAATAATTTGGCCATTTGTTACCATGGCAGTACCAAGATGGCATGATGTATTAAATCTTTGTGTTAGAGTCTATGGAATGTTGTTTATATGATAACCGAATCCTAACTCTGTTTAGATAAAGAAGGCCCCATATTCTCTTTTGATTTACAGTACTCAACTTTAAAGTTGATGAAAAAAATACAGTCCAATAAGCAGCATATTTACATATTCTCAACTTCTTACATTCTTCAGATCCTTTAAATGTACTGAGCTCAAACCATTTAGACTTGTTGTCCAGCAAACATCATGTCAATTCATGATCTTTTCCTAAAACAGTTATATAAGAATGATAATGAATATGCATTAATTATATCTTATATAATGACTGCATAAGTCAAGAGGCTATAATACATAAAATATATAACACTGTTTTGATATGAGTTATAATATCTTTGGTTTTATTTTTACCTTTGTTTAATTTTTTAGATACCCTCATAATTAGATCCGCATCTGCAACAACTGAGAGGGAGTTGTATGTGTTTACGAGTATTACATAAGGTGTTATTCTTTACCAGATCAGTATAACTGTAGCCTCCCTTAATCTCCTTTAAAGCAATAGAAACAGTTCCAAATATTAGACATATCAAACTGCATCAGTATTCTTCTTTGGTCCTGTTGGTCTCAAAACGGTTTGGGAATAGTTGGAACCCGGCCCCCCATACCGGCCTGTGGGCGAAGGGCCCCATACAAAATTCATGCCGCTGCTGCCGCCGCAGGCCTCCCCTACAGGTCGGTGGACATGCTACCCCTCTTCACCCTCAGGCTACCCCCCCAGCCACGGGGACAGGTGTTGTAGGTACGCGAGCTGGGCGACCTCAGGCCCGAGTCCTCCGACTCCACCGAGGCGTCCGAGTCGGTGAGCGAGCGGCTGTTGTAGAGCCGCACCGGTGAGCAGATCCTCTGGGTGGGGGTGGGCGGCGGGCTGATGAAGGTGGGAGACAGGGCCCCCAGGGACCGCGTATCGAAGGGGCAGACGGGCGGCTTGCCACAGTCGTATCCGTGGTGGGACATGCCCAGGGGAGAGATGGGCAGGCTGTGCCCGCTGAGGGCTCCGGGGGACGGGCTATTTTTGCGCTTGGCCGCGTTGATGATGTTCTTGGCCAGCAGGCGGTGGTTGGCTTTAGAGTCTAGATTGCTCACCACGGGGGACATGCAGCGGCTGTCTCTGGACAGGGAGACGGGAGAGGTGGCGCTGGACGCACGCTGAGTCTTACTGGTGGAGGGCGGGTGGGTGGTCTGGGGGGTGAAGGGAGACGCGCAGCGCTGAGCCCCAGGGGGGCGACATGGGAGAGGAGGCTGTCAAAGTTTGGGGGGGCTTGGAATAGGGCACGCTGGTGTTGGCAGCAGGCTGTGAACTCGCTGGAGACTGGCACCCGGAGCCCCAAGGGGGGGAGACGGGGGACGTGAGGGGGGGCTTGTTGGCAGGGCGACCCGAGGACCAGACACCCAGGACGGGGCTCTCTGGGCTGCTGAAGCGATGGGAGAGACCCGGCGCCCGGGTCAGGGGAGGGGTCGCGCTGGGCGCCAAGACTGGAGATGATTGCTTCTTTGTCTGTTGGATAAAAACAAAGGCCAATTTAGACAAAAACGACATTAAAGTGATGCAAAAAAACTGGGTGTACATATCAAAGCTGTGAAAAGGTCCATCTCTTTGGCAGTATCTTTACTTTGAAATTGATGATTATGTCTTAAATGTCTTAATATTGCTAACGATAGTGACAGTTGTCAACCCAACACAAGAAGCGTTGTCCCCTTAACTGTGTTTTTATTCAACAGCAGGTCATGGCCCAATCCATTTTAAGGGTTGATACTGAGTCCTAATGGCATCGTATGTATTACCATATTGCCCTTCTGACACAGTTTGACATGTCTCCAGTTACTGTAATTTGGCCCTTTGAAGTCAGTTAACGGTAACAGGAATATGAAGGTAAGCTCCTGGAATCTAACTCGGGGGTGTGTGGATTTTTAGTTTCTACATGAAAAGAACTGCAAGCTAAAATGGCTATGTTCAGAAAGGTTGCGTGTTATTGGCTTGTTATGTTTTATCAAAGGAGGTATCAAGGAAGCTTGTGGTGTTAGGATGAAAGCAGGAAATGGTTATGGAATGGTAATCAGGACCACTCCTAAAGCCAGACACACACACACACACACACACACACACACACACACACACACACACACACACACACACACACACACACACACACACACACACACACACACACACACACACACACACACACAGCAGAACTCCAATAACAGATTTCTCAAAAAACAGAAAGTCAATATGAATCAGAAGGATAATATCGCAAGTGTAAGAAAAGTTGTAAGTGAAAGCATGAAAAGAAGTCAGAATGTCACAGTAGATTAGTAAGGGAAGCTTTAATCAGAGAATTAGACATAAGGACACAAGAGAACACAAGAGAACATGAAATTCAGACAAGAGAGAAGAAATATAAATCAGAAGAATAAGGAGTAACAGTAGGTGCAAGAAAACTGTGAATTAGGATTCGGAAATAGAAGTTGTAAGAAGAAGCAGCAATGATCAAAATAGACATTATATGGCCGCCATTTTGCATTAAACTATTAATGCTATTAAAAATGTCCTTATAAATCTTGGGTACAAAAATGTACAAAATGTCCTCACGTGAAAGTTATGCTGAAATAGATACCAACAACACAGACTCCGGGCTAGGCACAGGTATAGCAACAGAACTAGATCTGTTTGCAAGTGAAATACTTTTGCCTGCAGAGGTAGAGGTATACAGTTTCTCCTCCTGCAGCACATTTCATATCTGCCAGCAAATATTATGTAGCAAATGATGGCTCATAAACCAGATGCTAGACCATCTGCCAAGGTACTTCATAAACCTTCATCCTGATGCCAAAGTGCTTGGGCCACCGAAAACTGCAAAATACAGCCTTTGGAAAAAATTATCCTAATGAAGCTAAATAAAATTATTTATTTTCTTCTTTGGAACTAATCATTCAAATCTGAAATTAACAATTCACAGATAATACTGAAAAGGCTGCAACCTGCCTGTTTTCACTATTTATCCTAGAAAAGCTTCCGTTTTAATTAAATCTGCACACGAAAACAAGATAAAGTGCTAGGGTTTAAAAGTATCAGAGCTACTAGAAAAACGTCAACACGATAAGCCACAGTTGTGTAACTAATATTATCAGTGCAACTGGCAAAATAAAGCCTATGCAATACGATGTTCCCACTAGGGACGTCCCATTAACTAATAATAGTACAGAGACGGCCTCCAGACCTGGGGTTCAATCCCGGCCTTCCTGGTGGAAAACATGGGTCTTGGTGCCTGGACGCCTGACCGCGAGGAAGACGGACGCTCCGGAGAGGCGGCCGACATGGGAGAGTTCCCCCTCGGCTGGCCGTGGGCTGGGGTGGCGCCGTAGTGAGCGGGGTACTCCATGCGTGCCGTTGGGCTGAGGGGTGACTGTGGAGACATGCAGTGGGGGGAGCTGAGGGTCGCCTGGTTACTGTAGAAGGCTGGGGAGCCGGTGGGGAGGGAGGCCTGCCTCGAGAGAAGGGCTGGGTGGGAACAGGGGCTCTCGCGGCCGGTGCCCCCCTTGGTAAGGAACTAAGGGGGTCCTTAGTGGGGTTGAGAATGAAGAGGGAGGACTTGAGTTGATATGGCTGGTGCCTGGAGAGGTCCATCTCCATCTTGGTGCAACCGTTCTCCAGAGGAGGGCTTTCTGGGACCGGGGGTGGAGCCGCTGCAGGTTGACTGGGCTTTCTTTTGATTTGCTGTTGGGCCTGTAGGGTCTGTGTGAGCTGAGTCGACATTTCAGAGTTTTTGGCAATGGCTTTGACCCTGCCAGGCATATTTGACGGGAAGACCCAAGATGGCGGCAGAGAGATGGTGGGGGAGGGGGACCGAGCCGGTTTGGCGCTCTGATTCTCCACAACAAACTTATCCATTCTGGACTGGCGCTTGGCAAAAAGCTCCGCCCCCTTTCCAGAGGCGTTGGTGAGGGCCTGCTCCGGCCCGCGCTCTTCCCTCTCGCGGGTCCTTGAGTTCTTCAGGCACGACGCCCATTCTGGAGCAGCGGCTCGCTCTGAGCTCTCCTGCCTCTTGACCAGGAAGTTGGACGCCTCCGCTCCCAGAGCGAGAAGCTCCTCCTCGGATCCCGGCTCGGGCGCGGGGGCCTGGGGCCCGTGTTTCTTCCTCTCGTCGGCCCCCTGAACCAGCGAGAGCAGCTCAGGGTTCGGCGCGACGACGATCTTCTCTTTGAACGTGAACATGGACTTCCTGCCGGTGGATCTCTTGGCGGCCATCTCCTCCAGGATCCCGGTTTTGACCATCGATGTCCTCTCTTCGATCGGTTGAGGAGCATATGTATGGGCCCCGGGGACTGCAGCCGGGCCCCCATAATAAGACCCCGGCGGGTTGCTGGGAGCAGGCTGATAAGGCGTGGTGGAAGTGTACTGGGACACCGCCGGGGACATGACGGGAGACATGCACGTCGGGCTGGAGTAGACCTGTGGAGGCTGGTTAGTGAAGGCTGGTAGAGGGGGCATCCGGGTAGGAGGGGGGTGGAGGTGGGGGTGAGAGAAGGCAGCTCGATGGGGGGCTGAAGGTGGGGGTGAGAAGGCCGCGCGGTGGGGGGGCTGAAGGTGGGGGTGAGAAGGGCAGCTCCGGTGGGGGCCGTGGGTGGGGTGAGAAGGCAGCTCGGTGGGGGGCCGTGGGTGGGGGTGAGAAGGCAGCTTGGTGGAGGGCTGAAGGCTGGGGGTGAGAAGGCTGCTTGGTGGGGGGCCGTGGGTGGGGGTGAGAAGGCCACTCGGTTGGGGGCCTTGAAGGTGGGCAGTCGTGGAGCGGCGTATGAAGGGGGCGGGAGGGGTGTCCATGACGGGGGCTTGTTGGCACGGCCTCAGGAGACTGCACGGTGATCGGAGAGAAGAAAGGCCTGGCGGTTCTGTTGACGATGGCGGCGGGCTGCTTGGCGGACGCTACCGGGCCGGAGGGAGTCCTGTGGCAGCTGTTCACCGGAGGAGCGGGCTCCGGCGTCTCTCCACCCGGGTACTCTCTGGCCTGGGTTCGGTAGGTAGTACCACTCGCGGGGGCGAAATCGACCTTGACGCTCGCCTCCAGATCCCCGAGCTCTCGGTCGAGTGCCTCCTCGCTGCTGCACTTCACCTCCTCCTCCTCAACCTCCTCCTCCTCCCCCTCCTCCAACGCCTCCCCCTCGTTAACCGGAACAAAGTGTCTGTCCTCGGGACGCTCGCTGCTCTTTATCCGCTCCGCCTCGTGGATCTGCCCCCCAGCCTCCGCCGGCTCCTCCATGATGTCCCCGACTTGGTGTGTCCTGGCGGTGGGCGACCAGAGCGGCCCCGCGGCGCGGCTGTTCCTGCTGTTCAGCTCACGGTCCTTCTGCTTACCGCCTCCTTCTGCCCATCCTGGTTTATCACACGACGAGGGGGCGTTGGTGTTCTCGGCGGTGTCCTTGGCCGAACCCTCCCCTCCGCTCTCCAGGGTGAAGGCGTTGACCCTCTGCCGGCGGCGGTTGAAGAGCTGGACCCCTCTGGAGCCGGAGTTGGTGGGCAGGGTGAGCTGGGAGGCGATGATCTGACTCCGGACACGGTTCTCTTTGAGCTCCTTCTCTGACAAACTGGCACTCCTGGTTAGATCTAGAGCCGGAGCACAAAGGAATCCCAGATGGGAATAATGAGTACATAAATGAACAACCCGTGACATGCCAAACGTTACTTAGACCATCAAAGCTGAACCACCAAAACCAATGCGAATAAATGGCTGCCATGTTTCAATAAATGAGATGCTAGCCTCAACAATGGGTCTATAAAAAGTTTCCTTTTAGGTATTCTGTCCCTCTTAAGAGATTTCTCTTAAGATATTCCAAAAGGAGGTTTCAAAAGGAATGCTTGTAAATGTAGTTACCGTGAAAATGAACAAGGAAAAGGCCTTAACAAGTCTGGGGAGGAAAACCCACAAGATTGTTGCTGTACAATGTGGTTGGTTGTTTTTTGTTTGTTTTTCCTGCTGTCCTGTTTGATTTCTACCCCAAAAAAATAATGAAAAGAACTCAACTAACTAGCAGACAAACTACAGTTGAACTACACACTAGAGAGTTTCCACATCAACCGAGTACACACAAAAATATGTGACACAAACACACTGGACTCATGCGAACTGTGCTTCATTTATTTGTCTTGAGGATTGACTCCCCTCCGCAGTAACATTTATTATTCTAAGAGGAATACAGCGTAGAATAACACGTTTTGGCTGAAGATGACTGTAGTGATTGTGTGGGCTCACTCGCTCCATTCCAGTCTGTGCAGCCATTTCCTCTGCCATCTGCTCTCCTCCCTCCCAGAGCATTCCTAGACTGCTGTGTAAATTCCCTGCTTAAGCCTCCAAAATGCCTTTGGTTTCTCTTTTTAAGTCAACGTCTTCAAGGCTACGCTTCAGACGTGAAACAATAACGGAACAGGCAGAACTACCATAAAATGTCCCTGAACGAATCAAATTATTATCAATTTAGAAGGTTTTAAGTTTGAGTGTTGTAAAAGGTACCGAATGCTGGATTAGGATAAATTATATAAAGGATTATTATTATGGAATGCATATGATTAATAACAAGCTCAGTTGTAATAGTTGTTACAAACTATTATTTGATGACCATCAAATAATAGTTATAACTACTTCTCCATTAATATGAATACCAGTATTCACATTAACGGAGACGGGCTGGTATCACCACTATATGAGGTTGGCTGAGGTCAATTTCAGCATGGAGGAAACATTGTAGAATCCGATGAAGTAACTGTCCTGGATAATGTCTGAAATAATAGCTTTTCTCCTTTTAATGACCGTATAGAGCCAGACCAAAGCATCATTAAATATATTTTATTGCTTTATGGCTTCTACTGCTGTCATTCTGAAGCTTTGCCATTCTCTGGTATGCTTTTCCATGGCTAATATTAAAAATGCATATTTTCCTGGCTCAGTGTTTCATAGAAAACCTAGAATGATGACTTTTCCACCAAAACAGGGGTAATGTGTATCTGTTCTTGATTTTGCAAACCAAATTGATTGATTTAACAAAAAAAAATTTACTTTCTGGGATTGGAAAATTTGACTTTTCAGTGAATTCCAATTGAATTTGTTCTGTACTCCTGAAGTGCACATCAACTTTAATTCGCCTACATTTGGTTTCATTGTTCTTGTTATTATATTGGAGGCCTTCCTGATGCAATCTATTCTATCTCTATTTTGAATCTCTTTGGCTGTGTTACTATGCTGCCGTAGCTTCAGATTCCCCCTAAGGGATCCGTGAAGGCTAATCAACATCAAACAAGGAGTTGTTTGAACAATTTGGTAATTGACCTTCTCTGTCAGCAAGTCAATAAAACTATATCAAAACCAGCTCGACAACCACATAAAAAAACGTTAATTCCCACAAAGTAAAGAAAGAAGACAACTATGTGAGCGATACCTCCAGCGGCCACCTAGACTGAAGGGATAACAGCCAACTGTCACCAAAAAAGCCTTGATCTCTTTTATAGACTGAGTCCCAGAGCTCAGCCCACGGCTCAGCCCGTTCGTACGCCTGTCAAGGTTGTCCCAATAAAGACTTTTTACAGGGCGTTTCGTCTCAATCGTTTAAATCCAACCAAAACACACGCTACAGACTACAGAGTGACAAGTTGCAAGCGATAGGCCTGCTTTGCAGTGACGGTGACATGGCCCGTGAGTGAGCTATGTTTACAGCGACCACTGCCTCTCTGGATGTGGACACCAGATAGCAAGTGACATGCAGGTGCAAATTCCGCCATTGATTAACATATCATGTCCCAGGGAGGAGTACGTATATGGCGTAACCCTAGACGACGTTAGTGATATGCTGCGTTCAGTATTTAACACTGCATTGATTGACCAGTCCACTGGGTGTAAGGCTGGGGATGAAGAGACCATAACCATCCTCATCATTTAGCCAAATCACTGGAGATTACCCGGATAAGGTCGATTTTAGAGAGTGGTATCCTGTGTGCACTATTAATATAGATCCGGTCCCGGAGAGATCTTTATTCACACTTTCATTTTTCATCATAACAGAAATTTTAATTAAAGCTGCCACCCCGGTATATTAAATCGCAAAATGAAACGCGCATCTTGATCAGCATTAAAGAAAAGTCGATTTCTTTCTTCCTTTTAAAAAAAAAACAAAAAAAACTTCATAAAACTTCCTACGCGAATACAAATCATTTTGTGGAATTATTCCACACCACTCGCTGTTGTCGTCCCTCTTACCTTCACACAAACAAAGACCTTGACAGAGCTCAGAGGGAGAGCGGTAGCACTTCCATCGGCGTCTCCTATTGAACTGTGTCTCATACCTTCACACCCCCGCCGCCTTTTTCTGCAGCTCCGCAGCGGATCGGATTTCTTTGGAGAGTGTATCCCCCAGCCCAACGTGCTTAGCAATGCAACTTGTTGGGAGGGGTTGGTTCGTCTGGAAATAAAACGCTCACTAAATTGGCCCCTACAACGCTGTACTTTAACATTTGTAGGCCTCGCAAGTTAGTTCCTATAACTTTGAGAAAAGTTAAGTTCTGTTCAACACGTAGGCTAGTATTCAGCTAGACGATCGCTCGTCGGGGGGACATTGCCACACTTTCTGGAATTAATTGTTATTCGTGTGAGTTGAAAAGTTGTAGCCGGAAATCAATGAAAGATATCGGCATGTCTGTCTCACATATCGCAATAAAGCAAACTGTTTCTCAGACAGTCACTAGACAAATGGACAGGGAATCCAATGTTTACCCGAAATGGTCTGCATGTAATGCAGGCTCTGACTCCGGGAGATTAACGCCTCTTATAAACTTGACCTCACATGTCCTGTGTGTCCTCACCAAAGTCATTATTTGCTAGTCATTACTGTGGAAGCACTCTTGGCCAAGTGTTTTTTGCCCGTCACATGTTTGCTTACTAAGACGAGCTTTTTGAGCTGTCAGCCTGAGGGGGAATTGGGTTTGACCTCGGAGCAGACACACAATTTAGCCCCCCAGGCAATGACACACGACTCTCACTCGCCCTCTGTAATTCACTCCCACTGCCCTTCTCACTTTGGCCTATCCCTTTCTGCACCTGGCTCTGGTAACGTCCCCTCTGTCTTCCTCTTCTTTCTCCCTGTTCCCATGACCAGCAAAATCCTCAAAATCACCACCGTCATCGTCACCATCAACATCATCACCTTCATCATCATTATTTTTTTCTTCATCCTCCTCCTCCTCCTCATCATCATTATAAACACATTACCCACATGTTCCCCCGAGTTGTATATACATTGTAAACTCCCTCCCTCAAACCGGCTACAGTGATGCTGGGGAGGGCTAGCGAGGGGGATTTGTCTATCAAAGCTCAGATTACCCCTGTCGGATGTTGTCTTTTGCTGGCTGACAGCAGTAGGGGGAGTGGGAGGACACACCACCGGCCCTGCAGGCTATTTGTGAAGCGGCATGAAAATACCCAGATTAACAAAGTTCCCATGGGGGTATATCAGACTGAATGTGACCCAACTCCCCACTCAATCCTGGGTATAAAATGAAACACCAGCCCCCTCCAGCACAGCAGTACAGGGGCATTGCCAGGCCAATAGGCTGATAAAAGATGGAGTAGACGTTTTGCACTATATTTAAGGTCAGTTATGATGACTTCAAGGGCTCATTGTTTCAAATGCAATCAGTGGCTGGGAGGGCTGGGAGTAGCAGGTATAGCGTTATAGATTCATATCTAAACTATTTTCTGGCCCTCAGCCCTCCACTTCCTACAAGCACAATGTCTTGTTAGTTCCCCTGATTAGCCCCATCTGTTCAGACGGTACTTTCACAGCACAGAGGTAATTATCTTCTGTGTACTACATTTTATTTTTCCACATTGTGATTTAACGACTTATTAATCTTTTTTTCTCCCTTTTTTTCTCTCAGAGTTTTAACTGTCGTCGCACACTCGTTTCCAAGGGAGCAGCTGTGAAAGTAGAAAGGTTGGGTCTAAAGATGTTATTATAGATTTATTTCTCTTCTCCCGCAAGTACGACCATTTCTGTCACTGGCGAAGTTAATTGTTGACATGGCTCTTTAAGTGTGGTACATGATTGCATTTCCATCGCTGTCGGGGCTGTCTGTATTCTTAAAGCCACAGAAACAGATGTTTTACTGTCTGAGGTCACACTCACAAACTAGGGCGGTATCTATTCTTGCCCCTATACGAGTCAACTCCTAAATTCAAGCGTTCCTTGTATTTTATGTATGTCACTGAGTGTACAGCTGGGATATAGGTGGCTATAGGCGTGCAACGCATACTTGTACTATGCGTGTGTTCGTTGAATGCACTCCGAGAAAAAAAATAACGTACAAAGACACGATACAGACGTACGAAACTCACACACAACGACACATGCACACACACACACACACACACACACACACACACACACACACACACACACACACACACACACACACACACACACACACACACACACACACACACACACGAGAGGCCACACTTACTCGTTTTGCGGCATGACTGCTCTGTCTCCGTGCAAAGGGTTTGTGTTCCCTGGAACCCGCACTTCTCCCATGGTGCATTGCTGCTGATGTTGGAGGTGTCCTGCGTGTTCTGCGTTGTCTGGAATTTCCTCCCCCCAGCTGGACTCCAACTCACCCCTCTCCTGATTGACACATGTCCCTTTTCCATCTCGTAGTGCAGTGGGGTCTGCTGCCTCCCAAACCACTGCAGCGACCGCAGCCTAAGGTGGCACAGTGAGTTGAGTCCCCGCCAGTTCAATCCTCTCGCCTCCTCGCAGCTTTTTCACTACTTCCTTTCCTCAAGCAGTAAAAGCACAAGAATAGCAAATCCTGAAGTGGAAGCAGGAAGATCTTGGTCTTTCCACAACAAGCCGTGAATTAGATGGAAAGTACCAGAAAAAAACCAAAACACTACAATAACACGATCACAACAAGGGGGGGAGGAGCAGAGTCAGATCTCTGGGTGGCTTCTTCTTCTTCGTCCTGTCATGGATCTCTTCTCATCAGTATTCCCAGCGACGGCTGTTCTGTAGCCAACCAGCTCAACGTTGATGAGAGAAGTGCGCTCTTAGTCTGGGGTTTGCACTGTATTATTCACAATCTAACAGGACCTCCCAGGAGAGAGCCTGCTCCAAGGCACTCTGGAAGAGTTCCCATGGAAGGGAGCCAAGAGAATTTCACAACAGGGATGTGCACTGCTACAAATCCAGAGAAGAAGGCTGAGAAACCATCAGAATCTCTCTGCTTGTGTCTGTCGCTCTCCCGGTGGTTTCCCGTGCACAGATGTTCCTGTGTTCCTCTTCTATTTCAGACAAAGCATGGACGTTTTATTAATCTAAACGGCCTACCCACTCATTTTACTCATATGCATTATGGTATCAAAGTAAAACTGAGTTATGTACAAAAAGTTAAACATTAACTACTGAAGTGGGATACTATCTATGAGAGGCTATTCAAGTCAGGTAAGGTTATAACTTGGAAAGTGAACAGGCTTCTTAGATATCAGTTTAATATTATTCATGAACGAAGTATCTCAGCACTGATATCAGGTTCACAAGTTCCTTTGGTGCTTCAGGGTCTATCTGTCAAGAGTACGTGTTTCTTAATCCAGGTGAGGAAACATTCATGTGTTAGGGCCAGGTTGGAGATCAAGTTGTCATCTTGATAAGGAAGAGGGAGTGAGAGCGAGAAATCCAAAAAAGACCATGATATCCTTTGTTGATATCCACAGCAACCTGCAAAGTAAAAGAAAAACACTTTCTTAGAACACATATATCAAGTAAGAAACATAACCTAGTCATATTGATATAACATCAAATAGCAATTTTATAAGATCCGATTGTGTATTCTGTGGTTGGCTATTGTGTAATATGTGGACAATGTTACACCCACTGCTTTGTACAGGAATGAGAACATTCTCCGACGTCATCCAAAGCAAACAGGGAGGTGGAAACTGTCCACAAGTTGTACTTATGCCATTTTTCATATTGAAGTGTTCATCTATTATCTATGTTACTGGCTTCTTCAAGTTTCTTCTGACAATGACTTTATAAATGCTTTATGTCGCTCATTTAATCCTCGTCACTCTCTAACGATGTGCTTCCTGTCAGAAGACATTCATCTCTATGGCCGAGATGGTTCCCATATTGGAGGCGCGGGGCCAGGCTGCGTCTCCAAAAAGCAGCCTTCTCACCACAGCCAAAAAACACCGCAGACGGGCTCAACCGGCGGGGAGAAGGAAGCAAGGAGCCGCCTTCGTATCAGACTAAACACGATAAGGCCCACTGTTCTCCTCGCTAAGAGGAAGGAAGGTGACAAATCATTTAGTCATGGATGTCAGAAAAAAATGTCTCCTAAACTGGGCCTGATAATGAATAGCTCAATCTCCACCACGGGGTTGCGGAACATGATTTGATCATGCAGAGCTGACATTGGGAATCTGAATGCAGCATCCAATTCTTCCGTGTTAAGTGCAGACTTGACCTGTGTACTTCCTCCCGTTAACATTCCGCTCTCGTTCTGCGCAGCGTTTTATTAGATAAAGAGATCCTGTTTCCTCCCCTGTAAAGTCATTAAGACACGCTGAGATGCTGTGTAATAATAAGCTGATGCTTTTGTCCGTCCCGGCCCTTGTTCAGACTTGTGTGCCTGTGAAGCCCATCAGGCCACTGTTTGTTATTCTGGTGACTCACCTCTAAAATACTCAGAAGAAGGAAAGGTTTTCACCAGTCGGGCAGAAAAAGCAAACCCCCGCAATTACTTTTAAATGTTTTTCCTTCCTCTCATAGATTCCTGGGAGACGTAGCTACTGCAGTCGCCTGCATCTGCTCGCCTTTTTTTCTTCTGTTTGTTTTTCAAGGTGCACACACATCATAAACTCACTTGAGTCTCTCTCTCTCTCTCTCTCTCTCTCTCTCTCTCTCTCTCTCTCTCTCTCTCTCTCTCTCTCTCTCTCTCTCCTCTCTCTCTCTCTCTCTCTCTCTCTCTCTCTCTCTCTCTCTCTCTCTCCTCTCTCTCCCTCTCTCTCCCTCACTCCTAGCCTGTGTTTCATGTAGGCACTGAGCGGCCCAAGAGTGGACTGAATGGAATGTATGGTACTACTGCTGTGACCCCACATGACCCCAATGAATACAGTCAATCACTTTTAACACAACGCCAGCCCCAGTCCCCTACCCATGCGCGCGCACACACACACACACACACACACACACACACACACACACACACACACACACACACACACACACACACACACACACACACACACACACACACACACACACACACAAACACACACACAGACAGACAGACACAAACACACACACACACAGACACGCACACACACAGACACGCACGCACGCCCACACACACACTTCAGCCTGCTGGTAGAGCCATGACAAATCAAGTTTTTGTTTCCATTTGGACTGAAACCAAACGTATTACTCTCCCAGATGTGTAAAATATCAGGCATGTTTATGTCAGCCTGAATCCGTGCTTAGATTAACTGTGGGTGGATGGCTCTTTAACGCATTAACATCTCAATTTGCTACAGGCGTTTGTTCATTACTGTTCACATGTTTACCATAAGGCTTGTTCACACTACCTGGAGCAAAGTACTGTAATATTTAGTGAACATTAAAGCGGCATTGCAGTTGTCAATCGGCAAGCACTTTTCCAAACTCGTCTGCAAATATTTAGTAAGACGTAGAACAAGTGTAGGAATTGCCAAATTGACAGCGACAGAAAAAGCCATCTTTGAGGAATCTGGCTCCCAGAAGATGGCATATGGTCCAATGAAATCACCATCTGCCAGTGACTCTTTTTCCTTTGTACTTTCCCCCAGGCTTGTTATTACCACATATCAGTGTCATTCTCCTCTCTGATCTAACTTTCTAATATCTTCCCCGGGCAGATACGGTAATCTCCTCTCTCCTCCTGCCATTTTCGAAAGGGGCCCTGAACCTCGTCCACTGTTTCCACTTTCTCCTCTAACCCTCCAATTATCTCCAGCTTCAAACAGCACCTTACTGTACGCCACCTGAGTCCCCCCTCCCCACCCCCCACCATCACACACACACACACACACACACACACACACACACACACACACACACACACACACACACACACACACACACACACACACACACACACACACACACACACACACACACACACAAAGTCTGCGCCTGTGCCACCCGTTACGCCCCATGACGGGGGCGAAGGGGTCTCCAGTTTGCAGACGTCCCCCTGGGCCGTTTAAAGTGCTTAATCACAGAGTTCCCGTTGGCGGTCGTCCTGTGATTTATAGCATCCCTGTGAAACACCTATACCCTGGGGCGGGTGTATCCTCCGCATACTGTACCCCAGGAGGACGTCCTAATAGGGGAGGACTCACTCGAACTGGGGGCGTGTAGACTAACAAGGAATACCAGCCAAGCTTTAATCGCTTACGCCTGTCCCATAAAGCATCAGTGTATGCTCGCAGTGGTTATGGCGTGTCTACATCATCGGTGGTGGCTCTGTATTTACAGCGTGGAGGAATGTGTGTGTGTGTGTGTGTGTGGGGAGGGGGGGGGGGGGCGGTTGGATGCAAGGTGGGCGTGCATTCCACCTGGGATCTCGAGTGCATCGGGGGCCTAGCCTGTAGCGAGGTGTCTGGCCAGACAGTGACTGACGTGGTGTTATGGCGGCCCCCAAGGGCCGAGGTTTTATTGTGTTTGTAATTTCTTGTCCCGGCTGGGATCCATTACCTTTTGACACGCAAAACCTCTTCCAACACCTGAACCGCCGACCCACCACCCACAGATCACCTCAGCCCCTCCTCTCCCTCTTTCTCACACTGTCTCCCTTTTCACAGCCCACCCACTCTCGCTCACTCTTTTTAGCTCTCTACCCATCTCTCTCTCTCTCTCTCTCTCTCTCTCTCTCTCTCTCTCTCTCTCTCTCTCTCTCTCTCTCTCTCTCTCTCTCTCTCTTTTTCATTCTAATTTTCTCTTTTTTTCTCTTTTTCGTTCTCCTCTCTCTCTCTCTCTCTCTCTCTCTCTCTCTCTCTCTCTCTCTCTCTCTCTCTCTCTCTCTCTCTCTCTCTCTCTCTCTCTCTCTCTCTCTCTCTCTCTCTCTCTCTCTCTCTCTCTCTCTCTCTCTCTCTCTCTCTCTCTCTCTCTCTCTCTCTCTCTCTGAATGATACAAACGTTCCTTATTCAAGCAGTTTTTCAAGGCACTGCTTTTAAAATGGACATTCCTGGTTCAGAAGTCATTCGGAGCCTGTCCCAGACGGCATGCCCCGGCTTGTGCCAGCCGATGACAGACATCCAAAACACCTCCATGCACAACCTCCAATGAGAGTCACAACAGGCTCACCACCAGGGGCCATCTCCCCACGGTAAAAACCTGAAAGGCAAGATTGTCATTGGCATTTGTCTTTAATTATTTATGTGGATCTCATCTTCCCTTCACAAACAGATTGCATTCCAATCTTATCTGGCGCAAGTTAGAGTTTGGCAACTTCCAAGATGAAGGATGGAGGTTAAGAGTAGGTGTGGGACAGCCGATGGCAAGAGGAAGGCACCCCCTGAATCTAACTGCTTAAATGCTCACAAGGCCTGAGGCAATGCATCAAAGAAGCAAACCGATGAATAGGTTTGCACGACAAATCGTTATTTCGGCTTGCATCGACTCAAACCCAAAGTCATGTTGTGAGTATCTTCATAGAGTTACCCACAACTCATGTGAACAAAACCTCCCGTCGTCTCCCCTGCTAAAAGTGTTCAGGGCTTTCACCTGTTGTGTAAACAGGAAGCAATTACTTATCCACGCAACGCGATAGGCGTCACCGCCGGCTCTGTCATTGGACACAGCTTCTAGTGTTACACACTGTGTTTGTGTGTATGTCTGAAGACACTAAGGTTACACTACAGGCAGAAGAACAATAGGCTATAGGCTATATCACAGACCACAGCGCTGCTGTAGCACTCTATTCCCATCTGCAAGTCCGGGTTCTGTCTGTGGAGTGCAACAAGAGCCACAGATGTTTGTCATATACTTCAACAAAAGGGGTTTTCAGAGATTCCCCCCCCCCCCTCTCTTCCTGTCTAATTTAACTCGCTCGCATTTTCCTGCGCGCCCCTCCAAAACAAAGATAGTTCTCTTACCCCCAAAAAGATAAAGATAATGGAGTGCAGGGGAGTTCCAGCTGCAAAGTTTCGTGCGGGCGGCCGAGGCGGTTTCGCGGCGAGACGCGGGGGTCCGTTATTCCGTTCCCCGGGACATGCGAAGGCGGTGGCGCGTCATGTGCCTCTCTCACCTGCGCTCCGGTGGATCTGGCTGCTGTGAGATGCGGTTGGCACGCACAGCCCCCTTTTTTCCTCAGCTCTCCCAGACTCTTTCACACACCTCCCCCTTTTTCCTAACCTCTTCCTCTCGCTCTTTCTCCCTCCCTCGCTGTCTCTCCTTCTCCCCTCTCCCTTTCAATTGAGGCGGACAGAGGGGATGGGGAGGGGAGGGCTGGGGTAGGCTGGGGTGAGGTGGGGGGTGGGGGTGATTCGGTGCTCGTAGCTGCAGCAGACGGAACACAGAGGGCTCTTTGTCCGAGAACCTTTCTCATATGGTTTCCTTCAAGCTTGCATACTGAACACATTATGCCATAATATATTTTCATATTCAACACAGGGATGCTGGAGGACCAGTGGGCCCCACTCTCTTCCCCCCCCCACCCCCACACTCTTTTTTTTCTCCTCCTGCCCTCGACCCTTTTTTCCCGCCTTGCAGGCCGGACGGAGAGATCCAAACAACGAGGGAAATATTTGCAGGGGAAAATGTGCTCTGTGGCCAGTGCTAGAGACCTGGGAGCTCTTTACCTGCAGAGTCACAGGCCTGCTACCTTACAGTAAAACTCCCACAAAGTATAGGAGAAACTATATCCTTCACCTGGGGATTAAGACAAAGAGAATAAGAAGTGGGGGGTACAAAGATACTCTGGGGCCTATGACGAGGTGTAGTGGGCACAGCGGGGACAGTAGCTCATGAACGCTGATACAGCCGCAGGTACAGCAAAAACCACTGAGATGTTAAAACCCCTGCTTATGGTTCTCTGAGAAGTCCCTCCTCCCACCCCCATAGGTGTGGTTAAAGACATAAGTCGGTAACATCTGGCCAACTGCATAGTAACTAAAACCAAGGAATCCTCAGATCTCCAGATTGATGGATACCCCAGTGTCGTCACTGTACTCCAGATGTTGGAACAGAACAAAACCAACTGTGAGAATCCCCCCCCCCCTGCACCAAACAAGGCATCATCGCAGAGCGCATTACCCAGTGCATCTGGAAGGCCATTAAGGCGACGGGGACTGGTGATAAACGTATAAACATGACACTTGTCCCCGCCTGTCATGGATTTCCAACGTCGCAGCCAACTTGGATCTAATGGGTGCCAGAGGTTGGGGGGGGGGGGGGTAAGAATGACGATTTCTTTAGGCTTTCACACCAATTTCCCAATTAGCCTGCAGGCGGGGATAAGCTCCCTTTAAGCGAATGTTGCATGTCCTCTGCTTGTGGTATACCACTGTTTTTCAAACAAGGATCTGTAAACCACACAGAGTTGATCCAAAGGACAAACACTCTTCCCCACACACAATGAAGGCGCGGGAGAAAAAAAAAAAGAACCTTCACTCAGAATGACACAATAATAACATAGGTGGGTTTTTTGTGTGTTTCTGGCTTCATGATCTTCATGATTCACCGATATATTTGACAAGATGGATGGCCCTGGGCTATCTCAGGGATCCAACGCCTCCCTACTTCAACCCTCTCATCTTCCCTCACCTGTCTTTTACTTTTTCATCACTTTGGCCCACATCCATTTTCTATCTCACCCACTCGCTCACATTTTAACACCTCCATATCTGCCTTTGCTTTCAGTCATCCATCAACCTGTCTCCCTTTACCTCCAACCTTCTCCTCTCCTGTGAGTTCCTCACCTCGTGCTCTCCATTCTTTTCCTCGTGCATCATGCCTGGCTTCCACCTATTTTCTATGACCCAGCCCCTCCCCTCCTGCCTGTAAGTGCGGTGCCCCATGCAACCGGCGGAGCCGTCCATCCATCCATTCCCCCATTCTCTTCTTCTTGCTCTTCTCCCTGGCGGCCGTGACACCGACCGGGGCAGCTGTGTGTGGGAGCCAGAGGGATCCTATGGGGTTCGACGTGAGTGTGCATTCCTTCAGAAGTGGGGCTCTTGCTGGCGAGAGCAGCGTGGAATTTCCTAAGTGATCTGCTTCGCATTCCCTCTCAAGTCATATCCGTCTGCACTCGACTCGGGGGGGGGAAAGTCGATTAATAGTGGGTTGCAGTGGCCGCGGCCCTTAGCTGATTACAATCACGCATGGGCCCCCCTATTTGGGCTCCGCTCGCGGCCTTGCAACGCGGCCGCCGAGGCCCCGCCCCCCGTGCATGATATAGGAGCCGGCCGTGGGACCGTTCAAAGGGCCCGCGTTTAATATAAACAGAGGCGGGGAAGCAGAAGGAGAGAGAGAGAAAAAAACTAAGCCAGACAGAGAGACTCAAAACGAAAGACAGAAAGAAGTACAAGGAATACAGACGAATGGCAGGAAAGGCAAACCGAAAGAATGAAAAAGCAGAGAAAAAAAAAGACGGAAAGAAAGAGTAGGAAAATTGCTTAGGTACGCAGGCTGCAGTTACTGTGCATGCATGTTGAGGATAGAGGATATTGGTACTGGCGGTGCTTCCATATGGGGAGCAGCTCATGTCTGCTGGTGTGCCTGACATTGTAACCCAAGACGGGGTAGCCTGATTACCTGTCTATGGGGAAACAGTGTGGAGCCCAGAGTCTAACGTTATTACGCCTCACTCCCAGTTTAGAGCTGCCTCTGTTTATTTTCAGTTGACCGGGCTGCTGTATTTCTCACAAACTGCTTCCAAGGCTGATGTGGTCTGAAAGCAGAGATGACTGGACTGTATAGAGCCTGGGTGTGTCTGGTTTGTGGTCGGATGACGTCTCGCGAAGGCTGTGAAGATTTGAGATGAAACACGTTTGTAGTCACACCAAGACCTTGGTATCCTGCTGTTCTCATCACATTTATTCTTCTAACTAGCTGACGCCTTCGTCCAAAAAAGGGGCTTAGGAGTGGGGCTGAAAGTCCCAGCAGAACTTCCAACGCAAGTGCGCCTGCAGGACACAACTGGTGTTACTGAGCAGAACTTGATTAACCACACTGGCGTCCAACTGCCGAAGTTGGCAGTCATCATGGATGCTGGCACTGAACAAACTTTTCCAAATCCAATTTTGCCCCGAGAAGGCAAATGTTTCATGAAAGCATAGCTTTGTGGTCTGAATTGCTTTCACATACTGGATACCGGCAAATTGAGGCTGTTTGTTGGGACTACGTTGTTCTTTAGGAACGACAACCACAAACTACCATATGGATTGTTTGTGTTTGTGTGTGTGTGTGTGTGTGTGTGTGTGTGTGTGTGTGTGTGTGTGTGTGTGTGTGTGTGTGTGTGTGTGTGTGTGTGTGTGTGTGTGTGTGTGTGTGTGTGTGTGTGTGTGTGTGTGTGTGTGTGTGTGTGAGTTTCGGTGAGTGCTTGTGCATGTGTTTGTATGTGCTTGTCTGAGCGTGCATACCCATACATATGCACACAAGCGTGTTTGTGTGTGTTTGTGTGTGTGCTTGTGAGTGAATGTGCTCGTGTACGTGCGTATGTGTGCGTGCATGCTTATGCGTTTGCACGTGTGTTTGTTACTATCTTTGACCCCCACGGAGCGAAGAACATATGCAACGCGATACCTCTACTAATCAACAGACTGCTTTGGTCTGGGCAGCTGGCTGAGTCTGTCCGTCTGTCTGTCTGTTAAACCTCAAACACTGCAGGAGCCAATCGATACTGATATAAAACACGCCGGACATTCTCCCCCACCTCCTCCTGCTCCCAGCAGGCCTTCCACCTTCATAGATTACATGAGAGCAACACTATCCACGCATGACTCGTCATTAAGAAACGGTAATACATCTCATGACCCCGGCCCTGGACTCAGCCTCCCCTCTTCTCATACTGCCTGCTGTTTCCATGGTTCTCCGGCGCTGCCATTGGTCAGGTTCTGGCTGTCTCTGCGCTCCTATTGGCTCTCTCCTTGGGACCGGTTGGTTGTTGTTGTGTTCGAGTCCGGGGTAATGACTGCCGGCAGCGCTGGTTCGGGCGGGCCGCCAACGCCAACAAACTACGGATGTTACAAATACATTACTGAATAATTGAGGTCGTTAGTCTCACTTTATTAGGAAGGAGAAACAAAAGGCACCTTCATTGCACCTCGTTTCCTCTCACGGGCGCAACTCACTAACAAATGTGCTCGTATGTCTCCATTTTGCTTACAAGCCCCGTGAACATGGGCCATCGGTCAGTGGACCAGGCGTCACTTTGGATAGATGTTGTGGGATCGCTGGGGACTGGGGAGGGGGAAGACGGGGACATTATTTCGCAATATCCAGATATATAAGGGTATTACTCTATCATGTGACACGTGTTCACCTTTTCCTGAATCGCAGAGTTGGGTTTGGAAGAATAAAAAGGGAAATGGGTGTGATTTTAAAATCGCTGACGGAAAACACATTTCAATGCCCAACTACTTTTGAAAAAAACAAAACACATTTGTTTTCATCGTTATTTTGGGGAACTTACATCGCAGAGCGTATCCTTCAGCCATCAGGCCATCCCAGCTGTGGCTCAAGAGCCGTGCCCTCCCTTCCCCGCCCGTTTCTGGTGTCATTGACCCAGTTCCATATAAATGTCTTCCTGCCTGGTGGCTGGACCGCCCCGCAGATGGAGGGGAACAAGGCAAGAATTATTCTCTCCACAAGAGCCTCTGTCTTTGTTTGGGCCAACGCACTCCAAGGCATAATCAGGATTGTACCCAGAGACAAAAACAAAATACCAAACAGCGACCTGGTTCAGTGCCACCGGAGCAAGGGATTGAATCTGTGTCTCCCAGCGCAGGCACTTAACTAAATATTTATTCTCCTCCCCGCAAACAACATTAGCGCCTCAGCCTGGGATATCAGCAGCAATCAGTGTGGTGGCCCCACTGAGGCTGCACATGTGTGTCTGTGTGCCTGTGTGTACTATGTGTGTGCATGCATATGTGTGCATATGGGTCTCTTGAGAGTCTGTGTGTGCACGTGTCTATGTGTGTGTGTGTGTGTGTGTGTGTGTGTGTGTGTGTGTGTGTGTGTGTGTGTGTGTGTGTGTGTGTGTGTGTGTGTGTGTGTGTGTGTGTGTGTGTGTGTGTGTGTGTGTGTCTGTGGTGTGTGGTTTCACCTGTCTGATCTCTCAACGTCGATCCTCCTATTGTTTGAGTACGCTATCTTCAGCACACAACGACGCAATCTAGCCGGGAAATACAGCAACAGCCTGACACCTGAGACTCACTTAATGTACACAGGGGAGAATGTGGCTGCCTGCAACGCAGTATTTACTGGCATGGAGTTGACAGTGATCAATAGAATATATCAAGTCGTCATATCAGGAATACATGTCACCATTGCAGCAGAGGATTGTTCTGTTCATCACGTGTTCTCTTGATATTCTCTCGACAATAATAAGACTAATAGTAGGCCCGACTAATAATAGTCGTACATAAAATACGCTGCACCCACCAAAAATACAAAGTGTTTAAAATCGACTGGAGAATGGATTTATAGCCTTCTCTCAAGCGAATTTCCTGCCTTTCAGACCCAGGGTCCTGTAACAATATTCCGCTCCATAAGAGGTGGTCGGTACAGTACACCGTGCTTGCCCGCCCCCCCCCCCCCCCCCCACACACACACACACACACACACACACACACACACACACACACACACACACACACACACACACACACACACACACACACACACACACACACACACACACACACACAGTCTGGGAACAATTAATCTCATACCTCCTGTCATCTGGTCTCCGGCCGTCTACCAGTTTTACCCTGAATTTAGGGACCAGCTCCAGGCCTTTATTTCCATTTCCCACTCCCGGTATTCCGGTTCTCGGGACATTGAACGCTTTGTTGGAATTCTATTACGCTTAGGTATTACCTGCTGCCACCCCCACCCTGTGGTGTGGTTTCAAACCCCTTGCCAGGGAATAAATTAACAGTATTCGCCGAGTTCATGTACAAATGAACCAGCTGCGAAAATATTCACATAAAACAAGGCGAGACGGCGTAGCCGTAAAACACAGCGATTTGATTTAATTCACGTCGCCAGAAAAAGTCAGTGTGGCCGGCTCACGTCATATTAGAGGGAGACTGTGGTGATCAAAGAACGGCGAGCTCCACCTGTGTCATTCCACTTGTTAGGTCATGCCTGAAGGTTTGCCGTACGAGGGGGGCGTGCTCAGCCGCCAGGCCCCTGCTCAGGTCTGAGTCCCGTTGAAGTGCACACTCTGCTCCTCGCCAGTCCAGCCTACCCCTTGATGTAATGGTCCCTCGCTAAGCTACTGTGTGCCTCGCCGGGGCTCCTCTAGTCGAGGGGGACGAAGCCGGCCACGGAGCCACGAGGTCTTCATTAAGGAAGGGAAGGAAACCTAGAGAGCCCGGATCCCACGGGGGCTTATAGAGAGTGCACTCGGCTGAAGGCGAGTGTCTGAAAAAGGTGGGATATACGGTCGTGTCCTTCCTCCGCCGGCGGGGAAGCGGAGCCTGTCTGAACTGTACACCAGCTGTCTGGCAGGTGAAAGCAGCCGCAGCCTTTAGATCTTCTGTCCGATAGCCTGGAAAAGAGCAGAACCCACGGTGACCTGCCGGATCTCTCTCTCTCTCTCCCACGATTTCCCACCGCATGGTCACGCACATACGGATAGATAGACGACGAAGACGGTTTAGGATGTGACGGGATATGGTACGGATTTAGGAACCGCGACTAGACTAAATAAAATGTAGAATATATGGAAAAGGGCTCAAAAGAACATCCTACACCATTGATCATCTCAAGAACTCGGTCCCATGGAAGTTGCCAACAGGCACTGCGGGGCTTGGTGCATCTTCTCTTTTATTTTATGGGCCTCAGCTATTCATCCATAGAACCTCCATGACTTATTCAACAGCGCCATCTCCATCACCTCGAAAGCCTCGAAAACATGTCCTTGTTGAATGTTTTATGAGCAACTTGACAGGAGAACGTGAAAGTTACGGCGCATTCTTATAAGGTCACATGCAAGTTAATCCGTGTTGAAAAATAAGGCTATATAACAGACATATGCGTGTGAGAGCGGGAGAAAGAGAGAGAGAGGGAGAAAGGGGGAGAGAGAGGTAGAGAGAGAGAGAGGGAGTGAAGAGAGAGAGGTATGGGAGGGGAGAAATAGAATGTCCTGCAGGATTATCATCCAAGTAGCTATGCGTGTAGCTATGCGTGTTTCCTCGGGTATTCTAACCGTGCCCTGGCGGATCATTTAAACTGTCTGGCTGTTAGTGGGAAGCAGAGGTTGAGGGATTGGTTGAGGTATATACGCACGCAGAACTCTCCTACTCAAAAGATATGTCCTGACCCCAACCATTTACGAGACCACTGAATATATGAATGAAAAGTTTCCATTTGTGTAGCCTATTTACATAGATTATAGTCCTTCAGTACATTCAGGCCCAACCAGGCATGTGTTTGGGTTGGTCCACAAAACCATGCTCAACTGGCCTCTAAATCCCCACCAGGAGGGAACCATAGTTGAATGTGATTATTTCTGTTTGTGTCTGTTGGCTCATGCACCGATATGTCATCCGAGCATGAGATTATCCGTTGAATCGTTTTATTCAGCCTTGTTATCTGGGTGGCTTGACACTGCAGGCTAAATAGAACGCTTTGGGAAGTTTAGGTGCGAGGGAAGCTGACACTCTCTGCAAGGCCCCTAGCATTCAGTTCTTTGAGTTTGAGCATGTCAATTAGCACACACTGATGCCTGGCATCCAATGACCGGCCCGCTAATCGCCTGTTAAAGTCACTGAGCAGTAGTGAATCATTCCAACGATTTCCGTTTTCAGTTAATCATTGATCATGGCAAATATGTAATGTAGCGTGGACAGTCCCCCGTGGCAAAGTCCCAACTATTACACTGTTTTCAGATTCATGTGAACATTAATGTCGTTCATCTCATTACACAATGTTCATAGTTTCAATAATAAGTCTGAGAAATGCTAGACATGTGCCATTTGTAGTAGGATGTAAATGACTTTCTTAATTATTACACCATAAACATAGAAGACAGTTGGTTGAAAATGCCTGACAGAGCCGTCAGTTATAATCATGGTAAATCATTAATTAATTCAGGAAATTAATCCAGACCCAAATCAATGGCAGTGCTTTCATATACAGATTTAATTCGGGTTCAAAATCCATCTTAAATAAGTCTGGATT
This sequence comes from Melanogrammus aeglefinus, assembly GCA_900291075.1. Lineage (NCBI taxonomy): Eukaryota > Metazoa > Chordata > Actinopteri > Gadiformes > Gadidae > Melanogrammus > Melanogrammus aeglefinus. The sequence continues at coordinate 172,894 of OLKM01000287.1, read as the reverse complement.
CCAACATTGCTGAATGTTCCACAGCCACAGCCCTTGTAAAACCTGACTCACTGGCCTCTCTGTGTGGTTCCCCTTCATTAACCTGTCTGCTAACAAAACATAACCCATAACAATGCTCCCTGGACCAAGTGCATACCAGTCGGCAACGCAAACCACATGGAGAAGAACACGGCAACAGGAAACTGTGTACCGACCAAAATATTTACCTCCACGAATTGGTTCCCCACTTCTCATGCATTGGCCTGTCATCAAAGTAAGACTGTGGTTGGGTGATTCAAACGGGTGAGCTCAGAGCTCCCACCATTATCAGACAGCATGTCAGTCTATCAGTCTGATTCTGTGTCCAGCTGCCTGTCTGTCCCACCACACCAAATGTCTGTCTAAGATGAAGATGAGCACGTCTGTGTGTGCCGTCTTTGAACCTGAAGCTCCAGGGTGCGTGTGTGTGTGTACAAGCCTGTGTACTTGTGTGTGTGTGTGTGTGTGTGTGTGTGTGTGTGTGTGTGTGTGTGTGTGTGTGTGTGTGTGTGTGTGTGTGTGTGTGTGTGTGTGTGTGTGTGTGTGTGTGTGTGTGTGTGTGTGTGTGTGTGTGTGTGTGTGTGTGTATGTGTGTGTGTATGTGTGTGTGTTTACCTGTGCATGTCTTTCAAATGATCAGTGCATCTCCAAGAAACGCTCTCTCAATGCTTCTGGAATGCATTTACCCTTTTTTTTTATCAAGAGGTCATTGCGATCCGATTAAATCACGCAAGATCAACCATAACAAAGCATGGAAAGTGCACGTTGAACGTGTTCCATCCAGTGCGGTTGTATTCTCTCAGTCCCCCAGAGGCAGTCACAGTACCCTGCGAGGCTGCAGTCCTGCCCTTAACCCTGGATGTACGGGGGAGAAAGACTCTGCCACAAATCTCATCAACCAAACCTCACTGTGTGCCGTGCTATCCCCAAGCCCTGATACACACTTCCATCATATCGTCAACTGAGTCACTCCTGTATTTAATGGGAAATAATTTGCTTTCCTAAAGTGAGGTTTATCGGTTAGGCCATCCATGCTGTTGAATGTCATAATTGACTTCGAAGGGCGGGTGGGTTTAACGTCCGCATCTGCCCGCCATATGGGTTTGCGACGGTATGGCTTGAGGCGATTTGCAATGTTTTTTCACCTGATACAATTTGTAACGGAAAAGCTATTCAACCCTCAAGAAATTCTCCCACCCACAGCTGCTACCAGCCAAACAGCCCGTATGAGGCCAGACATGCTATTCGAGTGTGGGCGGAAAGGCATTACTTCTATTGAAAGCCCCCGGGATCGGAAGGTTGTTGTGGCAAGAGAGTGGGTTGAAGGATGCTGGACGGCTGGCTAGATTGGCAATGGATTTGAAATGGTGTTGAATAGTCACACAGCCCTGCTCTTTGTGATTGGCTACCATACAGCATGTCCTGACCCAGATGATGTCTCTTTCAGTGCAGTGCAGGCCCTGGAGAACCCCGGCTTGAACGACCTTCTTTTTGAAGTAAAGCACATTAAATTACCTTGAATCCTTTTATTTTTTATCGAGCTTCACAATAAAAATGGTCATCGTAATGTTTTTGATACATAAAAAAAGAAAGAAGAAGAAAAAATAAATAATGATCAAACTCTTACGTGCTTTTAAGAGACTACAGGGAGATCCAAAAGTTCTTGATGTCTAAAGGCCAGGCTGAATAGGGAATAGTCTTGGGAGACTTTTTAATTAAGTTAATGGACCCACCCTAGTGGGACTCCCAGACCAGTGAGTTCCAGAGGGTTAGGGCAGCCATCCTGAAAGCTCTGTCTCCAAAACCATCCTCACAACAATGTGTGTGGGGACGAGAGTGGGGGCTGACCCAACCCCACCGCTTTATTGGAGCTAAACAAGACCACAGAGACACTCTTTTTGGACCGGTCCCAGCTCAGTTCAGAGAACACATCCCTCAAAGACCTCACTGGATGATTTGAGTTTCAGCCTCCTGGCTGGCTGGCAGATGAACGAACACATTCCGTACACAACGCTGTTCCCATTGGGCGCCGGGGAGAGCCATGTCACACTGATCTTTGATGGCGATTGTGTGTGCTGTTCGTGGTCGTGTCCGACGGGGCGGGAGCCCGTACACGCGTATGTTTGCATCCCGGCAGTGTGTTTAGTCTGCGAGCACAAGAAAGAGACCTGTGGTTTGGACATTTGTTTCTGTTTGGCAGAGGCGGAGGGCCGTATGCGCTCCTCTCTGATAAATCTGTCATTGCTCTACATGAGATCGTAGCATGTCCTTGGCTGGTGTCCCCCCGCTTAGCCCTGCACTATTAAATCCAAAGGATATTGGGTCATCTCTCTCTCTCTCTCTCTCTCTCTCTCTCTCTCTCTCTCTCTCTCTCTCTCTCTCTCTCTCTCTCTCTCTCTCTCTCTCTCTCTCTCTCTCTCTCTCTCTCTCTCTCTCCCTCTCTCTCTCTCTCTCTCTCTCTCTCCGTCTTTATTTTTGTTCCACATCTACTCCCAGGAAATAATACTCGACCAGAACACAAACCTATTCTTTTTTTTATTTACTGGTCCGCCAATTTTTGCACTGAACTATGCGAAGTCGTTACCATGATTTGCTTGAGGATTTATCCTTTCTTCATAACACGCAGGCTTTTTCTAAATCATGAGAGAGACTAGACCAGAGTTTAGACGGGGTGTGTTGGGGGCGGGGGGGGGGGGGGCGTTTGGTCATCGGTATGTCATTGTCTGACAGCAGAGGAAGCGGCTTTGTTCTGGTACCAGAGATTGAGCTACACAAGCAATAGCAGCACAAAATATCTGCTGAGCACAAGCCCACATGCCCTCGCTCTGAGGCGGATCAATACACAACAGAAATGATGATGAGGAATGCTGCATCCAATCATCATTGGAGAGCCAGTCTCCATCTCGAATTCAACATGATCCACACAAAATACATGAAAACGGTTTTGGATGATGCACTGCATAGGGTATCCCTCCTGAGTGTGCTTCGTTTGAAACCACAACTGTTAAAGATCTACATAAACAAACTTGCCGCGATTGTAAACACATATTTAGGTTGCTTCCTCGGCCAAATAGATTAGGGTCGTAAACTTGAAATTACCGTTACCAGTTGCCATCCTGTAAAGTGTTTACACAATCTTGTGCTGGCAACTAACCTTTCCAACAAAACATTGTGCACACAATCCCAGACTTCTTATGCAAATCTCTCAGTAGAGCCTCCCGCCACAGAAACACAGAGTATGAACTTCTTCTGAATTTGTTTGTTGTCACTCGAACATTTTTCCTTTGCTTATGCCACTGAAGCCTTATCGTGCAGTACATGCAGTCCCGTTTGCCTCACTTGGACTCTGCAAAGTTTCCAGTCGTATTTATTTGATTAGGAGCCCATCTGACTCCTACTAAAACTTCCACACACTCATCCAGAGGCTACCCTGGAGCTGGATGGAAAAGTTTGGAGTTTCACTCTTTTTTTGTTCCATCTCGAGGCCCGTTATTTTATTACAGGGAGGGAGAGAGTGCTGTATCTCTGTATGAGGGAAGGCAAGAGGGCTCTGTAATAATGCTACTCAAAGGAAACTGTTTTATCATTAACATGCTGGCATGTGGGCCAGGTTGACACATGGGGCATTTATAAGTTACATTTTCTCACATATAAGCCTTAGCAAAAATCAGTTAGCACAGATACTTTGAACTGCATCCGGGAGCACTTGGAGAACACTAGAACAGGCGATCTTTGGCAAAGTCGTTGATATTCAATGCCCCAATAAAAGCCTGGAAAAGTAATTATAGTGGCACCATCCTTCTTCTGACTATCACAATTCTTTCCACTAGTTAAAAAGAGAATGAAGAATGAGCAGAAAAATAGTAGGAAAAAGAGAACATAATTTTGACTGCAGTGGACATGTCATTGGAACAAAAACAAAGTCATAAACTGAGCAAGGGAGAGAGCTGTGCCAATTGGGCTACTGGTTGGGAGTACAAAAGGAAGTGACACAACAAATTCATAGTTTACATACAGGAAATGACATGCTGCAGCCGGGCTTAGAATACGCATCAGCTGTGCAGCTGCGGCTACTTTCAAGAAAAAAGGAAATCTTACATTTTACAGACGTGGCAGAGATCCTGATTGCTTATGATTGTGTCTTTGCTACAAGCAATCTTTTTCAGTCTGCCATTGAATGATTGAGTGTGACAACAAACTGGAGATGGAGGTTTTCATCAGTTGACATCTTTGATGTCTGCATCAAAGTTTGTATCAAAGATTGGGTATTTTGTATGCATCTTTATGCAGCTCACTTACATGCACATGCGCCTCATCCTGCATATTTGACCCTGAGTCAGTGTATCTTATAGCCTGCATAATAGATTAGTTAGGCAGGGAAATCTGATCTGATGTCTAGTCGCATTGCAAATTCACTCCGGGTTGAACAGCATATGGTTTGTGTTACCCAAGGCCAAACAGGCCAACAATCCTGCAGTACACCAGTGAATTCACGGCACTGACGGACCATGTATTCCAGTTCAAGCCACCCTGCCACAACAAGCAAAGATTCGTTGTTACTTCAGCACAGGCCAGAAACAAAGTTCTTGGGTTTGCTTGTATCTTTTCAGGGAGCGAGATGTAGAGACCCCGACGAATGTTTTATGGGCTGTTTGGACATAGAGACCAACAGTTCTACGCACCAATAAAGAAATATCTTTAAAGTCCATGGTGGGCCAAAACTTACCGTGAAATCTACAATTTGGGATGCTCAGAGAACAGACACTCAGAGAGACAAAGGTGAAGTCTAAAACTTGAACATATGAACCCCAGAAAAGCCACCAGGGAGGAAGTGTTCACAAACATAATTCTTATTTGGCACATTAGGAAAGGGGGAAGCAGTTCAACAGAACAAGCCGACCTATGGTGCTGCATACATTGTTTATTTTCGAATATATGTCAGTATTTCCAAAAGCTGAAATAATTCATACTATTTGTACCGGTTGTGTACATCGATTGTGTTAAAACAATGGTTCTGAACTGATTGCTTGTTTTTCCATTCCAATCTCATGCATCCCTCTTTTTCTCTTTTCCCCCTCTTTTTCTTTGGAGAGATTTTGCAAAGCGTTCCTGAGGTCCAACTAAAACAAAGCTAATGTCACTAGCTCCAGCGGCAATGCCCTGAACCGCCAAGCAATCTGAGCAGGCGATCTCTGCCATGATCCTGTCCAGACAATACCCCGACTTCCTCTCCTACCCAATGAAAACACATACCGTGATGTGGCGGCCGCGAGATGGAGACAAGGAATAAAGAGAGAGAGAGAGAGAGAGAGAGAGAGAGAGAGAGAGAGAGAGAGAGAGAGAGAGAGAGGGAAAGAGAGAGTGGAGAGAAGGAGTAAAGAGAGAGAGAGAGAGAGAGAGAGAGAGAGAGAGAGAGAGAGAGAGAGAGAGAGGGAGGGAAAAAGAGGGTGCAGAAAGGATAAAAAAAGACGCTAGACAGCCATTATTATGCTTAAACAAGTCACTAAATGGAGAGACACAACTGTGCAGTGTGTCCACCGTGTGCACACACTGCACACCCCTCCCCAATCCCTCCCTGCTGTCCTTACTCTTTGTTTGAATAACCGCTGTGCTCTTGTTGAATGCATGCTCGCCGCCATACTCCAGCAGTCGTGTAGAAAAGGCTTTCAGTGTGATGAAGAACAGCCACCGGGCGGCTGGTAATTTCCAGACAGCGGCCCGGCTGACCTGGGGCCGCTTCTGGTGGAGGTGCTGGGGGCACTGGGTGTGTGTGTGTGTGTGTGCGTGCATGCAAGCATGTGTTTCTGTGTGTTTGTGAATGTGTGTGTGTGTGTGCGTGCGTGCGCGCGTGTGCGTGCGTGCGTACATGTGTTTGTGTGTGCGTGTGTTTATGTGTTTGTGAATGTGGTGGGGAGGTCAACCATGAACCCTGGGTCTTCTCTGCCGCATCAGTCTCCCTCTCTTATCCTGGCAGAGTGTTGGCAGAGCAGCCGAGAACGAGACCAAAGCCCAGCCCTGTGCCTCTGATCCAGAATACAGAGCACCTAGGATCTCACAGATGTGGGGAGAAGGTGGGCATTGGGGATGAGCCCGGTCAAAAACAGGACGGCCCCGATCATTTGATCTGGGGTGCCAGAACTGCATCTCAACAATGGCGGGATAAGTCCTTTACTGCTGTGCTGTGTGTCTGCCTCCCTCGTCCTCTCGCTCACCCTCTCTCTCTCGACAGAATGATCCGTAAAGCTATTAAGAGAGTCAAGAAGGCTTAGTGTCAACGCTGCGTTGGCTATTTAATTTGACTAAATCAGGACCAGCTTTACACGCCCCTACACGCCTTCTGAAGCGTATAACCAACACTGGCAGATAACAGGATCCTGATGTAAGATTCTGTACCATATCTGTGCGATGCATATACAGAGAGGCCCAGCGCTGTGTTTGATCAGAGTTGTTGTTGTTGTCGACTCGGATAAAGTTCTGTGTTGGCCGTCTTCACGAAGAATATGATCTGACAAAAGATGTGATTCAATATAACCTAGGTCTTTTGGGTCGCTAGGATGGATGCCGTCAACATCAAAGAAACCACTGGTAGATCTGGTCAAATTAAGTCAATCTCATTTTTCGATAATAAAACCGATCCACAGCCATTACACAGCGAAAAGAAAGCTGCCATTAGGATTGGAATGATCTGTGAGCCTTTCAAAGCGGATAATGTTAACGTCGACGGCGGCGAGAGCAATTTTTAGACTACGCCATCTGGGGTCTATACAAAAGGATTGATTCAGCATCACACAGCAAAGACAGATGTGGGGGAACTATGTATTGCCATGGGAACGCTTTCAAGTTAGGAAAACCGAGCAGCATGGGTTGGATCAGGGTTTTTTTCCCCCAGAACCCGAAGTGAAGTCAGCCTTACGTGGCCACAGCTACTATCTACTACAGCTACCAACTTTTCATCTCTTCTCTGACTCCAACGTCTCAAAGGAGGGGGAGAAAATCCAGTTTGACTAAGACTTCGTGGGCTGAATGTGAGTCTCTTCCAGGAAAAAGGATTACTTACTTTACTTACTTTTTTTTTTTTTACTGTATGACTTTTTGTAACACAAATAACTCACACTTGATTTGGGCTGATGTAGGCTTCGCCTGTGTGTAGATAAAGCATTCAATGGATAATCATTCAGGGAATAGCGTTTGTGGTTTCTGATGACATTTAACACCGGGCCAGAGCGGTTCAATAATGAATGGAGGTGAGAGGTTGTGGCAGTTGACAGGAGGACCGACGTGCTGAACGAAACACAATGGGGAAGTGTAATATTTGTAGAGAGGTGCAGCGGATGAAGGAGTAGGCTTACATGTAGGTTTGGGTAGGCCACGTTAGACGCAATGCGTCTCGGGCCCCCTCCTATAGAAACTATTTCTCTGTCTCCCAGACATGTTGTTTTAACATTAAAAAGCCCGGCACTGGTGCTGTCCTGTGTTTGAAGGACCCCCTTCACCCCAGACATTCCCACCCCACCTTCTCACTTTGGCAAAGGGCGGTAGACATTGGCCTGGGTCGGGTTCCATTAGTGCAGAAACACTGACCAACACCCGCCATTCTGCCAAACGCTTCCTGAGAAAATACTGGACTTACTACTTAATAAGGTCTAGGCTGCACTCCTATCAACCAAATGATTAATGCATTTATTCAGGGATGAATGCCGGCCAAGGCATCAGGGTTGAGACTTCTGCGGTGGAAAACCAGAAGGTCATTATGTCACACCAGGAAAGAATACACAAGAATAAACGACTGGACTTCTAGTTTTGAAACGATTTTTGGGGGATTTTCTAGCGCAGTATAAAACACACAGAGTCCTAGGATTATGGCTAACAATACAATACAGCATAGTAAAATCAATAGCTCAAGGAGAAGCTCCAAGTTCGCAATGCAACACAACTTATTGAAAACAGCAGGACATTTTGTTTGGCAGTTAATACAAACTCTTTAAACTGAGTCACTAACCATTTTGCATGCTTTCCAACTGCAAGTCTAATTACTGACTACAGCCAGGGCTGAACTCACAATTTGGGCTCTCCGATATTTCCCCTCGTAAACTGTTAACAGTGTACGGTGAGACCACAAAGTCTTTCAACATCAGCATGGAATAGAGCAGTGGATGACAAATCCGCTAAACATGCCTAGAAGATAATGGTTTGGAAAACATCCTGTTCAGTCAAAATATCAAAGCAAAATATCAAGAGTGCTCCATGTCATATTCCCTGCCAATGCAAAAGGCTGTAGGTTATAATTGTTTGCATTTCTACGCGTGATGTCAATGCCTGTGGAAATGAGGAAGATGTTTGCGTAAAAGAAATAAACAATGTAGAGTAAAAGCTAACAGTTTTGTCATGTTTATAAGCAATGCTTATATTCGCAAAGATAGCAAAGATATTGCATTGTCACGCAAAAGGATTGTCTATAGATAACAGGCAATCCCACCCAAAAAGCCCTCCCCATTGAATCCTTGGCTGACGGCGCCTGGCCCTATCTAGTTAGTGTACTGAATACCAAAACATTTGGAGAGCAGATAGCATGGTTCTTGTTGAGGCTAATGTTACCGTTACACTAACTTGAGCGGACCATATCGACGTCTGTGTCCAACCTGCCAGCTAATGAATCCCGCGCCACAGTCCTCCAAGTGTCTGGGTTTTTTTCAGGGGTGCTCGCTGACCTCGCGGTGGGGTTCTGGGTCAGGGCCTTAAGCCCTCAGACCCCCGAGAGCCGGTTGTTTTTTGGAGAGCAACAGTCTCGCCCCTGGGGTTCAGTTTCCATGACCCAGTTGAAGGCCATGCTTTGGCAGAGCAGCCCAAGAAGGCTCTAGCAGCCAACCCATGCTGGGTCTCACCAGAACTCCCTGCCTATTTTAGCTCTGTGAAAAGGATATGGAAGGATGTGTGGGAGGTAAATAAGAAAAAGAACATCTGGACGATTAAAAAGGAAAAGTGACCAGAGTTTTTGAGTTTGTAAGAAGAAAAAGTGTGAGATGGTATGAGATCTGTGCTGAATGTACAAGGAGACAGAATACTTCTGTTTTGCTTTTCATAAGGTCATGTTATGATAACCCTCAGCATGAAAACATTTATGAGCCCAGCAGAGCAGAGACGAAGATGGCCCTAATAACAGAGCTTTTGGGATCTTCCCTGGCATCGGTTCCTGTTTGCAATGAACAAGCCTCACCAAATCACAAAGTTATTCCGAGCGTCGGTTCACCATCTTTGTTCCACATTAAAATTCTTTCTTTTCTGCATTTCCTTTTCTGTCAAGCATAATCTCCATATCAGCCGCAACCAGGCAGTGTCCCTGTGACTCGCCTCCTTGTAAAAAGACACTTCCTAAGGCCGTCTGTCTGTTGAACGATGGACAAATTGGAAGCATCTCAGGAATTGAAACAAGTGGTCCACAAGGCTAATGCACCCCAGCGGGCCCATGAAAGCGACATGCTTCACTGGGGAACCTCTGGCTGTCATGCCTCGGAAGGACCGAGGTCAAGCACCCGGGGTCAAGCTCGTCCATCCTCTGTAAAGGCAAGAGATACTAAGGAGCATTGCCCCCGAGTCCACTGGTAAAGGCCACCTCCTGTCTGGTCAGCCACGAACCACGAGGAACAGCCCTTCAACCTGAGTGCATGTTTGAAAGTGGGCAGAAATATCTTGATGTAAAAACACAGAGAGACCATCAGACACACAGACAGGCAGGCAGGCAGCCAGCCAGCCAGGCAGGCAGGCAGGGCAAGCAGGCAGGCAGGCAGGCAGATACATAGATATATAGAAAGAAAGATGGATAGACAGATTTATAGATAAGTAGATGTAAAGGTACATATTCAGAGGAAATTAAACACGTGAGCCGGCCCAACAGGAAATGAAAGACATGGTTTAGGCAACAGCCCACAGTCACATCTAGTCAGACTCCCCCATAACCTCAGCCCAGGAACAAGGCCTGGCAATGTTCTCACACGAGTCTGACATCATGTACGCCAGACCAGTGTCAAATATAAACCACCATCAGGACGCTTAAACAAAAGCTCTGCTTCTATAAATAACGAAAATTAAAATTGTTTTTTAAATATTCTGTTATGAATATCTCTGTGAAGATCACCCACACAGTATTCCCCCCGTAGAACAAAGAAACACGGTTTGAATAAGTTGCTGAGGAGCTGTTACATGTTAGCGTGGCTTATTCGGTGGGGAACAAACATTAACCAAAGGATGTGCTTTTCCTTGGCCTGTGATTCCTTCCTAAACTCCCTCTTTCAAGGTCCTTATTGTCACGTTTTTTCATTGAGTAGGGCCTTTACGACATCCTGCCTTACAAAATGAAGATGAAAATTATCATCCTGGCGAAATTCTATGAGCATGAGCGTGACATTTCCAGCGTATTTCCCTCTTTTCTCAGCCAACCGCAAGCCCTGTGGGATCCTGCCTCACACTCCTCTTCCACAGCTAATTGCAAGCTACGCTTTGCTCTCATAAGTATCTTTAAGCTTGTTTCACTGGCAGCTACAAAATTAGCTTGTTTTCCCTAAGCCCATGGGCACGGCTTTACAGTACACAGTGTGGAACCGGCAATCAGGGGCACTTAAGTTGTAGAAAGGCAATCACTGTTGAATGGAAAACCTAGACCCATAGGTATGATAGGGCTTATTCAACCCAGTCAGGTTTACAAGACTGAGTAAGAACTTCAAGTCTTCCTAAGAGCGCTTTTGAAAATCTTGTGAGAATTAAAGCGATACCGTATTTACAGCTTTTATGTACTTGTGTAGCCCTTCTGTTTATCCAGGCTCACATATCAGAAGTGAGATTCTTTCACTTCAACACTGCATTGGCAGAGCTTTCACCGTTTCTGCTGCTTCGTGTTTAGCTTCCAGGCATACAAAGTGAAAAGTGACATTTTTCTTGAATCCCCTGTTGGAAAGCACTGTCCCCTGATCGTCTCCTCTCCTATTCGTTCCTGTGTCTACAATCCAAGTTGTTTTGACCTTGGTATTGCATGACAGGATTTAATCTTTAAATATATAATGTCTAAGGACTTGGAATGCGCTGAACTCTAAAGTCACTGTAGATGCTGTTCAAGGGAAGGAAACTTGTGCATCTGCGCTTGGACCGGGAGATAATGGCCATTGTGGCGTGGCAGGGTGGTTGACCATGCTGGACTGGGCTGTGGTGTGTCTGGCTTGCATCCTTGGAAAGGCAGTAGCAGGATCCCTCTCTGCCTACAGCAAACCCTCTCTCTCTCGGCACGCTCTCAGCGGCCAGCCCAGCAATGGGTCTTTGCCTTGAATATGGAAGACTATGGAAACGTTGTTAACGGCAGGGAAACAACACGGTTTCTGTAACAATGGCTGCCCTTAATTGAAATACTCTATTTATCGAACAGACATTTAATGCTGGAGCCAGTCTTTCTTTCTGTTGGGCATGTAGTTCTGGTCAATAATACATAGACTGAAATCAAGCGGGCAGGGAATTCACTTGGGTTGGACATCGATGGTAATCTGTTCTCAGGGTCGAGAGTTGTTAGATCTTCTCATTAAATAGGTTATGGAAACTAAAGCAGAGATGCGGAACCATGTCCTTGTCCCTGGGGAAGCGAAGGCTATGCACTCTGTATATACTTTATGCATCTAGATCCATATTTCTGGACTAAGTCAGCCAACAGTATCGGTGAAAGTAACACTTTATTGACTCTGCAGACTTTTTAAAACATAGTATCTTTCTTCTTCTTTGCCTTCTGACACGGTTGCATATTTGCAGACTGAACTCAGCTATCAATCCGTCAAAATAAACCTACATTCAGTAGAGCTGTGCGTCTGTGTCAGTTGGTGCAGAAAGAGGCTTGGGAGAGAGGAGGGGACGGGAAGAGATTGGGTCCAGTGCTTACCCAAAGCGTTCGTTTTCACCCGGGCCTCTTAAGTCAACAATCTAACCATCCTACAGGCGTCAGGGCCCAGTGGGAGAGAGAAAAAGCAGCAAGAAAGATGAAGAATGAGCAGAGAAAAAGAAACCTTGCAGGAAAAGACGGTGGTCGTTTTTCCTCTAACATCTAAGGTTTCACGGGTTTAGCACTTCCTACTTGAGAGGTCCACATGTGCCCCGAGTCATTCGTCTGACATCATCAATTACCTCAAATTAACCGAATGATGGTCCACCGAGCAGAAAACCTACTAGGCGATTAATCAGTAAGAACACCTTGAGCCTCCCAGCTCGACCTGAGGGGGATAAGGAGAAAAAAGTGTGGGGTACCGACCACGCACCAAGTACCATGGAGTGTGTACTTTGCATTTCCATCCTTTCCAAGCCGTAGATTTGCTATTTTCACATTGGAAACAACACGGTCCAGAGAGTATGTATCCCTCTGGGGATGAAATTGCCAATATCCACTGATCCACTTGACTAGACCCCGATGAGTGACTTTAATGGACAACACACCCATATCCCCGTGGCATATCCATACCGTAGAGCCATTGGGGAGAGAGGGAAGGGAATGCAGAGCAAGAGATGGACTTTTTAGCAACTTGTTTTAGGTGGGCTGAAGCCACAGCCTTAAAGCAGAGGTGTATTCTGGTTTTATTCAGTCATTTCTGCTTTATGCATCCTCTGTCTAGGCATGAGTTACTAGCGGTTTGGGGGAATGACGTAATCGTGGAAAGGTCCTGGGTGCAGTCAAACTTGTAAGTCAGTGAGGAATTTTTCATCTGGTCAAGGCTGGCTGAGCTGTCTTTAAAAATAAAGATGTTAGTCATCACATGAGAGGAGGGGAGAGGAGCAGGAGAGCGGAGGAGAGAGAGGAAGGGAAAGTCATTACCAGAAGCAGAAGCCATGTTGTTTACTAAACACTGGTACCAATCGGGACTCGTTTATATTGGTAATATCAATAATGAAGCACAGGTCAAAGTACATCTGCTTGACCTGCTAGGTTAACAACCGTATCATCTAAAGGGGAAACATATAAAGCTTGACGTATGTTTACCCATAACCCATCGTGTTAACCTCTTGACACAAACACATTTATATTTGTGTTTCTCTTTGTTTGCTTTGGACATTTGGAGCCCAAGTTCATGGGCTAGTAATAGACGTAACAGTATAAATCATGTATTTGTCACCAGACTTTAGGGAGTGAGCACATGGAAGTATGTTACCATACACTACATGTTATGCTGTCAGGCCGACAATTTAAAAAGTTTGACTTTCTGCTGAGTTCAAGGCAGATTTCATTAATGACAACGGAAATAAGGCTTATCTTGCAAGAATGATCTTTTACTGACCTTTTTAAGCATATGACATCTCATGAAAACAAATTAGTCTACAGTGCCCCCAGCAATTAGCTTGCGTTCTAAAGATAGAAAACCGTTCTATACTTAATGCAAACGGTGCTGGTGTTTATATTACAACCTTGGCTTAGCTAATTCCTTCTGGATTTACAGGATAGCTACTCAGCCCTTTTTGTATACATGACAATGGCATTTGTAGGACAACACGTATATATTTTAAATATATTGATGTATTTTTTATATATACAACAGAATAGTGAAAGGAGGCTGAGCACCTCCAATTGTCCTTTGAGAAGGTCAAGTGTTCATGTATTCTGCTAACAAAGTAAAGGGGGGGGGGGGGGGGGATTGTGCTCTTTGATATGGGTTCCTCGCATGTGTTCCTTATTACCTCATCTTCAGCGGGCAATTTATGACTCCATCGCGGGCCCTACTCTCTGCTGAGCCGTTAGCATCTGCCCAAGATAAAAGAAAAGCCCTGCATTATTACTCAGGTTGTGTGGATCTGTTCACACAGCCAGCGCCAAGTCTGGGAGTATCTGGGTTTCATGCTGGTATAAAGATATATTTGCAGAGGAAGGTACGCAAGGGGGGTGTATAGGCATTCAAATGCAACTGAATTATACCATTTGTTAGAATGCATTGTGTTGTCGGCTTGTGTTATTGCCCAAAATAAATTACCCTGTCATGGAAGCCGATAAAACAAACTTAGTTGCAAATGTAGAAAATGAAATATAGAAAGTGTACCTACATGATGACACATAATATAATGCACACAAATATATGAAAAGCATACTTCAATGTTACCTGTTTGCATCGATCTTGTGTGTACTGTCGCCCACTAGCGGTTGAAAATAAACGGTTTAAAGATATGGTTTACTTCGCTATCGATGCGTCACACGCTCTGCCCCTTCCCATGATTTGTATAACTCAATCATGACTTTCTAAAATTAGGCATTTTTCTAATTCGTAAAGTGCAACTAATAACCAGGGCTCTAGCATTCTAGCCGTGGTGGATGTTTCTAGCATCCTGTGTAGCCCAAGAGTCTGGCTGCAGCCATCCACCCACACGCTGCAGCCAGACCTCTCTTGTAGCCTTGCTCGTTTGACGATTGAAACAAAGCAATCATCTTTAGCCGGCAGCCCCATCTGGTGGTGAGAAGGGTTGCAATGCATGCCAGCTTGAAAGTCTAACTTAATTTAAGTAAAGATAACGGGGTTGAAAGTGATTCTGGTAAAAGTTTATCACCCATAATAAAAATCACTTTAGTAAAAATCATAAAGTAGATCAAATGAAAACATAAATACTTAAAAATAAGTATCTTTGGTGAAAATATTGAGCTGCTGTAAGTTATAGTGAAAACAAGGTTAACAGTATTATATTTTATTAACCAGAAGTCCTACAGATTATCGTTGCTGTGGGTCTGCTGGACTACAAAGCATGTAGAATACAGTTAACACAAGAAAGCAGCTGAAGACACCCACACCGTTTATAACCAATGTCACTCATAACAGATCAACACATTAAACCGATCAGTCATATCAGACTCTTGCCAAACATGTGGAATGAGAACAATATTCCTTGAACAAATTGTCAAATTTTGATCTAAATTCATAATTTTATGTCAAATGCGACATATATGGATTAGACTTTAGAACCATGACTAACGTGGTGAATACTAATAGGATGTGTGATGTCTGAGTATGTGTCAGCCAAGGGCAGTGCATGGTTGGGAATCACAGATGTGGCCCAAGATTAGGCCGCTTATAATCTATTATGGTTATCCATTAAGATTCTGAAGATCATTTCAGTCACAAAATGGAACTCTTCTTAAAGTGAACTAAGTTGTATTAAGTTAAACATGTTGTGGTCAACAAGAAATACTGAAATTAAAAAAAAACGACATAACAAAGTGACCCTAAAATATAACGGTACTGCAGTAATACACTTAACCAAGTTTTGAGGCATTGCATGCAGAAGCTTTTTAATGAGAATATGATGTGCATGTAGTAGCAACTGTAGAGATACTGATACATCGTCTCACATTGGACCACGGTGACTGTTACTGTCTTGTTCTGTCAAAAGATGCACGACAAAGACAGACGACCACACCATCGTCATCATCATCATCATCCTCTGCTGCAAAAATTTCATCAAACAAAGTCCAACAATTTTACAGATAAACTACGCTACAAAGAAAAGCATGTAGTGTGTGATTTGCAGTGGCGGTCTCGGCTACGAGTAAAGCAGAAGCGATTCGGACAGATTTGCCCTTAGATCAACTCGTCCACAACCCGCGCCCTCAATTCTGATTGGCTGTGGAACCAAGTTGGGGGGGCCACCTGCGGCAGGCAGGTGGCGGGTCTTCATGTAGGCGTTCTCAGGGAGCCAGCGGCCCCAGACTGAGCTCCACGTGGTGTGTGAGCCAGATGGCCTCCGTAGTGGCGTCGCCCGCCTCCTCGTTGGGCCTGATTGGAGCAGCCAGGTTGCGGAAGTCGTGGCGGATCTTGAACGACACCAAGACATCCGTGTCACCCTCCTTCTGGGGCACCACTTTGATGAAGAAGCCGATCTTGTTGGATTTCCTGAAGGCGACCACACTGCAGACAGGACAGGGGGAAGGGACAAGAGGTGAGGAATGAGCAATGACCTCGGCAGAGAGCAGTGTGTGTAAGCGTGTGAGTGTGGGCGTGTGTGTGTTTCTCCCTCACTCTGGGTCATCTTGAAAATCCTGAGGTTCGGCTAGTTCATCGTAATCAGCGGCAGCATCCTTTCCTGCCAGGACAAGTTCCTTGGTTGGAACCATCACCTACAACAACAACAACAATCCTTTAAAAATATTTCACACGTAAGAGACAATTTCTCACACTTTCCAGTTCGGGGACAGGCTTAGGCCATAAGGGAATTTTATGATCAAGTGTGAGATCGGGGGACCCTATGATTACCCAGTCATCACCATGACTCGATAACACAAATCAATTAGCATCAGCGCAGGAGAGATATAATTGAAACAGCTTTTTCTGTGTCATACCTTGGCAGTGCTGTTAACGTCTTCTGGGTCGCCCTCTTCACAGGCCACTAAGGTAACGTGGGTCAGGTTCTCCACTGGGTTGGTCAGGGTCAGCAGAACTTGGCTCTCCTAACCAAATATAGGGCAAGTGTGGGATGCATAATGTTTGTTAGTAGCCAAGGCCTTTCAAAGCTTTAAATGTCGAGTAAGAAGCTAATTTAGTTCTTCACATGAGGTTGGCAGCAGCATCTTAAAAGGTCAATACGGGGCTGGGTGATCAAACTATTGTAGCGGTCTCTACTGGTTCCACTGAAACATTTGATGGTAACTATGGTTTGAGCACTGAGGCCAGTATTGTCCTTTTGTCCGTGTATACATAGATTTTTAAGATGGGCTAGTGAAGGCCTTGGGCATGGATAAATATGCATACTTCAACATGATGCATTTATACAGTGTATTAATATTGTATATATTTGTATTAATATCCAGGAGCACATGAGACACTGACCTTCATGTACCGGAGATTTGGAATAGACATAATTCTCACTTCTGGGATGTAACTCCTGTGATCAAAATGGAAACCAATTAGCTTCCACAAACAACATGCCAATAACAACAACAACAACAACAACAACAACAATAACCCATATTATCACAGATAATTTACAACCTATGTATCCATGTTTCACTTTAGATATGTGGCCAACTTTAATGGAACAGAATGAAAAACAATCATTCAATCACCAATTCATCATTTAACTATTTTTCAGCCATTTCTAAAGTTTTGACATTTTCTAAAACATTCATCACTGGGAAACTACCTTTCCCGGAAACGACCTGATGATGAATATTGGATATAAATTTAATTATTTTCAGAAGTACACATTGTATTCAAATCTTTGAAAGATAACCCAAGATAAAAAAATTGATAAAACCAAACTAATACTCACACAGCCACCAGCTGAATTTTGAACTTAATCGAAGTCGGGGTTGAATTCCGGTTTGCTCAAATTATGCTCGCATTTCTAGGAAAGGAAAGGCGAATGTCAACGTCAAGACACACGGGAACAACCCCGAAAACAGACAGAGCGAAGACGTACCCTGCAGCGCAGCGACCTCTTCATCAGGAGATGCTTATGTTTGGGGTGGAGCTGGGACGCTCCCGACGGCTGGAAGTCCGGCTGCAGCAGGCGCTGCCGCAGGGTCGTCACTGGAGGGAACGCCACCCAAAAAGAGGAAAGTTGACCACAGAGCGGCAGACAAATAGCGATCGATGCCGGGCCGACCCAGTGGTACAACAACCCTGCCAACGGCGCTCCTTTGGGGAGGGGGCACCTACCCTCTGGTAGGTTAATGGCTCGTGTGTAGCAGTCCTCAGGTAAGGGCTCGACCTCATCCAGGGCCTGGGCTGGTTCTATGTTGATCTCCTTCTGGTCCTCGCCTTCTTTGAGGCTAGTGGAACAAAGGGATTTCACTTTATGCGCCAACATGAGGCCCAACCGATGTCCAGGCAAGCAGGTACACAGAAAGTCGGGCATGCGGCACGTGTGCCGATATTGAAAATGGGAAGTCGTTTAAAAATCCAAATCCGGACAAATACATTTTTTCGTTTGTATCGATTCTAACTGAATGCAGCAATAGGTTATGAAGGGAGACTCACGTTAGGCCGGCTAGGCTGGAGAGCGGAGCTCCGGCTCGCTGCCTCTGCAGCCTGGTGCCCAGAGCCATACTTCTCCTACAGGAGAGAGCATGGCACGTCAGGCTGAATGCACTACGGTGCGGGATCTACCATATATAAGTACTCAGGATGTCAACATGCAACAGAATATTAAAAGAGAAATGTCGCCATAAAGAAAGGCCATTAAAACTACATTTGCAAAAAGATGCAAACAGAAATTCCACCTTGGTAATGGGATCAAATAGGGTTTCATAAAGGGTCAGGATAGAGGGGTGGAAGTGGTTTGGTAAGACTTATGGTCAAATCAGTGTTGACCTATATGTTTTTAACTCGTGGTGCAACTACAATTTGTTACAATGTGTTTGCTACTCGTTTACCAATTCAAAAAAGCCCCTATTTTGTGGATCAACAACATTTAGCTCGAGGGAGACATTCATGTGATCTGGGAAGTCAGAATTAAGAGAGAGAGGGAAGAGAAGAAGACAGTGCTACTGTACACAGTACAGACTACCCAAAGTTGTGAAAAATACAACTCACCACCACATGAATAGTGTGTTGCTGGGAGGGTAAAGAAATCAAAAATAAGAATCATTGCACACAAGCAAAAGGGTTAAAAGGGAAAATCTGGTTAAAAAAGACAGGAGGAAGCAAAGCAGTTAAGCATGGGGACATGCAAAGGCAAACAAAATCCATTTTTGAAAGCAGCCGAACTTCTTAGATAAAATGTAATATATTATTTTATATCTACCCCCAAGCTTTAAAACATCATGAAACTACTCTCGATAAAAAAAGGATCTTATGACATTGACCTAAATAACATGGATAATTGAGGTCAAGTTCCCTGATCATTGATGATGAAATATTTAATAGCTGATTGCATGGCAGACACATTTATGAAGTTCAATGTGACTGAAATAAATTAGAATTGTCCTTGGCCGCTTGAAGGACTCCACTCCCATTTTCCTTCACTTAAAAAAAAATAAACTAACCAATTGCTATAAATATTTTACATTAGAAATATATTCATTAAAAAATATTTCTTCTTGATTCAACTAATGTCTTTGAAGTGACGTTGGATAATAATCGGTTTGTCTCCGGGGATATATAGAATATATATAGAAAAGGATACATTAAAGTCTCTTCGTCAGTACAATGTCAACATTTTAGAAAACACAATGCATGCTTATAAATTTCACAACAAAGTTAGCCTGAGCTAATTTCTTATAATTTAATATAATCCAACCCAGGGGCCACCCAATCAGAAAGAAGGGTGCAGTTTTCACAGAGTTAATGGCTGTGCTACAGCCCAGTGAGCTAAAAACCTGCTGTATTGTACCGAGAACGCCATGGGCATGCACTGTCTCCTCCTGGCCATCTTCTTCCGGTCTCGCTCCTGTCTCTCTCGTTGGGCCAACTGCTGGTAGTACTCTATCAGTTTGTTGATCTGCAAGGTGAGTGAACAGGGATCAACAGTTTAGTAATCAATCACATGCGTCTTAATTTCAACGATAAGGAAGTATGAGAATAATGGGGTAATTGTGTGTCTATTTGCATGTGGACCAGAGATCTTGTGATCAAGACTCATGTGGAAAGACAAGAGTTCCACTCACCCGCTGTGTGTGAGGGTTTTCTGGTTCTTGCCATCCACCACTGGCTGTAACGAACAAAACACAATTCCGGTCCACTGTCACAACAGATAGCAAGGCTTAAATGAGTTCTCAAACCAGGATTTGCCAAATATATTGTTTGTTGTGTTGGAACTTGGAAGTGTTGGAACCGCACTGTAAAAATTGTTCCGTATGATCCGTCCTAATTATTATGGATATCAAGTCTCAAGTATGGGCCGGAATCCCAAGAAAGTGTAATGGTTGGTGAAAGGTTCTGGGTTCTTCCCCTTGTCCTTCCTTGCACACACCCGTACCTGCTCCTCAGTGATCTGTATCTACTTGTCACTGTAGGTGGCACTGTATAAAGCAAAATAACTATCTGAAGCAGTAAAGTACAGCGTGTCATTCCAGAGTGTGACTCACCAACTGATTTGTCTGCCATGCCCACGTCTCTGGAAGTCCAGCGGCAAAACCCACACGCGAGGTAGTAGGCCTTCTTCATGGTGGTTTTGGTGGGGTCATCGGGCATGGGGGCTGGGATGTTGGTGGCCCGGGTGGACAGAGTGTGCATGCAACACGGGCAGTCGAAACAGTTGGCGCACCTGCAGCGACGAGGGAATACAGGAGGAGTTTCATATGTCGTTTTTCCCTCCAATGTTTACGCATCAAAAAATGTGAGGACACTTATGGTTCGTTCTTTAAAGAATCGCTGATGTATAAATGCACATGTTTCTCACCTGTTCTTCTTCAGTTTAGCCTCGGCTGAAGGCATGTTCTCCAAGCAGCTCGGGCAGTAATGAGAGTCCACCTAAACACCATCCATTAGTAGGACTCAATTAAAAAGCAAACAATGGGCTCAAAGGCTAAATGATGACTATGTGAAGAGAATGAATATAATGACCAATTTTTTTAATATAAATATCTATAATGGTTGTGGTGTTTTAATTCCAGTGACTGTCATGACAAAGCTGACAAATCTAGAGAGGTCGTGTTTGGGTCGCACTTGTATGGGTGTGGTGTCTGTACAGTTATGAACCCAATCCAAACCGATTGAAGCATAAAGCAGCTATAACACAAGTCACCTGCCTTTTTAGGCCATAGCCTAATACGATATATAAAAACACAGAAATAATAAACAACTTCGCTAACATTGCCTATCCTAACAGCTTCTACACAGCAACGCACCGGCGGATATATGTGGCCTATTCATACTAGACAACTAGCAAGGTGGGAGGAGCACAGCATATCGTTTTAAACATTAACCGATCAATGAAGGACACGTAGAGTAAGTGTCGACTGAATAAAAGGAAGGAAATGGGTCTCTGGTGAAAAGGTACTCAGCAATTAGACCCATAACAGCCTGTCAAATCAAGGGGATCAGGCCAACATCGGTCCACAACACTGTAGCTAAGCCTAGCTACCGATGCTAGCGCTAGCTCACTAATGACCACCGACAGAAGACGTGGAAACAAACCTCATGAGACACGCATTCCAGGGACCGGAGCTCGCTGCAATAGCGACAGAAATACAGCTGGGACAGAGGAGACCTGGTCTTCTTCTCCCCGCGGACCAGATAGATCACTCTATCGGGCTGCAGGAGAGACGCCATCTGTATACAATTGCAACTGGACTGCCTGTCAGAAGCCTAGCTACGAACCGCTAGCACGTATCCCCTCTCTTGACGTTATCGCTGTCGTAGTAGCACTTTCTGAAATCTTTACCCGCAGAATGCTGACCTCTGGTGGACACCGGTGGAAGTAACCATTACAATGGTGACCTCTAGCGGCCACCAGTGGAAGTGAGCCTTAAAATTCTGACCTCCGGTGGAAGTGGAGTCATGAGTCATGGCAGTGAAGCATTTAAAGTGTGAATTAAATAATTAAGCAATAGTTCACATGTAGCATATATTTCTGTGTGTGTGTGTGTGTGTGTGTGTGTGTGTGTGTGTGTGTGTGTGTGTGTGTGTGTGTGTGTGTGTGTGTGTGTGTGTGTGTGTGTGTGTGTGTGTGTGTGTGTGTGTGTGTGTGTGTGTGTGTGTGTGTGTGTGGGAATGCATGTTCGTCTAAAGTTATATCAGATATAAAGCAGTGAGGTATTCTGTGATTGTAATACACTCGTCAACTTTTTAATTATACACATATATAGAACAGACAATAAACAACATGTGCTTATAGATGAAATTGTCTGCCAACCATCACTGGCGTGAGGTAGTTTACTTCAGTCTTGAGTAAAATAGCCACGTATAATCAAAGAAAACAGATCTTACACCGCCGCGGCCACTTTAATACATCTGGGTCGAGTAAGGCAAGGCAAGGCAAGGCAAGGCAAGGCAACTTTATTTATATAGCACTTTTCATACACAAGGCAGACTCAAAGTGCTTCACATATAAACATTGTCATACAATAAAATTAAATAATAGATAAGTAAAAGAAAACATATGCAAAGAAATTAGTAAAATAGTGCAATGTATCTTTCTGGTAGAAAATAAAGGAGAAGTTAAAAAGGCATGTTAGTACGTAAAAGAAAACATATGCAGAGATCAACAGTCTCTCTGGTACCCACGTCCCACGTTGGGACTCCAAGCCGACCTTATTGGACTTTCTCTGGGACTCCAACCGGACCCTATTCTAGGACTCTAACCCAGACCAGACTACTTTCTCCTGGGAACTCCCAACCTTATTGATCCTCCTCGGGACTCTAACCCAGACAGAACTCTTTCTCTGGGACTCCAACCCGACCTAAAGGAGCTTGGTCCTTTCTCTGGGACTCAAACCCAGATTCTAGGCAAGGCAAGGCAAGGCAAGGCAAGGCAGATTCAAAGTGCTTCACATATAAACATTGTCATACAATAAAATAAAATAATAGATAAGTAAAAGAAAAACATATGCAAAGAAATGGGTAAAATAGAAAAAAGGCATTTTAGTATTAAAATAGAAAATAAAGGCAAAGTTAAAAAAGCTTTTTAGAAAGTGCAGTGTATTTAAGATTTTAGCAGAAAGCTATAGCAAACATAAAAGTCTTCAGTCTTGTTTTAAAGGTGCTCAGAGTTGGGGCAAGTCTTAAATCCTCTGGGAGTTTATTCCAGCTATTTGTTGCATAGTAACTAAATCCTGCTTTCCCATGTTTTGTGTTTACTCTGGGGATAATTAACAGATTGGTCTCAGAGGATCTTAGTGGTCTAGAACGCTGATGTAGTGGAAGCATATCAGTTAAATATTTTGGGCCTAAACCATGTAGGGATTTATAGGTTAGCAACATGATTTTAAAATTCAATTCTCTCTGACCTACAGGAAGCCAATGTAACGACTTCAGAATTGGTGTAATATGATCAAATTTTTTGGTCTTTGTTAGAACTCTAGCAGCAGCATTCTGAACAAGCTGAAGCTTCCTCAGAGTTTGTTTTGGGAGACCTGTGAGGAGACCATTGCAGTAATCAAGCTTACTAGTGATAAAGGCATGTACAAGTTTTTGTACATGCCTTTAAGGGCAATAGGACAAGGACAATAAGCTAATAACCCACGTTATTGTGGGCAACCTTTTGGCTGGCTGGACATCTGGTTAACTGTTTTCCAAACACTTTCTCTCACAGTCTAGAACTTATGTGGCCGACTATAGAAGTTAGATTAATCACTAACTGCAGAAATTATTGTTATGTCATGTTAGGTCGTCTACAATGTCTTTGGTGGGATCTATACGTTTTGGTTGAACGAAGAATCACTATTGCAACTCTTACACACACACAGTTCCTTTTGTCATTTTCTGTTGAATGTGAATACATTTAATTTCTTTACAACTAATTCTGTCTTTAATTTTCCTTCTTATCCTTCATGGTTCTTAAATTTCCATTCACAATGGTCTTAAAAAGTCTATAATTAAACTTGTGGAAACATGCAGAAACCCTGAGTGTCTGTTTACTGTTAGGATTGCTTGATTTGTCTGCTCTGATTGGTTTTGCACCCCGGGCCGTTGTCTATATGTCTATGTATTCTACTGAAATGCACACATAGCTTGTGTGATGATGCGATGACAGGGGGAAGGGAGGGCAAAGGGCCAAGAGTCAAGGTTCGCTACTGCAAGGGAAACTCTGAGATGAGCCCACGATCACTCAATCCCTATTGGTTCAGACGGGTGCGTGCGTCAGTTTGTTCAGTGCAGCATGTAGGTATAAAATTAACCCCAGCCTGCAAAATTACAAAAAGAACTGACTTGGCCGCAGGCAGCGAGTCGGTGATTTAGGTGAGCCTACAGAGGGTTCAGACGGTCGAGACGCCGCGGATGGAGAGGATGCGGATTTTACCTTTGGTTTTGCTGGGTCTTCTCCGACCCAGCATGGGCACAGTGTTTCCATTGACCCAGGTAGGTGGCCTACATCCGCGGGAACACACTCCCGTGTGAAAATACCTTTATTTTGTTATTGGTCATGGATCACTTTTTTCAGATCATAAAAATTGGTTTTGACTACATAGGCCTACTGCGGTCAAGCATGACCTATGATGGATTTAAGAATATCCATTTATTAAAGAGTATGGGGTAGTCCTAACTTATGTTTTCATCCTGAAGGTAAAATCAAACACATAGGCCTATTTAGCATAGGACAATCAATTAAGTATAGTAGCCTACCTTGTTAAGTGCTCATGTAACGTCAAATAATGCGTTTGGCTCCAGACTAACATTTTTCACTAGGAGCACAGTGGCCCCTAACTTAAAATTTTAGGGGCGCAAGCAGAAAATTTAGGAGCGCACACCGAAATCAACTTGCAAAGTTTTCCTATAATGTTCACTGTATTACTGATAAATACTTTGACAATAAATGCATAAACTACAATCTTATAAATTCATATTTTATTGTGCAACAGTTTTAACATTAACCAGTTAAACAGCTTAAAAATACAAAGTGAATATTTATCCTGTGCTGACAATAACAGAACAAGTTTTAGACACATAACTTGTGCCTAAACACTTCCTAGAAAAGATGTTTCAGACTGGCACTGTGTTTGGTCAATGTGTCATGTTTTAACATTATGTTTAACGTTACTTGGTAGAAAGTACGAGCTGATAGTCCGCTTCGCCGCCATTTTCCATTGTTTTGATGCCGGTTATGTGAAATTCTGTGGCTTCGCGCGCGATAACTCCAAAGAACCCGCCTCTTTTCACATTAGCCTATCAAAGTGGTCATTCGCCCCCCCCCCCCCCCCGCTCCTCTCACACCATTGGCCAGCCGTCTCCTTTTGGAGTAAATGTCGCTTAGCAAACCAGCTCATTTTTGCATTACCGCCAACTAGTGAACTGTAAATTTGTCAGCAAAAAAAAAAAAAAAAAAAATCGGCAAATTTACTTGTCGCGCATGCGCGAGTAGATTAAAGGTTTACTCGCACTGTCCCAGATTTTGGTCGCAAAATGCGACCATTTGGTCGCAGTCTGGAGCCCAAACCTCAACACTGTAATCTATAGCCTTAAGGACCTTGCCTCAGGACATCGACTAGAACAGTGTTTTTAATTCTTAGAAATAGACATTGACAACAATATAAAATAATAGATCATTGAAAATAATTTTTTTAAAAAGGTAGGTAGGTGGTAAATTGTTCAGTAAATAGCCTACAATTTTTTTTTCTCGCTTTGAGGATTCCTTCATATCATTAACAAATGCTTTCTTTTGATGTTTCGTCATTATTTGTGTAGGCTAGATAAACACAACAGGGTTACTGAGGATTCTCTTTTCACTGTTCAGGTCACAGTCTTGTAAAAGGGGCTGGCAGCACTCTTTGCTCGGCCACACCACGTATTTTTGCATACGAGGTGGTCGGCGAAAGGTCTTGTTGACAATTAGGTGTAATACCTAAAGCCAAAGGTTGTAAAACACTGGACCAAGAGCATCACTTCTCTAGATCATGCGGACACAATTAAGTGTTTCTGACCGTAAAGACTAAGCATCAATTCTAAATGTACTTTAGTGTCCTACATGTCAAGCCAATTGACTTTGTTATTTCTGTTTGTCATCAATACATTTTGCCTTTCATAAGACAATGTAGGAAAACCAAACACTGAATGAAATTCGATAGGGATAGATGTTTTTGACCTGTCGAAATAAGATGTTTGGTAATTCAACCAAACCTGAACACGACTTTGTTGCCGTTGACCTGATAAGATGAATACAATTATTTGTAACCAGCAGGTGTGTTTCCCTCCCTTAGCCGTGTGAAACAGATGTAAATGGTACAATTTATGGGTACCAGGCAAAAACCCTGAATGGGAGTCGAACCGTCTCCTTCAGCGATTACGTCGGGCAGACAGTCCTCTTTGTCAACACAGCTACATACTGATCCTTTACCCACCAGTATGTGGGTGAGCATTGAATAACACTTTCTTCATTAAGTCCACCATAAACCATCACCCCTTTCCTCCAGCTTCGAGGCTACATCATCTGTACTTTCTTCTGTTTGGTACCATCAGAGTTGAATGCACTACACGAGGAGCTGAAGTCCTATGGATTCACCGTTCTCGGGTTTCCCAGTAATATTTTTGGAAAACAAGAACCAGGGAACAAGGATGAGATCCTACCAGGTCTAAAGTAAGTAATCCTCTTCTCTCTTGCATGGCTAGCCGAATACACATAAGGAATGCAACCAATGAAACTGAACTAGGGTGTTTAAAGTTGCAGCATACCCTTGACGTTCGGCTCCAATGAAGGGATGTAAAGTTAGATCTATGAATGTAGATATCTTTCAATCATGTCAATCTGCAACATTTTCAATTTGGGAACTAACCCTTAAGTCCCTCCACCTCTCCATGCATTTCTCAATGGAGTGAAGCGGCCAGGCTAGTGGTTCTACAATCCATAGGTTGCAATAAGAGAATGTAGCATTACCCAATTACTACTTAAGGAGTAGTTTGGCCCCATGAGGCAGTGAGGGCCCAAGCCCTGATCGTCTCCCCGGTGGTCCTTTTCCCCTGACCAAACGATCGTTTCCTGCGTTTCAGACACGTAAGACCAGGAAAGGGATTTGTCCCCACGTTCCCGCTGTTTGAGCTCGGTGATGTCAATGGAGATCAGGAACAACCGGTGTACACCTTCCTCAAGGCGAGTCCCCTCCCCCCTCATGGAATATTACATGTGAGATAGGACATACAGTATAATCATTAGTATGTATAGCAGAGTAGTTAGCAGAGTAGTTGGGGGGGGGGGGGGGGGGGGGGGGGAGAGACTGTCAATGTAATGCGTTTGCGTTTTGCTTTGCAGAGCTCCTGCCCGCCGGTCGGCGAAAGCCTGGGATCGGCGTCCGAGAGACTGTTCTGGAAGCCGCTCAAGCTGAGCGACATCAAGTGGAACTTCGAGAAGTTCCTGGTGGGGCCGGATGGGAAGCCAGTCAGGAGGTGGTTTGCCGAGGTCGACGTCTCCGTCGTCAGAAGATTCATCACAGACTACCTCCGGCGTTAACCAGCCCATAGGGATCTGATCAACCCCCTTTTTAGAATCGTAAGCAAACGTTTAGACTTTCAACTGGCGACTCACTTGCTTTCACGGAGATGAGGCACAAGTGACGGTCCCCTGGCGGTCTGCGACAGGCTCTGTGAAGCGCAGAGTTTGGCATGATAACATGAAGACGGGGCTTGAAAGCAGGATCTCTGTGGAGCCTCTTCTGAGTCTGTGGGTCCAGAGCCAGCCCTGGAGTGCATCAGGGCTGCTCCGTGACCCCAGCGTCATGTCATCTCGTACAGCGGCAGAACCTGCAGCACAACCGCCTGCAGAGGACCTGGGTTTGCTGGGCACCTTCAATAAAGCTTGGGGGAAACACAGTTGCTGACTCAAATTCCTGCCTCAAGAAATATGCAAAGTTATGCAGACTTACTTACTGTGTGTGTGTGTGTGTGTTGTGTGTGTGTGCCTCTGGATTTAGCATATCAAATAGGATGTTCAGAGTTGACAGAGGAAAGACATTTAGAATATTTATTAAGCTGGTCAAATACAAAAAGTCTCACATAAGATGTGCTTTTGCCTACAGCAAAAAGGAACAAGAAAAACATAACTAGGCTACAAACCAAGAAAATACAACTGCCAATAATTACAGCGTACCTTTCAAAGTGCAATTCAGCTAATGTCTCAATTCAGCTCCCACCAGTGAGGATTTGTTCCCAATAAATTGTTGGATTAAAAAAAGTTGTCCCAAATAATCTACAGACAATTTGAAGCCCGCCATCCCGTCTTCTGCAACACATACTAGGGGAAACTGTATGAATACTGAGCTAAATTGTGAATCAAACCAAAAGAAAAAGTGAAAGGAGTTAACATCGTGAGTAAACCGTTTCAAATGGCTGTGTGTCTGAAGCTGGGCTTGTTTTCAGTACTGGTCCGAGTGTTGCAGCAGGGCACCGAGGAATCTGTTGCTGGTCATTCACTTGAGAGACACCACACACACACACACACACACACACACACACACACACACACACACACACACACACACACACACACACACACACACACACACACACACACACACACACACACACACACACACACACACACACACACACACCCCTAACCTGCAACACAAGGTCATGTGTTCTAAAAGACAACTGAAAAATCTTCCTCGTCACTGCGACAAGACAACCATATGATGGGGGGGGGTCATCTTGCTGATCTTTAAATCGTTATTTGACTCACCACACGTGACCTTGTTTGTTTGAAGGAATGAGAGGAAGTAGATCAATTGTTCAGAGTTGGGGGAGAGAAGTGGGGCAGGGGTTCAATTGGCTAATCTCTACAAAGGATGGGAATTTGTTATTGACAACGTTATAGGATGCTGAAGGATAAAGAAAAGTTAAGAGAGACACGTGACCAAATCATTAAATCGGGTGCAATTGGCTAATCTCTACAAAGGATGGGAATTTGTTATTGACAACGTTATAGGATGCTGAAGGATAAAGAAAAGTTAAGGACACGTGACCAAATCATTAAATCGGGTGCGGTAAATTAAAGTGTAGGTTTTTATGAGATTAGGTCCATTAGAGTGAAAAAACGCGTTTGTATGTGTATGTGCTGTTTTGTCGAGTATTGTGTGTCTGATACAAACATACAATGCCAATAGCTACAATATATTGGGATTACAGTAACAACATAGAAAGAACAGCATTACTAAAGACAATGATTCACACTGAGTCAATGCAACTATCAAAACATTAGATTATAAATAAATTATCAATAATCACAATCATGTATTTTTTGCCATGATACCATCAAAATTAATTTCCCAAAATTTTAGTATTTCAACAATCACTTTTGAACAGTTACACATATGGGACAGGTCTAGAACATCAATGGTACTGAAGAAATCATCATAAATGAAATAACATTCACATTACAATGTCTATGATTCAATGTACCTACATAATCATTCTTTGTTGGAATGAATATATGTGGTCTTGTTTTTAAATCGGGAATGGCTTCCGTTTAACTCTACGAGTAACAAACTAGGTATGTGAAGTTGTTACATTTCTGCAGAGACAATCACGTAGGTATATTGTCAGGAAAAAAAAAGTATGTTGATAGTTTCCAACCTATTTAACAAATGACTTCGGTTCCTGCATAGAATCATATGAAGCAGATTGAGTCTCAAAAATAATAAGTTTAAAAAAATCTAAACAATATATCATGTATATATATTCAGAATAGCGAAAACAGTGTTTCACAAATAGGCTTATAAAACGCAAGTATAAACAACATTCCGATATCTACAGTTCAGTAGGAAAATTATAGTTCAAATTACACCTTGTCAAATCAAAACAAACTGAATCATGCTACTACCCAAGCTTCATTTGGTTGGATCAGTGATGCTTCTAGTGCTTTCCAGGGTCAAGGTTCTGTCTTTCCCTTTTTCCGAATCCTGCCGCCGTTGACTGATCTAAAGAAACAAGACAGACAGCCATTGTAAGCTCAGCGATCCCTAGCCGAGCGGCACTATCTGCTGTTTAGCCCTCAAAACGAAGACAATACCGGTTACGCTGACCAAACCATCGTTACCGTCTCTCCTGGATTCACTTACACATGGGTTACCAATATCATTTGTAAAAATTGCTTTGTTGTACCATGTCGAGTGTGTGGTTGATGGCTTGTTTAAGCAGAGTCACCTTGCCCGGGTCAGATCTGTTTGACCCTGGGGGAGGCTGCCCACAGGTTAAACAAGCGATCAAAAAATGCATAAACAAGCACACACAAATACACGGTCAGGATATTTCGTCAATAATGCTCTGTCAATAATTGATCCTCTGTCGGTTTTGGAGGAGCTAGTAAAGCCACCTAGATGGCGTGTAGCTAGGAGCAATTAGTCCATACCGCCTCTGCCTAAGAGCATTTAGAGTGAACGCTCCTGCCACAAATAAACACAATAAAGCGCTTTGCTTTTTGTGATCAAACATTTGGTAAATTACTTACGATTCAGTTATTTAAGTCGACGAACTCTGATCGACACACGTTGGTCAACAGTTACACATATGTTTGTATTGCAGTACTCCACTCAAGTACAGTTTCGCAAATCGTTTACTTTCCAAACGGGCACGCCCACGCTAAATACTCTTTGGCCAAATAAGCACAAGTAACTATTGATGAAATGCTTTTTCACGTTTGAGTAAAGCCAGGGGATCCGGTTCCTATTGTTTGATCACCAGGACCACTATGGCCGCGTTCAGACTGCCAGCCAAAATCCGATTTTTAGCCCATCCAGATTGGAACCGGATGACTCTTTTGAAGTCTGAACAGTCCCAAGTCACATGAAATCCGATTTTTGCGAAACGGATCGAAACCACCTCCGGGAGGTGGTTTCAGATCGCATTTGGACAGATGCGTCTCAGTCTGAACAGCTCCAAACACTCAGATCGGTTTTGACTGTCCGTGACATCACTCTACTCGACGCCAGACCTGACCCAATGCGCCAAACCACCCACCTCAGTCCTTGGACAGAGGAAGAAACGAAATGCCTCATTAATCTGTGGGGAGATGGGTCCGTTCAAGCGAAGCTCGAGGGCATGTATCGGAATAAGTCGATTTATGAAAGTCTTTCGCGTTCTTTGATCCATCTTGTTTGTTATTGTTTTTCTCGTCGCTATTACATGACGTCACACAATACACGCGCTGGATGACGCCTCCGCTCCGACGTCATTGCTACAGCAACCTGTCAGATGGGTCAATAATGTGGCCTAGTCTGAACAGAGCCAAATGCGATTTGGACACTTGCTAAAACAGTGTGGACAGTCAGCCCTAAAAATCGGATATGAGAAGGAATCTGATTTGAATCAGATTTGCCTGCAGTCTGAACGCGGCCTATGGTCCTTCAAGCACACTGTGGGCCTCACCAAAACATGACTCATGAACCAGGTTAGATGGTCAACAACAAACAGCAGATGGGTTCAGGTAGCGGTCCAGGGTTGATGAGCACACAGAAGGGTAAACAGACGTCGCCTTCGGTGCACTCTGTACTTGTGCCCCTGGAGGTACCTGGCAACCTGAACAACTTGAGCTTGAAGGTAAGAGCCGCAAGACATGGGGGGAGGGAAGGGGTTGGCCTCTGACCGTACCTGTGGTCTCTGGTGGGGGTCTCGAACCCTCCCCGGTGACTCTGGACCCTCTGGGCTGTGGGAAGGACGACTGCCAAGGAAAACCCTGCGGAGGGAATGAAAGAAAGAGGAAAAAATTGAAGGGGATAAAAATAAAGTCATGGAGAAAAAGAAACAGATGGAGCGAGCGACTCAGTCATCAACTACCCTTGAAGCCCCTGGGCCTAAACCCCACCAGACCTGCAGCTTCCTGCCCATCCCTCGCCCTATCAGAACCCCAATCCACATGCGAGGGTGGAGCTACTTCTGGCCCTCAAAAGCTCCTAGGCAGTGGGGCGGGAATGAAGACTCTTCCGATGAAGGTGATGACTCTAAATGATGTCATCTGATTATGATACTCTAATTTGGCATGGGGGGGGGGGGGGGGAAGGGGCTCAGTTTCGGTCTCTTCCGGAGATCAAGCCCTTACCGGGTCGCGTCCGGGGGGCGGTGCTGCCGCGTTGGCTGCGGCGGCGGCGGCAGCGGCGGCGGCCGTAGCGCCCGCTGCGTTGGGCATCCGGGGGGGGAAGTGTACAGGCCAGCCCTCCAGGCCCTGCCCAGCGCCCACCTGCACAGAGGGACCACAGTAGCTCACCCGGCTGCCCACGAGACACCACCCCCCCCCCCCCCCCCCTCCCGCTCCCTTGACGTGGGAACGACGTTCGTACATGTTTTTGCACACACTGCCTTCTGGTCGCTTCTACCAGTGGGGAGTGGGGAGTGGGGGGGGGGGGGGGGGGGTTGGTGGATCACGAGTAAACATCAACTACATGGGGGCTACATGGGGACACTACTCTCTTGGCCTTGCACCCCCCCCCCCCCAGACGACTTCACTCTGGACTTTAGACTGTTCAAACCGCCTCCCACTCAACCAGCCGTGGACCAATGTAAACCCTTGTGTAAACCCACTAATGTAAACACAATGTTCACACAGAGTGCAACAGCACCACACAGTGGCCAGATTTCTGCAGCGCGCAAATATGCTCTCTTGGGCCACTAGAGGGCCATAGTGCTTACCAGAGGGCCAAAGCAAAGTATGCCATAAAAAAGGAATCCCTAGTAAGCATGGGTACATCTAACAATGAACCGCAAAGAGCAGTGGAACAACCCCCCCAGCTAAAAGGGAGTGATTAGCAGTGCAGGCTAGAGGGAGGGCGTACCTGTTTGTGGTGCTGCATCTGCAGTCTCTCCAGCTTACACCTTTCCGTCCGTTCTCTCTGGCACTCATTCTGTGCCTGGTGGAGCTGACACACACACACACACACAGACACATGTTAAAAATGAAAACAACATGTTTTTATCACCATTTAATCTGCAGATAAAGGACTGATCTCGCCGGTTGCACAGCAACAAGGTAGGAAGACTCATAGGACAACAATGACATTCTCAGAATTTCATTGTTTGCATTTAAAACACTTTTAAACAACCATCTGTGCATGATATGCCGCTACATACTGATGCGCAGGCTTGCGTCCGTGTCAAAAAACGCTTGTTTGCAAACTCCAACTTAATTCCGGGCTTACCTGATTGGTTAAATTCGTCATTTGACCCTGAAGCCGCTCCACTTGTCTCCTCAAATCCTCCTTCTCCTCGTTCATGCGTTCCCGGTCGCTCCTCTCTTTCCTGAAGTCCTCTTCAAAGATCTTCACCTGGAGTGCAGAGAAAAGACCCCCAGGTTTAACAAGGGTACGGCGTGTGCAGGAGGCGAAGGCATCTGAACGGCGTGATTCCTTCTCTGACCTGTTCCTTGAGCACTGCCACCTGAGTGAGCAGTTCCTGCTTCTTCAGGTTGCTGGCGGCATCGCCGTGGTTACCCTGGCCCGGTGGGGGCTGGGAGGCGGCGGGGGGGTGCAGATTCAGGGCCTCCTCCAACGCCTGGTGGTGAGAGAAGCCAACGAGTGATGGATACGACAAAACACACACACATACGTGCAAACTTCCTCTAACACAAACAGCCTCACAGACACACACACAGAGCCACACACACAGATTGCCATACAGACAGACAGAGTGACACACACACACATGTACGAGGTAGGGAGTACAGAAACAGCAACAGATGGTAAAACACACACACAAAATGACACACACACACACACACAACACACACACACCCTGTTGAGCCGCTGGATCTCCTTCTCCTGGTACTCCCTCTGCTTGCTGAGTGGCAGCAGCTGGTCCTGCAGGTAGCGCACCTTCTGCTTCAGCTCCGTCGTCTCCGAGTTCAGACACTCCTTCTCGCCCTGGACACCGCACGGGCACACAGATCAGACCCCAGAACCCCACCACCGGCACCCCGGCTCGTCCACAAGGGGGGGCTGCCGGGCTATACTAGACCAGCTGGACACGGCTGCTGTGCGTGGGACCTGCACTCGTAGCTCGACAACAGACGACCCTGTGTATTCTACACCCAAGGACCTTGAATATTGCCTGCAAAATGTCTTGTTTTTTGCTTATTTGGGTTCCATTCCTTGACTGTGACATTCAGTACAGCTGTCTGTATTGTTCCATCCCCCTTGCTACTAAAACAGTGTGTACAGCTCTCTGTAATGTCTTGGTTCCATCCCCCTTGCTACTAAAACAGTGAGTAAAGCTCTCTGTAATGTCTTGGTTCCATCCCCCTTGCTACTAAAACAGTGTGTACAGCTCTCTGTAATGTCTTGGTTCCATCCCCCTTGCTACTAAAACAGTGAGTAAAGCTCTCTGTAATGTCTTGGTTCCATCCTCCTCGCTACTAAAACAGTGAGTAAAGCTCTCTGTATTGTCTGGATTCCATCCCCCTTGCTACTAAAACAGTCATTAAAGCTCTCTGTATTGTCTGGTTTCCATCCCTCTAACTACATAATAGTCAGTACAGCTCTCTGTATTGTCTGGGTTCCATCCCTCTCACTAAAACAGTCAGTCTAGCTTCTTCCCACCTGGACGTTCTCGATCTTGGACTTGGCCAGCAGGAGCTTCTTGTCGTAGTCCCGCTGCCGCTGTTCCCGCTCCGCCTCCAGCTCCACCACCGCTTTCTGGGAGTCAGCCAGCCGCTGCCGGAGGTCTGTGATCTGGGAGGGGAAGGACGAGGCGTGAGGCGTACAGAAAACAGAAAGAGAGGCCGGTTTGTTGCCTTGACCTTCGTAACACAGCCTGGGGAAAGGGGCTCCACAGAGCCGACTTGGTTAGTGGCCTCTGGTTTGGTGTAACATGTACAACTATTATTTCTCCCAACATTTGTATTTCTTTCCATGCGTTGTTTTTATTCTGTGTTTAACGAATATTTCCGTCTCTGATTCAGATTGGCAGACTATCATGAAATAGCTAGGGGCTAAAATCGTACTTTATATACTCATTTTGTACCTACATTATACAAACATTGAACCCATCAGTGAAACGCTACACAAACTTAAATGATTAACATACGGTGAAAAATCACTTCCAGGGTATCCGTAAAACCAAACCCCCACACAAAATGGCCTACCTTCTGTTCAAACTGGGTCTTCATGTTGTTCCACTGGACGTCCCACTGCTTGTTCACCTCCAGCACCTGGGAAACACAAAGAGACAGACGCAGTGAAACCGACTGAAACAATAAAAACACACATGTGGGGACCACATGTCCAGGCCGGACTTTCCCTGATCATAGCCACAGGGATGCGTGGAGAGAGAGAGAGAGAGCGAGGGCGAGTGAGACTTACATCCTTTCTCTGTTTCTCCAAAAGCTTGATCTTCTTTTCGTACACCTCCGGGTCACATGACTTCACTGGGGTTTTCTCCGCAGCTTTCGCGCTCTGGAAGAGTTCAGAAATATAATAAATGTTAATGATAAGACTCTAACAGGAATACATAACCAGGTGATATGGGGTGGCAGGAGAGTAGCACTAGTAGTAGTAGTGGACAAGGTGGTCGACACCCAGCCACAAGGTGCACGATGCACTCACATAGAACACGCACGGAGCGATTCTGAGTGGCAGCATTAAATCACGATATGGCCAACTATAATTCCGATCCCCGTTTATTGGCCTACTTCTTTGAACCCTTGTCTGGGGGCCGTGCGGGGGAGTGGGGGGGCGGGGGAGTGGGGGGGCACCGGTGTTCTACTGGGCGATGGGCGGGTTATCCCATCACTGGTAATGAATCCATGTGAATAAAAGAGAGGAAGGCTTGTCATGGCCCCAGACCTTCTCGCTGTGAGGCAGGAAGGATCCTGCCTCACAGCGAGAAGGTCTGGGGTTTGAATCCCCTTGGAAGGTGGAACTCAGGAGCTGGCATGTCCTCCCCAGTGGTCACATGGGTGACCTACATGCCCCCCCCCCCCAGTGGTCACATGGGTGACCTACATGCCCTCCCCAGTGGTCACATGGTTGTTCTACAGGCGGTCTGCTTTCCTTCCATAGACGGGCATGTGAGACATTGAATAAGGATTCAGAGAGAAAATAAACTAAATAAATAAGAGTATCTAAACTCACTTAAGGCTTGATGTTAACGTAAATCAGCAGTTAATTATATAGTAGGGCGACCTTATCAACGCAACACATTTCGGGTGGGGGGGGGGGGGGGCATCTGATGGACATGTCAGACATTGAATAGGGATTTAGAGAACACAAACTAAATAAATAAGAGTAACTAAACTCACTATAGGCTTGATGCTAACTAAAATAGTCGGTGAATGAAATAATAGGTCGTCCACATCTCATATTGTGTGTGTGTGTGTGTGTGTGTGTGTGTGTGTGTGTGTGTGTGTGTGTGTGTGTGTGTGTGTGTGTGTGTGTGTGTGTGTGTGTGTGTGTGTGTGTGTGTGTGTGTGTGTGTGTGTGTGTGTGTGTGTGTGTGTCTTTTGCTGACCTTGGAGGGAGTGGTCATCTCCATCTTGGATCTGACGCTGGGGGATTCCTCCTTCACTGGCTCCTCCTTGGCGTCTTCCGGCTCACTGTCTGTCTGAACCGCTGGGTCCACCCCGCCGGTCACCAGCTCCTTCAGCTTCTGGTTCTCAAGCCTGTGACACACACACACACACACACACACACACACACACACACACACACACACACACACACACACACACACACACACACACACACACACACACACACACACACACACACACACACACACACACACACACACACACACACACACACAAAGAGAAAGGTGTAAAACAGAGGCCTTGTGAAAACACTGGGAACACCCCCCGCATACAGCAGCATGTAATTCTGTTCAAAGTGAAAGTGATGCTCTTTACAACGTGAGCTAAACAAAGCCCAACCGTTAAGATGAATTATGTATCTCAAGACAGTATGGGCCGGAGCTAACCGTTTACACTAGGGGTTATGTTTGAAAGAAAACAAAATCACCTCAGTTGTTCCAAGTCTCGATTCCTGAACTGCTGATCCTCTTCCATTTTCTTTCGTAGCTCATTGTTCTCCTGTCTGAGCTGCTCACAAAGTGTCTGAAACAAAAAGTATGTATTACTTTTATTGGACGAGAGATGGAAACCAAAAAGAACAGCCAGCCCAACAAGGAAAGCTCATAGTGAAACTGAAGTGTGTAGTGGATTTCCATTTGATGATACAGGTTATACAAACGTTTAGACGTTCAAATGTATCAGCTGCTGGTTTTTTTTTCTCTCAAGAAGGTCACTTTCTTGATGACGCTTACGAACACTTAGATTGAGCCAACTTGGCCCAGTTAGTAGGGTTAAAGGTTTGATTTTTCAGATAACATTATTCAAATCCCTACTGATCAGCATTGACCACCGATATATTCAGGTTATTTTAAGTTACAAGCAGGGTTGAAAAGATACACATTGCGACATTCAGAATAACTATCAATTAAAATATATTTTTACTTTACAGGCAATTCCAAAGTCAGTATAGCATAAACTATATTCTCTACACTTACTAGAAGGAATAAAAATATTTGTGTCAATTAACTATTTATAAATGAAAGGGCGATGAAGACACAAGATAAATGCTATATAATAATATAATAATAATAATAACAACAAATAATAATGATGTCAATAAAATGTGACATAATTAAATAACTGCAATAGATCAATAAAACATAATGCCATAATTAAATAACTGCAATAGGAGCTTTTCCCCCCACACTGCCCAGCTCTTGATCCCCACCCCAAGGGGTTCTTTCCTGTCAAACCCCATCCGTGACCCACCTGCAGGAGCGAGGTGCGCTGCTCGTTCTTCTGCACCTTGGAGGACAGGTGGTGGAACTCCACGGCCATGCGGCCCAGGTGCGCCAGCAGCTGGTTGGGGTTGGACTCCTCGGCGAACACGCTGAAGGAGCTCTCCAGTCGCTGCAGCTGGCTGGCCAGCTCCATGTTGTCCTGGGGCTGGTGCGCCGCCACCACCCCCAGGGCCGCCGCCGCCGCAGCCGCCGCCGTCTGGGGGTCAACACAGGGGCGAGCGTGAGCCTCAGGCCGTCTCTCGGCTGGTGGGGGAGCCACGGGCGGCTCCATTCGGACCGCCGCGGACAGGTTTATGAGAGGGATCGCTTTACCGTCGACCCAACCATACGCCTTGCCTTTATCCAGAGCTTCAGCAATGCGGAAAATCGATCCTGCTCGCTATTCGGTGAATGCTAAATGACGCTGTTGAAAAGTCATTGAAAAGATAAATCGGAACATCTTCTTGTTAGTCCCGTGGCGGAGCAACCGAGCCCAAGAGTCGACTCTGAACAGTCGGGGAGGTGATTCAATCGGGAGCTGATTCAGTCGGGAGGCAGATCACAAGACCCCATGTCCCATGGAAGGACGTTCTTACAGCACAATCAAGCAGCTCTATAAACACACTGCGTCTGATTCACAGACTATGTGGATGCGTCGACATAGTTCTTGCCTGTGATAATCCTGTACTTTCCCCTCAGCCTGACTCAGAACGGGAGTACCAGTGTTGAGTTGTATTTCAGTTGAGTCACCGAAAGGGGGACGAGTTCCAATCATCAACAGCATGGAGAGGCTAAATTTATCAGGAAATTAGTATGAAACGAAACCCTTTGGCTTAAACTGTGGTTAATGTGTACCAACAAACGTCATGGTTAATTGATTGTTCAGCACAGGATTACATGAATTACTGGGTGTACTTTATATTTATTTAACACGCCTTTGTTAATAGGGCGTAGTAGAAGTTTGGCAGAGTCATGCAAGGAAACAATGACAATGATTGAGTACTCACACTGTGACCTTCCAACGCCTTGTGTTCTAAATGGACTAGTTCATCTTCTGTGAGGCCCTCCTGTAAAACAGAAGAGATCTGTGAGCCTTTTTGAAATGAAAGAAGAACCCTTCCAAACTGGAAAGAACCAGATGGCTGCGAGGCACACATACACAAGCACACACGCATACACACAAATTTAGAAGTCTAAATTCTAAAGCCCGGATTTCTTTTTCTTCTTCCACGCTCTCCGTTATGGAACAGACAGCCGCCCCGTCCAGGGCTGCCTCTGAACCAATGACTCACCAGAGGCTTCTCGGGCTGCAGGGCCTTGCCCGAGGAACACGCCGGGTCTTCCTTCAGTTCCTGGCTGATGAGTGCGTGGGCTTTTGCTTGAGAGGGAAGAAAAAATATATATTATTATTACACATTCTACACTAATTTTTGCATTTTGTATCTCAGGCATCTGAGAGCATACGTGGCCCCGCCCCAACACGCTCACCATTACCTGAAAGCCTGTGAGGCGTGAGCTGGGCTTCGCTCTGCCCACCCCGGTCTCTCTCTCCTCCCCGGTCTCTCTCTCCTCCCCGGTCTCTCTCTCCTCCCCGGTCTCTCTCTCCAACCCGGTCTCTCTCTCCAACCCGGTCTCTCTCTCCAACCCGGTCTCTCTCTCCAACCCGGTCTCTCTCTCCAACCCGGTCTCTCTCTCCAACCCGGTCTCTCTCTCCAACCCGGTCTCTCTCTCCTCCCGTGCAGAGGCTGGTGGTGAAGATGGAGGACTTGAGGGCCTCATTGTCCCGGACCAGCTCCTCCACCCTCTGACGCAGTCGCGAGGCCTCCGTCTGGGACTCCTCCAGCAGGTCGCCTGCAAAACACACTGGCTGCTGAGTGACCCTGCATGCCTCAAGGCTTTGACTGGGGTAGATCAGGGGTTTCTATCCACTTTTTCCCCATCTCGGGACCCAGAATATCATTTAAAATTTTTGTTTGTGGGAACGGATGGTACGCTGAAAGGCATTCCTGTGATTACAATCAATCAGTTATTAAAGCCATCCGTCAAGACAGATAATTCAGTTAGGGCGTGCCGTACATGCAGAGCTTCCACTAACAACTTCCTGCTCGACTGGAAGAAAATGCTAATCTACTTCTTTATTTTTCTAAGAAATCTTCAAAACAAATTCTTGACAAAAACAACAACAAGAATACGTCAGGGACATCTGATGGAATAAGATTACATACCGAAGCGACCGACAGGATCAAACTGGCATCCTAAGATAAAACGCACAGCAGGAGTGTCATGGCATTGTGGCGGCGAGGACCGAGGCATGCTGTTACTCATGGAATGAAAGGGTCACGTACTCCCTGGGGACACGTTCAACTGAGATAGGCTCACATGCAAGCATGACCGCACGTCGCCTACCAATGAAAAGAATCCGGTTTCACCGCATTCTTCTTTACTTTTGTGCCACGCAAACACACTTCACAACTACATGTATAGTTTAGGCGAAACGTCTTATTTTATAATACCCGTATGAAGTGCAAACAGAATAAATAATTAACTTCATAAACCAGAGCAGTTGTTTTGTTCTCAATTACCAACAGGCAACAACCACTACTACACTCGTCGGTCATGTAACATCATGGAACCAGACACCTGCCGCAAAAGGTGACTAAGAGCCGCTGGCACCCTCTCTCTCCCTCTCTATAGATTGCCATGATGGCCAGGAAGTCACCCAAAAAGAAAAAGCACCCACCTAAGCTTTTCAGCCCCTTCATCCTCTCCCTCAGTATGCCGTTCTCCTCCAGGAGCTGGCGGTAGCTGAAGTCCTCTCTGGCCTTGGCCTCACTCCCACCAGGGTCATAGATCCGGTAGGGTCCTTTCCCGTCCATCGCCACCGCTTCACTTACTAAGCATGGTGCTCGGAACTGAAAAGGGAAGAGAGAGCTGGTGAGGAAAATGTGGAAGAAGGTACTAGTGTGGTGGTGAATGAGATGCTTGGAGGATGGACTCTGATTGGTGGGAGGAGCGGAGAGAAAAAACGAAAACAGAGATGACATGCTGAAACAATGCATTTGCATTTAGCAGGGAGCAAAAAAATGTAAACAACGCAAGCAGAGAGACGCTTTACATTACAATTACTTTAATTACATCATTAACCTTTATTGGGGTCACATGCCCAATTATATCTATAGTGCAAAAAAAATGATGGCATGATGCTAAACATTGAAGCCACTGAAGTGCAGTGACAACATTTTCGTCAAGGTTACAATACGCAAGCATTTCACTGTGAGTAGTACAGCTGTGCCAAAATTATAACCACAAAGGAATGCAACCACTGATGTCCCCGTCATGTAGGATGGCAGAAACTGCATGCACTCAGGCACCCCTCAAAGTAAAGAGTTACTCTACCCCCTTGGAGTCTTTTCGACCTCTTTTCCTCTCTTCGTTCATAATTCATAGAACGGAGAGTCTAAAATATTCAGTCCAAAAACAACAAAAGAGGACATGTACCAATCGACAAGATTAGATGTGCCGATAGCAATGACCGACACTGATAACAAGAAAAACAACAGCATCACATCCTCTTTCAGCGAGTTACGTTCATAGC
This sequence comes from Melanogrammus aeglefinus, assembly GCA_900291075.1. NCBI lineage: Eukaryota > Metazoa > Chordata > Actinopteri > Gadiformes > Gadidae > Melanogrammus > Melanogrammus aeglefinus. Next base: position 131,929 of record OLKM01000287.1, on the reverse strand, counting down.
AGCATCCAGAGCTTTCAATACAAGGCAACGCTCACGTTTATGTCGGCTACATCTGCTATGACCGCTTATATACACGAGAGCACAGCCGCAAATATGAGGTAAAACTACGGCGTGTGAGATGCATTCAAGAAAAAAAAAGTTTACGATCTGTTTCTCGTATAAAGCCAGCTAATATTAGCGATGTGAATGTGTAATAATGGCTAATATCAGGTTTCGCTGTTGTCATGCAAATAGCTAGAAGCGGGCTAGCGGCTGGCTAACATGAAATGGCCATTCGAGAAATTGCAGCGAGTAGCTCCTTCATCATCCCGCGATTGCTCTTATTTGGATCCAAACTCCTCGATTTGGCATCGAAGTTAGACGACAAACAAAAGAACAAAGAGATGTCTTTTGTGAGTTACCTTTCAGTGGAGTGGCCTGTCTTCTCCTACCCAGACATCTATTGCGGAAGTGGTCTGCGCTGTAACCTGGGAAATTCCACCTCGCTAAACGCTCAATGTAAACAGCACTGAATGACAGCTTGGTGAGCCAATGGACGGCATTGAGTGGCAGCTCGGTGAGCCAATGGACAGCACTGAACGGTACCCCTAGTGGGCCAATGGGTGCACAGGATGTCAGCGGCGACACCACGTAACCTCGTTCCCAGGTGTTTTCGTTTCACTATGGATCGGGATGCTCCAAATGAGCGTTATTGGTGAAAGAGAGGTGGTACTTTTAGTTTCATGATTTAGTGACAAGAGGCGGGACTGCCGGTAGATGGGTATCCGTCTTCGTTATATGCTAGGATGTTGCTTTGTCAATATTTTCTAATGAAAAAAAAACCCCACTGCATATGTGTTCTTCTTGTCGTTGTGGTTTTTATTCATGTCGTGTTCCTATTATTCTTGCTATTGGGTACACAGCTAAAAGGAAGTAGGAGGCCGGAAATTGGCGCTGCGGTAGACCGGGATACCGCCATAATTCAGCCTGGCGGCGTCCGACCGCACCAAGTATATCAACATGGGGATTATAATGTAACTTAATTAGGTAGGTCTATGTTTTAATAACGTTGTCAATTTAGACCAGAAATTTGTCAGCTTTTCTCCTCGTCGTTGACTGAGACAAGACATACAGAACATAAAATGAAAATACTCATAGTAAACAGTAGGCTACACATTTTATATGTGTTTTTTTTATACAACCGACTAAATTACTGACTCCACAAACTGTTAAATGATCGATCATATAAAACCTACAGTCCTAAGTGTCTATTTACTAGAGTCATTCTGGAGTAGTTTTCCTGGGTAGTTTTCCTGGGGTAGTTTTCCTGCAAAGAGTGCCATCTTGTGGGATTTAATGCTACATGCATAAAATACAGTTTAATCAGTCAATTAAACAGACCAACATGTCCAACTTTTGTTTCCAAATTGTATGTTTTTTTCGTATAAAGCTTTGTTATATCAAATCTAACACTTCCAACTTCACCAGAGACCAACGAGATCTTAGGTGTGTAGAAAAAGCCAAGCCTAAGTCCTATTGCGTATCAAAGCAAACAAAGCCGTTTTATGAAATGTCCTCTGCCCTAAAGACTATGGTCGATAATAGGCCAACATGTTTCCTTTTTATTTTCTAAACTGTAATACAGTAAATGTTTTTATAAGTACAATAAAAGTAAATAAAACATAAATAATAAGTGTTTTACTTTGCCCTATACCAATCCAATAGGATTATATCTGTAATACAAACATTATTATTGACTGCTTTACACCAGAAACATAATACATACGCATGGCCTCCGAATATGACGTCGGGTCAGAACATGATTGAAGAATATTGATCCAAAAGCATCCTTTAAAACATAGGCCTACTTTCCAAAAAATACAATAATTTTTTTACAGTCACATTGATCATTTGCTCCTTAATTCATAATCATCATTATGATGTTGTTGAATAGAACATAATAATATACAATAAAATAATATGGATTCTAGATACATTCTGTCCAAATAATGAACTCTTACTGCCTCTACCCTCCATCTATTTTGGGATAAAAACTAAATATTTTTATTATTAATATTTATTCATGTTTTTCATGTTACCCATCAATACGTTTTCATCCACATTTTAACTACTAAATGGAATAGCATTATACATTTATCATATCCATGCAGTAATGCACTGAGTAGCCTAATGTCAGTAATGTTTCTGGATTTACGATGGTGCCACATAATGTATGTATATAATATATATATATATATATATATATTATATATATATATATATATATATATATATATATATATATATAATATATATATATATATACACACACACACACCATCGTTTATTACGTTCATAAATAAATGTATAGGCCTACGTTCATTCAAGTATTCTGTCCCACATTCTTGACCAGACAATTTAGAGGGAATCCTTTCCCAAGTTTAGGCCTTCGTGCAAAACAATAAGAAACAACAACAATGCCAAAAAACGATTGTCTTTTAGAATAGGCCTACCACATTAAATAGCAATAAGTAATCTATGTTCCTGTGCGGAATCGGTCGACCCTTTAACACAACACAACAAAACAGCGAAACCCCTCACACATGACAGCAAACGAAATCCGGACCATTTGAAGCAACATAACGGTGTTTATATATCAGTATCTTTATGTTTCATAATAACAAAACAGTCTCAACACTCACCCACACATTCCGCTGGTTACACAGAGACACTTTTTAAGGAAACTAGTGAGCAGGGGAGAAGCATTTAGGCTACTCTGATACTTAGGTGGGGAATTCCCACATCACCCCATAGAACCTGGTATGTGTCCAACTGCACGGCCTGGTTCAAATCGACAAGTACACACAAAAAAAGAACTGCACTCACTTCGTTTTTGTTTACACGCATGCAACATTTGACTTCTAATCAGCAGATTTTTATGCATTAGGCCACAGGTAGCCTACACAAGACCAAAACCGCAAACACCGTAGGCCTATTAGGATTATATGTCTATCACTGAGTTGTTTTCATGTCGTGTTCAATTTCTTTAATTTTAAGATTTGGCATAGCCTACAAATGGAACGAAGCTGCAGAAAATTCAAGATACCAAACTACTCTGACAGTGGAGGCCTGTTATACGACGCATCGTCCGTCCTCGTGTTTGTAGCCTATAACTTCCAATGAAGGAAGTGGCTTATTAAAACGCCTTTGCATTTGCCTTCAATAAAATGGATTGCAGGCCCGGTTGTTCAGTGATTGTTATATATAAATTCTTCACTGTTTCACATTGAGTGAATTCATTGAGTTAACCATGCCATTCACCCAAGCCTGACTGCTACTCACTTTGTGCCTTGAATTCTAACCTACTGCGGGGGATTTCCTCTACCGCAAAGATCGCTTTTTTCTTCTTTCCTCTTTTAACTCAAAGATGGCCTGACAACAGCTGTGCTCAGAAACATGCAGTGAGCCAAGACTCAGAACAAATAAGGAGGACGGAACAGAACAGAACCGGACAAGGGCTCCTGCCCAGTCTATTGACTAGGCAGGATATACTTAATGAAATCAGTATATCCAAGATATAGGCTACTTAATGAAAAACACATGGGTTGGGTTTCTGCTAGGATTTGTGACATGTAGTATGCTAATGTATTATTCTAAACACAACAAAATACCGTCTTGAATTGATTCCTGGCGTCCAAAAGACTCGGTTCGTCCTAAAACGACGTTTGTTTGTAAAGATCAAATGAAAAAGCATTTCTTGACTTCTTGCCTCAATATAAGAAAATTCATAACTTTGTAGCTCTACGAGGGACAATGGAAAACCTTTATAAAAAAAAATCATAAATTGAAATGTTTCATGGGAAGGACAAAAAAGAAAATCAGGGAGTTTCCTGGTCTTGTGTTTTCCCATCTCTATTCTGCCTGCATTTCAATAGCAACAGCGTTACCCCATCCAAACAGAGGCGGTATCATGGGACACAGCCAGCTTCACCATCGGTGAAGCAAAATCTCATCCAGGGTCTGTTTGGATTTGACCTTATTCCCTCCTGAGTCAGAACCCATACACAGCATGGTTATGGAGGGAAAAGTAGAGACTAGTTTTTGTCCAGAACTAAATATATTGCTATGCCATTCAGTTAATATAATTGAACCTGAGTAGCACATGGGCATCATATGGTGGATAATCCATTCTGTTATGGAAAAATTCAAAGACCTGAGATGTAGTGAGATCATTCGCATCTTCTAAGGTGCTTACCGTTGCAGTGTAAACACACTTTAAATGTCAAAAGCAACCATCCACCCCCGCAGAGCCACAATGTAGGCTATCGAATAAAACAGCCGGTAACCAGCACCTGTTCTGCTTGATTCAGGCTGTCTCGACATGACTTCAATCAGGTTTGAAGGGGATCACACTGGTTATCTGTAACGCTATATACGTCATCCAAATGCCAAAACCTCAGGCTAATTACTTCCATACAGATTGAAGATACCACTCCATATTGCACATGGCAACATAAAACATCCAAACTGTATTTGCCCTGTAATCATAAAATCATAAAGACCTCATCAGATCATAACACGAAGAGATAGTCAAAGATAGTCAATAACATTAGTAAAGGAGAACACGACGATTCTTTACTTTCATCATGTTTTTAATCCAGGTCCACAATAAAATGAATCGGTACAGTATGCATGTGCTATGCTCACTCCGTTTCCTTACATAGATTTCTAAATCACATTTAGCCAAGCATATCTTCAACAGTTCCATATTTTGGGGGATTTTATTACAAATAAAAATTTGAAATGCATGGAGAAAAAAATGCATGGCGTGTCCTAAAGGAACATTGATAGTTGATAGGCTAGTAGAACACCCTGGAATACTGTCATTCACCAGAGAGGTTGGCAGAAGAGTGGCAGAAGTGAGGCAGCAAGGGTATAAGGCAAATAACAACAGGAAGCTCTTTCTGGGGCTTCTGAGGGGCCTCCAATGGCCTCAGTCCTCTCCTCCACAGAGCAACAGCAGGGTCTTACGGTAGTCGCCCGACGTATCCCCCTGACAACAGGAAGAGGAAGAGGAGGAAATAACAAAAGGGACATTGAATCACAGGGAAATTTTATGATTTATTTGGAGACATCTTTAGGGCCCTGTGAGGATGTTTTGGATTTGATACTTTGATAAAATTGGTCAAATAGATGGGATGTATTGTCCTGGCTAACCATGAAATGGCAAATAAATGGAAAGATATACTATGAATTTACCTTCGGTATATATAATTATTCTTTGTAAATGTTTTTCAATTATTGAAAAATCATTTTCTGGATAAGTTTGGCTGTACTATTCATATATTATGAATAAGGCAATAGAGCAACATAATATAGCAATAGAAATATAACCATTTTTAAATTGGGAAAGGACTCTTGAACATAACCAATAAAACATTACACTGACAAACATTCAGAAAAACACGGGGTTAGTGACAGACATAGTGACAGCTCTTTAATTCCTTCCATCCTTAAATCAACATAAAATTACTTAAACTAATAGTAAATTACTCATACTAAATTGGCTGGGATAAGGGCAATATATACAAATGTTTGCATTTGTAAGCAACTTATTTGCAATTTTTGTTTTCTGCTGTAAGTCATCGTCTATGATGCTAGCTATTTATTATTTATAATACATGACTTGCGGTTGATAAATTTCACAAAATATATAATAGCACACAGCTTTCAGCTGTAAGTTTCAGCTTTTCAACTGCAAGTTAATACTGTGCTGCTATTGGGCACTTCCTGTCTCGATGGGAGGTAACCAATGACTACCGGATAGAGGAAGTCGAGCGCACAGAAGGGAAATTCCTAAACAGATGTTTACTGCCCGCACACTAACCGTGTGGTGAGTTGCGTGATATACAGCGTCTATCGTTTACAACAGAAGTTCTCAAACATATTCATATTGTCGCATAGCCAGCTATGATTAACCAAAAATCAAATAAACATTTGGTTATCGTCATAACAGGAACTCTGTCTCTACCGCTACGGGTTCCTCATAATCTATGACGTAGGTCTCAGCAATTGTTAGGGATGATGTTAGGGAGGATGCCTTTATAATAAAATGCATTGTTCTAAAATACCATCGGAAAAAGCCTTCCAGACACCTATCTGGGCCTAATATGTAACCATGACCCCTGGTAGGAAAACAACTGCTTAACAAATGAAAAACCAACACGCATAGAGCCAGAAGTTCCCGTACCGAGATATCATTCACATGCAGACGGAAACACTGCAATCCACACAGAGAGGGTTATTGGACAAAATGTGGAACTTACAACCATGGTTTCTACCTGGATGAAATCATGCAGGGACTCATCCTGAGTTTCCTTGAACTCCTTGCGAATGTTAAAGAGGTCCACCTCACTACGAGACACCAGGATGCGGATCAGGGCTCGGTCATCTGTGCCAAGGCCCTGAGGATGAAACCCAAACGTATGAACGATGCTGTATCACCAAGTCTCCGCCAGGCCTTTGGACTCATGTCGCACCTTTCAACACAAAAGGCTATTCAGAGAGCTTTAGGCTGGAATCACATTTCGTTAGCCTCATAGCATAATTGCCTCAAAGTCTTATGTTGCCAAATTGTGATATCTAACCTAACTCTACTCTGCTAATGCTGCTGATTCTCTGTGCCTCGATTGGCTATATCCTAAGCCAATCATGTTGTTTGTTACATACCATAATCACTATCTGCCTAATCACAAGTCATCTTTTTAATTTAAGAATTGGTATTAGGAAAATATGACTTGGACTTTGGGCTATGAGATTAACGATTTTAAAGACACTTCAAGTCAGGTCATTCAATTCAAGGACATTCATTAAAAGCCAATGAAACATAGGCGAGTGCTAAGGAACCAATGGCAAGGATTTAGAAAAAAAATATATTTAGATAAAGGGTTGTATGCATGTGCAACACTGTGAAATTTTCTTTGTGTGTATTACTTTCTCTAGTGCACGGTGGTCAAAAACAGCCGTATAAAATAATTCACCTTCATGGCCTTGTACAAACGATCGGCAAAGTAGGACGGCTGGTTCTTGACACTACAGACTGCGGACGAAACAGGTTGTGACAGGAAGAGCTGAGAGTTAGCATTGTGTAGCTGCACACCACGCAATATTAAGAGAATCATATACGGCCAGCCTTTCTTTAATCATTCCTTACCTATGGCATAAAAGGCATTCTTCACGTCGCCAGACATTTCCTTCTTGATGATCTGTTCGATGTCCTTATTGGTGTATCGGACAAACTCCTGGAACACTGCACATGGTGAAGGGTGTTATCAATTGCTTATTTGACTTGGGTTTTGTGACAGGTTAGGTTATGGTGTAATCTTTTTGAGAGTCTGTGACCCTTCAGGCGCTGGCTAACTGTTCTTCCCCTTTTACGTGTCATTCCTTTACAAGTCCTTTTTATGGTACTTTATTTTCAAAGGAAAAATAAAATAATTAAAAAGGATAACAAGGGAGAAGTGGAGAAGATGAGGACACTGATTCTGGAGCCACCAGCCTCAGAGTCCCAGGTTAGTATGTATACCGATATGTTCTGTGTTTTTACGGGTGAGGATTTAGGATGAGGAATAAGGACCGGGTGGGGCGTAGTGAGGTTGCTGCTACTCACCTCTCCTGAGATGAGGGAAACTCCTGGTGCACAGAATGGTCTGGAACTTCATTTCCATGTCATCAGACTCTGCGTTACACGCGTCTGCAAGTTCCTGTCGAGTTAAAGCATAGAGACGAATAGGAGTATTATTCTTCTACCTTGAGGAGGTAACTGGTAAGATGCAGAGTATCTTACTGAGCCCAGTGGGAAATATTTCCAAAACAGTACAACAGTATCACCGAAAAATATAAATGGATGAAATATATACATCTTGAGCACACTCAATCATAATTCATCTGACATGAACAGCTGTACTGAAAGGGCATTGAACCAATAGTCATCCAGCTGACCTGAGCATCTGCATCCGCTCTCTCGAAGTCCGCCTCGCCCTCCTCTCTCGCTCCCTGGACACAACATCATGTGGAACATTTCAAAGATTTTCAAAAGTAACATGCAATTAGAGAAATTAAATGAGAGCAGTTCTCGGGCCAAAAAAACGATTCTTTACCTGCACCAAAGAAGTAAGGATGCGGCAGAAATGGCCACTGGTGTCCGACTGGATGTCTCCCTCCAAACTCTTCTTATAGGCTGCAATACACCACCCCCATGATCAGCTGTAGGGATTATGGGACGTAGGGATGATCTCATGTGTGTGTGTGTGTGTGTGTGTATGTGTGTGTGTGTCTGTGAGGAAGCCCTGGGAGCTCACCACTACTGTAGGCAGCGTTCATGGCCTGGATCTCCTCGTTAGTCCTGGTGACCAGGATCTCAATCAGAGCATGCTCGTCTGTTCCAACGCCCTGGGGAAAAAGATGAGGAGACAGATGTTGGTCAGCTTTAGCTCAGGAGCTAGGGAGGTTGTCTTGTAACCAAAAGGTTGCAAGTTCAATTCCCAGCTCCTCCTAGCTGAGTTTTGATTTGTCCCTGAGCAGAACACTTAACCCTAACTGCTCCTGACGACCTGGCTGTCGCCATGGTTGACTCTGCCGTCAATGTGTGTGTTAACCGATGTAAGTCGCATTGGATAAAAGAGTGTATAAATATTATTGCATTTGCTTTGGATATGTTTTGCACAAGATCAAACTAAGTATAGGCCTAAATCCATTATTCAAGTGCATTTAGAAATGTTAAATTATCAGGAAGCCTTACAAACACTTAATTGAACAGCGTGGCTAAAAACTAAAGGGCGGATCTGTAAAACCCCCAAAGGTCTCAAACTCAGGCGCTCAAACCTCACGCATCTAACCAGACTGCACACCGCATCTGACGGCCTGCCCTGTGGGTAGCTGACATGACAGTTGACCCATTTCCACAAACCGGAACAACCCGATGAAATAAATGTCTACTGTTGCTGCTTCTGACATTTAGTTGCCTGTCTCAGTACCTCGATGGCCTTCCTCATCATTTTGGCGTCAAACTCTGCAGGCGTCAGCATCAGTCCGATGACCAGTCTCTCAAGGTTCTTGGACAGCTCAGACTTGAGGTCCTTCATCAAGTCCTATAGAGAGAGAAGGACTACAGTAACAACAGGAGCGCACATAACAATGAACGATAACAACCTGATCCTATGAACCCTGGTCTGGACAGATAACAATTATTCCTCACCCTCCCCAGTAGAGATTTGAAGGTCTGTCGGATCTCTTGTCTTTGGGCATTGCTTCTACGTGCAATAATATCAATGATGACGTCTTCGTCCGTTCCTATTCACACAGAAGGTATCAAATTGATTAACACATGTTGGAAAATAATATATAATATTATACAAAGAGTTATGTTCTGCTGCTGTTGCATACCAAAGCCTTTCATGGCTTTCCTCAGGGCCTGTGCATCAGCCGCGGGATCAAAATCTACTGCGGGCAAAAGGGTGGGCCTTAGCTTGAGGAGGAGAAGAAAAATGATCAGAATTCAAAATAGCAGAGACAGACAACATGTGCAGCCTTAAAGCAGAGCAAAGCTGATTTCCCATGACATCCCTAATCGTTAGTTACTTAATAGTTAGTTAGAAGTGTAGAGAGAATTGAACATGCAAAGATCTTCAAAAATACATGGGTGAGCTCGTGGCCTTGAAAGCATTACCACAACGAAAAAAATTAAAACCGTCATAAGTATTAGCGAGGGTTTCATGTTTCGCAACAGCAGAAAAACCTCAAACATTTTTCGTCTTCTCCACTCTTGACAAAGTGCTACTTGTGGGGTTTTCAAGGCCATGACTCCGGTCAGCACAACAATGAGCATCGGTGTTTATTAGAAGCAGTTAGTAGAGATGTGTAGCAACTGCAGTAGCTGCTATCATTGCTGTAACACGGGGAATTGGTTAGCCTAGCGATTGTTGTACTTGCCCTTGGTTCTATGAACATCCTTTCTGTACCGACAGCGATATATTGTTGCACGTCTTATGACAAATGTACTTATTGTAAGTCGCTTTGGATATAAGCGTCTGCTAAATGCCCTAAATGTAAATGTAAATGTAGAGAAAGCTGTTTGTTAATCAAAATGCTGCAATCTCATCTGAGTGACATTTTGCTGCGTGGGTTTGTTACGAGAAGGTGGCGAGAGTCAAATATGCTGGTTTCGCTCTGTGAGGTGAAAAGCGTTCGGAGGCCATCAACACTGAGACAAAGACGTTTGTTGTGCTCACATAACAATGCTGCTGCTATCAAACATTTTGGGCCACTGCACGCGTAGGTAGCCTGCGCTGCAGATCACTTTGGCAGGAACAGCAAAAAACAACATGCATGCCGTTGCCAAGCCAAGCTCAATGACACGTCTAAAGAGGGAGGGAGACAGGGCACACCTTTACTTTGGTCATAGCACTTTGTTCCCACATCTTGTAAGCTATCTGAGCCGCTTCTGGGAAGAACTCTCCAGCTAAGCTGCAGAGACCAATGTGATAGCAAACGTCAAATTCCCACACTCAACGCAGCCAGCACACCCAAAAGGAGTGAATGGAGTTAAACATCTTTTCAAATTTAATTAGCATGGCATTGAATTGGTAAAAAACGCTAGGCTATGTTTTACAGTCCAGCTATCAAGTCCAAGACGTATTCCTCCCACTTTTGGAAGAGAGGCTGTCTATATTAAAGTGAATTGTCTGCTACAATGAGTGATAAGTGGGGTTTTAGTGCCACTGTGTGGCGACTAGAGTACATGACAACAACTCACTCATCATCTCCGCCACAAAGTTGGAGAAGCGTCCTTTTGTAGTCCCCTGAAGTGTCCTCCTGAGATGATAATACAAATCACATGACACATTCAGTACTATTCAATTGAAACCTATTTGACATGCAAAATGTAGTTTTGATCCGTCACTATTTTCCCAAACCTTAATCATGTTATAGAGAGACTTTTCGTATCGGAGACGGAAACATTCCCGGATGTCCAACATGTCTATTTCGGAGCGAGCGATCATGATTCGAATCAGGGTGTTGTCGGCTGTACCAAGACCCTGCAGGGAGAAAAAACGGTTCGAAAAGCGCAATATAAATGCAATAATAAATCCCAAACAACACCTCCATAAAAACACATTCATTTTTAGCTCATAAACAACACGGTTTAGAGTCGGTCGTGTTGCTAAAGCATTCACCGGCAATGAACAATGATGTGGCATTGTCTGCACTCTGGGTGTTTACCTTCATGGACTTGTAAAGACGCCTGGCAAAGAACATGGACACGCTTCGGATGCCATGGACTGTGGGAGACCAAGCACAGAAGGCCAGTGTGAATAAATAAAAGGAGATCCCTATCACATCAACTACTACTTCTACTCCTCCTCCTACTACTATCAGTACTACTGCTACACCTCCTCCTCCTCTTACTACTGTCACTACTACGGCTCCTACTACTTCTAATACGACTACTGCTACTCCTCCTCCTGCTGCTACTATCACTACTACTGCTCTTATCAACACTACTGCACCTCCTACTGCTGCTGATACTCCTTCTCCTCCTGCAACTATCAGTGCTGCTCCGGCTATTAATACTGCTACTTTCACTTCTGCACCCTGCTACTACTACTTCCACTTCCACTACCCTTACTACTGCTACTGCTACTAGTGCTACTACTTCAAATAGGATGGGGAGGAAAACCTGAACCAGAGTGAACTCTCACCCACGGCCAGCATCAGCCTCTCAAAGTCTCCCGACAGCTCACTCTTGATGCTGTCCTCTATAATCTTCTCAGCAATCTTCTCGTACTGATCAAAAACTGTAGGGGGAATAATAAAGCACACAGACACAGTAAATAAAGATACGATCAGAAGAGCTTTTGCGAAGTCATCCGTAAAAATGAAAAGAGCAACGTTGCAGAAAGTATTGATTGCGTCCATAAGTAGCAAGTGGCAGAGGAGTGGCTGGTGTTCTGTATTCTTTAAACAACAGCTGGGATTGTTCCGGTGGCGACAAGTCGAGTAAACCAAGTCCCTGCCACATGACTGTTTCAAATTCCTCTGACACGTAACTGCTTAGGGACGCAAAGGGTCTACGGTCTATGTCAGGAGGCCAGGAGGACCCTGTTGGTATTCCCCCCCCCTCCGCTGCCCCACAGCTGAGCTCACCCATTTTCAGATGGGTCACACTGCGGTTTCCCAGAATCATGATGAATTTGGCCTCATCCGTCCCCCACTGCTCCTCCCCAGCGGCGAACAGATCCTAAACACACAAGGCACAGCAAACACAGATGTTGATTTTTGAGCATTTACAGTTGGACTTAAATGGTTTTACTCCAAAATAATGGAGATCAGTGTAAAATGAATTCTGCCGGGGCAGTATGTCCTTGTAAGTCATTTTTTCTTTATTTCCCACAAAATGTGTGGCCACATTACCAGCGTAACATAATTCTTTAAACAGATCTATTTTTGTGTGTGTGTTGGGAACCCCAGGCACACAGATTGTCTAGTTGATTGCCACTGTTTCCAATGTATGGATGCATGTTCTGGATATTGAATGTTAGCAGTATGGTCCATGTCTTCTGCACATATTGAAAGTATGTAAACAGGAGGTTCAGCCCTTTCAGATGAGTCCTCTTAACTCACCTGGGCGTCCTGCTCCACCAGGTCTGCGTCCACCACCCCCGACTCATCTCTGGTGCCCTGTAATCACAGAGCCTTTGTAAGCCCCAACGCAGAGCCACAGCCATGGACAACCTGAAGCTCGAGCCTCTATAGTGTAGGGCTTATCAGAGGGGAGCAGACCTGAAGTAAAACAACAAGCATCTTCTTAAAGTGCCCCGAGGTTTCCCGAACAACATCCTCTTCCATGTCACTGCCGTAAGCTAGAGGTGAGAAGATAGCATCATTCAATTGTAAATCGTTTGTATTAACGCCACTAACAGCACACCTCGAATAAAGAAATACGACATTGAAGGCAATTACAAAATACCCCCAAAAATGATCACATAAATAAATAAATCAATCAATTAAACTCCATAGTTACCACATTGAAATAATTTAATTATGATCATTGTATAACATATATACATTGATAACATGTATGTTATTCAATGTAGTGTGTTTTATGGTGATGAAATATGATTGTGTTTTTTAAGTCATGTCAAATAAGGGAGGTCTCACCTTCCTTGTACGCCTCGACCATGTCATGTATCTGCTGGTTGTTTCTCGAGGCCAGCACTTCAATCAGGCATCTCTCATTGGTTCCAGCGCCCTTCAATCGCAGAAGTCAATCACGAATAAAACTACAGATATCGAACAGACGGCCAATAGCACGGCGGACTATGAGAGCGTACTGAGTGAGCTTCTTACTTTGATAGCATCGTGGATTTCTTTGGCATCGTGTTGTGGTGGGGTTCTCATCAGACTCACGATGAGCCGCTCAAAATTGCCAGTCAGTTCGTACTTCAGATCACCTATTAGGTCCTGGGGAGATGAAGGTTTAATGGTGAGAGGTGTGGCCCTCAGCCCTACTGTGTGATTTTACACACAGGTTTATTTTGCTTATGTGTTTATTTTTTGAAAAAATAAGACTAGATATTTGACTATGAGAAAGAAAGATGGCGTATTTTGACAGTTACGTACCTGTCCATAGCTGGATTTGTATGCTGCGATGACCTCCTGCCTTTGGGCGTTGCTTCTAGAAGTGACCAGTTCCAGGATAGCTTCTTTATCGCTGCCTAAAGAGAGCACAGGAGCATATATTAGCAACAATTAGCTTCACATTAGACCTTACTATGTATTCCAATGTTAGCTTCTGGTCTAAAGGTGCTGTTGGTGATCCTTTAGGAGACAAGAATGGAGAAGACGAAGGAAGACAGTTTGTTTTGACCCTTGTTAGACAAAGCATGAATCAATGGGTGCCTCACCGAAGCCTTTCATGGCGTTGTACAGCGCTTCTGCATCTGCTGTCGCATCGAAGTCTGCAGCTTCGGTTATTGAGCCTCGGAAAACCTGTAAGAGGACGTTGACTCACTACTCATATGAAACCTCATCCTGACTGCTAATGGAATGAAAATATATGCATGTACAGTATATATAGTATTACACCGCGTTCCAAATTATTATACAAATTATATTTTTCTCAGATTTTCCTAAATAGTCAATGAGAATGACAGTCAGTATAATTTTCAAGTCATCAACCGTTAACAGTATAATTAGAATTTTATTGAACAAACCTCCCAATGATAACAGTATTCTTTTCAAAAATAAAAAAATTCAAAATGCACTGTTCCAAATTATTATGCACAACACAGTTTCAAAACATTTTATAGGTTGTAAAGAACTGAAAATGGTCTCATTTGTTGAATTTGCAGCATTAGGAGGTCATAATTACTGAAATCTAAATCTATTTCAATAAAAAAAAAATCTTAACAGGCCAAGTTACATGTTAACATAGGACCCCTTCTGTGATATCACCTTCACAATTCTTGCATCCATTGAACTTGTGAGTTTCTGGACAGTTTCTGCTTGAATGTCTTTGCAGGATGTCAGAATAGCCTCCCAGAGCTTCTGGGAGGCTAGCTATAGATCTTTTGCTTGAGGATGCTCCAAATGTTCTCAATAGGGTTGAGGTCTGGGGAGGATGGGGGCCACACCATGAGTTTCTCTACTTTTATGCCCATAGCAGCCATTGACAGAGGTATTCTTTGCAGCATGAGATGGTGCATTGTCATGCATGAAGATGATTTTGCTCCGGAAGGCACGGTTCTTCTTTTTGTACCATGGAAGAAAGTGGTCAGTCAGAAACTCTACATACTTTGCCGAGGTCATTTTCACACCTTCAGGGACCCTAAAGAGGCCTACCAGCACTCTCCTTATGATTCCGGCCCAAAACATGACTCCCCCACCTCCTTGTTGACGTCTCAGCCTTCTTGGGGCATGCTGGCCATTCAACAACCATCCACTACTCCATCCATCTGGACCATCCAGGGTTGCACGGCACTCATCAGTAAACAAGACTGCTTGAAAATTAGTCTTCATGTATTTCTGGGCCCACTGCAACCGTTTCTGCTTGTGAGCATTGGTTAAGGGTGGCCGAATAGTAGGTTTTTGCACAACTGCAAGCCTCTGGAGGATCCTACACCTTGAGGTTTGTGGGACTCCAAAGGCACCAGCAGCTTTAAATACCTGTTAGCTGCTTCGTAATGGCATTTTACCAGCTTGAGCCGATGAATTTGTCTGGCAGAAATTTTCCTCATTATGCCTTTATCTGCACAAACCCGTCTGTGCTCTGAATCAGCCACAAACCTCTTCACAGTACGATGATCAGTTGTCGTGAAATATTGAATGTTTTCATACCTTGTCCAAGGCATTGCACTATTTGACGCTTTTCGGCAGTAGAGAGATCCTTTTTCTTTCCCATATTGCTTGAAACCTGTGGTCTGCAACGTCCTTCTTAAGTGGTTTTCCTGTAATTGGGCTGACCTGGCAAACTAATTATCACAGGTGTCTGAGATTGATTTCAGTGATCCAAAGAGCCCTGAGACACAATACCATCCATGAGTTTAATTGAAAAATGAAAAATGAAATGTTTATGACACTTAAATCCAATTTGCATAATAATTTGGAACGTGGTGTGTATATATAAGACAAGAGGACATCAACTCAGTATTCCTATGAAGCCTCCTCCTAACTGGTGTAAAATGTTGGTGTATTGCCCATTTTAGTGTCCCTCTGTGTTCACATTTCTTAGTCTACGAACAGGCCAGTGCCTCTCACACTGATACGAGTTGTCATTTACAACATTCCGCCATTTGTTAAGTCTCAACAGGGACGAACCAACATCTGGGACATAGCCAGGGCCATATATCTTATCAAGAGAGAGTGCTTCTGTTCTGTTGTTATTCACGTTCTCTTTATTATAATTCTCGCCCCAACCCTTTGGTTCAGCGAGAAGAGGGATCCACAGCCAAGGAACACGTCTTGAAACTGCTCCTCACCTGCCTAAACTATAGATATACATTTATATAAATGTACATCTATCAAATTAACAAGTAGATTTTGTTAAATCCCAATGGTAAGCCTTACCATCCACTTATAGTTTGACCAATGGGATTTTGAAATCATGTATTACATATTATATATATTGTATATACACAATGATTTGATGATAAAATTTGTCAAATTTCCCTGGCTTAGTGTTGTTTAGATGAGGGGTATTCGTTGTGTTTAGAGAGGAGAGGTGAAAGGAGGTGAATGACATCATTAAAGCCCCCGCTGGTCTGAAGAGACCGAGGCCCAAGAAGACCCAAGTCAACGCTGCCCAACTGTAACTGGCACCTGTTTTACGTGTGTGTGTGTGTGTGTGTGTGTGTGTGTGTGTGTGTGTGTGTGTGTGTGTGTGTGTGTGTGTGTGTGTGTGTGTGTGTGTGTGTGTGTGTGTGTGTGTGTGTGTGTGTGTGTGTGTGTGTGTGTGTGTGTGTGTGTGGGCGTGCGTGCATGCGTTGTCTGTGTGTGTGTGTGTTTATGTGGGGTTGTGTGTGTATGTGTACTGCGTGGGTGGACATCGGGGAGTCGGGTTACGGTAATGTCCCTTTGCTCTCTTTGTTGGAGGTTAATGACTGTCAAATGACCTGTATAATAGGGCTAGCTCTCAAAACAAAAAAAAGATATAAGAATAGCACTTTATCATCACTGCTCCACAACCCCTTCGACTTTGACACGAAGGAACTGTGAGAACACTCATTGTTGGGGGAAAGAGACAGGACCCAGCCTCCATTAGACCCTCAACTGCAACAGCTGCTTAAGGAGTTCTGCTACATGGCGGCACGCTGCTAATATGTCCTCTCTATTCCCCCACAGGCGTACGCCCATATCCTGGCCTTCCCCATTACCAGGGCAACCATCACTCTTCATGACAGCTGGGGAAGCTTTAACCTGGTGGCAACCAGGACAACAAATACAGGAGCCTAGCAACATTCATGAACCATACCATAAGTTGTACCGTATTCCCGTCAGACATCTGTTTACAATCCAGTAATCATTGGGCTATCAACATTAGTTTCAACTTCTTCATTCACAGTTGGGGAGAGTCCTTCTTCTATTGAAATAAAACAAACTTTCCTGTATATGGTCAAATAAGGAAGTGATATTATTATCAAGTATTGGTATACCTCCGAAGTTGCCTATATAAGGGGTTACTAAATGTGAAATGTCATGTACAGGCCGAAACCCCAAACTAAATGGTTGAGCCCATACATGGTCTGCTCTGACTCAAAACTACCTTCTAAAGACTGTCAGCTGTATAGCTTAGTCAGTGTCCATTAGCCCCAACTACAGCAATCCCAGGTAACCAAGACAACACCCTGAATGCTATATGAACTCAGACTAGTTCAACCCAAAGGAAATGCATGTCAGGCTTTCCCAGGATACTTACTACCTCCACAATGAACAAAGAATGATGTTGTCTGTATGCAAACACCTAATATTTTCAGAGAAAAAGTATGTCAACTTACCATCGCTATATTTGGTCGTCGGTGCTAGCAGTTTAGCTGGAATAAACGTCACCGTCGAAACACCTAAAGGAACATGGACACAAGATAAGGATTCATGTAAGACAAAGTGTGAGCCTAAATTCTATGTCCTTGAACGAGGGCCAGTACAGGACACTACAGTGTACACTATTGATTATCCATATATGATACAACAGCAGTTTGATATTAGTCTCTGCTTATCATGTATTCTTGAATACAACTCCCCAGGTCAAACAAGGCGTGGGCCTACTTTTACTTCTTAGACGTTTATCATGGGCCTTTACCCAACAGTAACCTAGGGAGAGATATGGAGACCAAAGCTATAACCCTTTGACTTCTCCTTGACCAAGCCAACATCTCAGAAAAGGCTTTTAGCTTTAGAATGCACCATTTCACAACATTATTTTCCTTCTGTTGGCCTTCAACCTTGCTTTAGATATTGAGACAGTCGCAATGCACAATCACAAACATATAACTTCCTATCCTATTCCTGTGATAAAAGGATGTTTAAGGATCTGTCCTATGCACAAGGTGTGTATGAATGGGGCCACACCCATTCAGCTGTCACTCTCCAAGAGCTGCAAACTTTGGCTCGATTTTGCGATGCCCTTTGATACTTAAGATACCATTATATTTTGGAAAATAATATTATCTTAGTACGATAAAGCATAGGCTATAGTACATGGCTATAGCTTAGGCTAGAGTGAAATTAGGCTACTTTTGGAATCTTCAGATATCAACTGTTAATGCTACCGACTTCAGCATTAACCTTACTTACTAGTTAAAATAAATAAATGTTTCATGCATTACATCTCTAAATATAGGCCAAATAACTATTTGTTTAAGTGTCGATAAGGACATTAGCCCATGACACGTCGGCAACTGCTAACGGTACTGGCTTTAGTTTAAAAAATATACAATTAATTCACTGAACTCGATGACAAACAAGAACCACTGCAACGAGCATGACGTCTTACCTTATTCATAAAAAACGCAAATTGCGCTGTCGTCTGCACTGCAGTAGCCTAACGGTGCTGATCTCCGTCTCCAGTCACCCACAGCAGTGTCTCTAGACAGCCACCAAGCACAGCAGTCCTGCAGTCAGCTGTGACGCAACCAGCCCGCTGCGGACCTTTCACAGCAATCAATGCCTTGTCTTCCAAAACCAAGGATGAGGGCAAATAATTATTTTAATTATTTTTCAATAATCATCCCATCAGAGAATTAAAAAGGGAGCGTAGTGTACGTTTTACGGATGTTATTGTTTAATGCATTTAGTTTCAGGGTTTTTATTCCGGGAGCATACTTCTGATTAACTTTAAAACGACTGCCTGCGGAGCAATGACCACAATGTCAGTTTTTACGCGGCAACATGATGCAATTCGACACCGTTTGTCCCTCTTATTGATCGATTATAATCCGGATAATATCCTAATATCCTTTATTCATATTTGACACAGTATAAAATAATATATAATTTGTATTATATATAATTTAAACAGAAATCTTATTTGTAATTTGACCTAATATACCTTTTATATTACGCATGACATACGGTAACACGTGTCCTAGGTGGTCTATAACATGTTCGCATGAAAGAGAGAGTGGAAGTGGGATACCAGGGGTGTAACATACTTGTGGGCCATAACCTATTTCTGTCCCGGCCTGGATGCGTGCTCCAGTAAGAGCGTGCGGAATTTAAGACCACCCTAAAAGCGATGGGGGTTGGAGGGGGAAAACCAACAGAGAGGTCTAAAACGCAAGGACATACCCCTGCTATACGCTTATGCTATGGCATAGATAACTGTTCCCGTGAAGTGAGTGAATACTCAAGCTTGACGTCTTGAGAGATCACGCCAGCCTGCTACACTTTCCAGAAGTATGGCTTGCATGTCGGCCAGCCCTCCAGCAGAAGCAAAGCACCACATATGGAGGTCGAAAGAGACTCTCACCTCCTCGACCCCAGCTTTCGCATCACAGCGACACGTCGTTGTGCGTCGGTGCGACTCTAATGGTGTGCAGATTAGGTTTTAGTAGGGGATTGATGTTGTTTTGTGCTATGTTGAAACTCTTGTGGTCGGAAATGGAAATGCAGTGACTCATATAAAAATCAGCAAAAAAGTAATTATCCTCGAGGAGCAATTCCTGAAAGCTAGCAGGCATAGCAGAGGACAGAAAAGCAGGAGATATAATACAATACATGTTGGCCACAATGTGGCAGCGACAAAATGTACACATCAGTGACAATACATAATAGTGGCAATGACAGTGAGGGAAACATCAAATATAATTTTGGGATATTTTCTGGAGTCTTGAGTCTTAAAACCTCAGAAAGAGTCTTGAGTCTGCGATCACATTTTATTGGGTTCACTTGCTCTTTAATGTAGTTTTCTATGATATTTTATTTTCTAAGTAACCATAGAATATGAATAATCTTGAAAATAATAATTTTTAATAAGAATCACATTTATTTAAATGTAATTACAATTATTAATGTAAAAATTACAGCCCAGCAAAACTTCAATAAACACTGCCAACAAAATGCATTATAACACCCCCAGACTTAAGACATTGATGAATTACAAGAGCAAAATATGCAATCAGGGTCAAACAATCACTTGGACTACAAAAGCATTTATAACATTGTAAACAAGATTTCCTATGCACTATTCTCACACCCTGTGCCCCGGCCATAATGACCATATTATGATCCCAACCAGACCAGGCCAAGAAAGGCGACTTTGTAACTAATTTGAGGGGGTGTGTCGCAGAGGCCAGCCTTGTATATATCGCTGTAAAATTCATGTTTGTCCCCATCACAATATACAGAGCGGATATTTTTCAACTCTCACTTTCCTCTGACAACACTGCCTGGTAGGGTGATTCATATTAACATTGCAGTGTATGAAATTACTTTGGTTTGAAAATGTACCTCTGGTTTAACCCTATTCCTTGGGTATACTGGCTTATGGTTGTTGTTTGTTGCTGTTGTTTGTTTGCTGATTACGATTATTATTATTTTTGAAATATTTATGAGTAGTAGTATTCTTTTTCATTCGAAAGGGACACCCTACCCTGACAAGATTAATTACTCACCCTGCATATGACTTGAAAGCCGAAAGAAGAAACTTTTATATTCCACATTGCTGATGGCGACTCATGTAGCCACTAGTTAACTAAACTAAACCACCAATGATAAATTATACCACGGCTTGTTGCACTCCTCAAAAAATACTCCAGCCATGGAGAAAGCATAGCGGCTGATGTCTGAGATGGATCCCTGTCATACTTCATTGTAGAACATCAGAAAGAGCCAACTCATTATATAGGCTTGCTCGCTAATATTCGACTAATAATAATTTAGTGTGTGTGTGTGTGTGTGTGTGTGTGTGTGTGTGTGTGTGTGTGTGTGTGTGTGTGTGTGTGTGTGTGTGTGTGTGTGTGTGTGTGTGTGTGTGTGTTGTGTGTGTGTGTGTGTGTGTGTGTGTGTGTGTGTGTGTGTGTGTGTGTGTGTGTGTGTGTGTGTGTGTGTGTGTGTGTGTGTGTGTGTGCACGTGTGTGTGTGTGTGTGTGTGGTGTGTGTGTGTGTGTGTGTGTGTGTGTGTTTGGTGTGTGTGTGTGTGTGTGTGTGTGTGTGTGTGTGTGTGCAAGCGTGCGTGTGTTGGTGGCGGGCGAGGGGGATGTGCGCAGCCAGGTTCCTGGCTGCAGCCTTATTACCTGAGCTTTATTGTGGAGCTTATCATCCTGTGCATGTATTGTTATCCACGCAAAAGGTGATTAAACCCGCGGTGCACGTGCAGTAGATGCAGGTCTTCATGACTCACTCACTTTATACCCACGTGGGCTGTATCTCCGGAAGATCCACCAGAGATAAGTTAGCGTTAAAGACATAACTCTGGCCAAAGGTGCTCCGTCCGTATTCTCTCAGCAGGCAACCTCCGTACGGGCTGGGCCCCGCTGAGAGGAATGCCAGGGGGGATTAGGTCAGCTCAGATCACCTGATGGGAAACTGAGAGGCAGAGGGGCGAGGGGGGAAGGGGGGGGGGGGGGGGTGCGGGCGACCTCACTAAAAGTATGCATGCATGTGATTGTGTGCATGTGCACGCCATGAAGGCAGCTTTGTCCTCCTGGATTCATTAACTCGTAGGGGCCTTGTTGGGGGGCAGTCCTCCGGTAAGGAAAGGGAAGAGGGTCTGTGTGCAGCTGCACAGGGAAGCCATCAAATAGCAGGTCTCCCCAGCTGTAATCACTGCTTTGAGCAACAGTTGTTTGGGGAGAATAGAAACAGCACATCCTTATTACCGTGACTTCACATCATTCGTATTAATAATTAGGGGGGAAAAAAAGCCTTTTTCGAATCCTTTTAAGAGGGTTAGAGTTGTACGTGTTTTTCCTTCAATTAATCTCTGAAAGCACAATCATAAAAAGATACCCAGAGCCTCTGCCTACATCTTATTAAAGCAATTCGTCATGATGACAAATCTCGATTTTGTGGAACGTGAACATTATGAATGTTCAGCATGTCGAATGAATGGGGATTCATTTGACATGCTCATGCTCATCAGATCATCCTCCTTAGAACCGAGAGCCACGGGCCTCGGCCCATGTGAGGTTGGCCCAACATCTTTAATGAATGTGAGATTAATGCATTCTGAAAGCTGAAAAACTGGGCTTTTTCACTGAGGCAATAATTACCCATGTTGGACTATGAGGGATGGGGCATGCACAGAGCAGGGCGTTTCTGCCAGATCATGGGCGTCCTCCAAAACGACACGCATCAGCACTACCGTATCAGAAGGGTGATAAATAGGGCTTGTATAAAAGAATAATGTGAATTAGCTGAATAACATATGCTATCAATTGTCTCTCCCAAGTGCACCTTCGTGGCAGCGGGTGAACCAGAAAAGGTAAGACAGTTTGATGTTCATATCGGAATTTTTGTGTCCCCTCTCTAATCTTTGTTTTCTGATTGTGTTTCAAACCCACATGGACTTAGGGTTGGGATCATGTAAAGCGTCCAAGGTTATCCGTTTTTGTTAGAAGTATTAGACAAGCAGGACAAAACACTGATATAAGGGACCATAAAGACATCCTGTGGGTCTGTGTGTGGTCTAATCTTTGTTGTCGCTAATGTTATGTCAAACAAAAAAAATCCTTTTGTAGTTGTTGTTGTTATTGTTGTTTTTTTGGTTGGGTTATTCTCAATGAATGCATGAAAAAGTTAAAAATCAATCCCTGTAAGGCTACCGATTTTATTTCCAGTGAAGTAAGAAAACTAAGTAAGTAAGTAAGTAAGTAAGAAAAAAAAAAAGAATAATTATGCTTGGGCCAAATCTGACAATTATTCACCCATGCTCCTCGAATCTTCCTCCTTTGCCTTCCCCCTCACTCAGACCAACGCGGCCCTCCCACCTCAAGCTCCGTTTTCAACTGGACCATTGGAACGCAGGCTCCTGACACCTGGACCCCAGAGGAAGCATGTCGCACAGTAGGATCAGGTCCTTCATAGTCAGCCTGTCCCGGCGGAAGCCCCTGGAGCCCGAGGGAGAGGAGTCCACGTTTGTCCGATGCCTGACCACGCTGGACCTGGTGGCCCTGGGGGTGGGCAGCACCCTGGGAGCCGGCGTCTACGTCCTCTCCGGTGAGGTGGCCAGAGCCACGGCCGGACCCAGCATCATCATCTCATTCTTCATCGCCGCTGTGGCATCCGTCTTCGCCGGGCTGTGCTATGCTGAGTTCGGATCCAGGGTTCCCAAAACAGGCTCAGCCTACCTGTACAGCTACGTCACCGTCGGGGAGCTCCTGGCCTTCATCACCGGATGGAATCTGCTGCTCTCCTACGTCATAGGCAAGAATGATCCGAAGGGTGTTTGGTCTCAAAGGGAGGGAACTATGGCAAAGCAGGGTCAACTTGAGGATTGATCTTTGCCTGCTATTGTTACTGTTGTTATCTGTGGTGATAATTATTTGGTTTGCCTATAGTTTCAATGTTTACCTTGTGGGAGATGCTTTGTGCTTGGCTTCGTCTCTGAGAATAGAAAAGTAGTATTGTTTGTACACTGAGATCTTCCAGCTACCACCATGGTCATCGTATGGTAACTATTTCAGAGAGCAAACTCTTTCACTCTCTTAATGATCACCAGACTACTGCATCCTGTAACCTTTCAACCGCTGAAGATGCCGATGTCGGAAGAAAAAACGCTGTCAAGGGAAAAAATAGAGACCAAAAGTCCCGTGCCAACATTCGTTATATACTTTGCCGTGCTTCAAATGCGATCCGGTGTTGCATATGAAGCACGGAAAAATGCTTTCATATTATAAAAGCCATAAAGTCTTAATGGTCTCAGGGATGAATTACCAGCAATCTGTTAGGCTGTTTATGGCTGTACTCAGTATGGTGAGTCAGGCTGAGGGCTTTATTGCATCCTTTTCTTCCTATCTTTCCAGGGACCTCAAGCGTTGCTCGGGCATGGAGTGGCACCTTTGATGAACTCATAGGAGGCGTCATGGCAGACTTTTTTGGAAAACACACCTCCATGAACGCATCTGGCCTGGCCCCTTACCCAGACTTCTTTGCCGCTGGTCTTATTTTGCTATTGGCAGGTACTGACACACTGGCACACTCAAGCCTATTTTATTTATGTAACCCTTGTAACAGTCTCAAAGGGGCTTCACACGACGACATCCAATGACAGCCCTTTAACCTAGGCTTGAAGTGAAAAATCCCTAAACCCAAAGGGGAAGAAATGTTGAGAAGGAACACAGCAGAGGGATCCCTCCATCCAATATCGTGACAACTTACTCAAGTTACATTAATCAAGACGGAGACCCTGATATATATGGCCCCTTCCCTTGTGTTATCCCTGTGAAGGCCTTCTGGCGTTTGGTGTGAAGGAGTCAACAATGATTAACAAGGTCTTCACAGCCGTCAACATTGTGGTGCTGCTGTTCGTGGTGGTCGCCGGCTGCATTAAGGGAGATATCGCCAACTGGCACATCACCATCGATACCCTGCTGAACAGATCGGACATATCCTCGTAATGTCTACGTTTTTAATAATAATATTAATAATGATCATAGTTATACAAGTGGGGAGGTCCTTCTGATCTCTGTATGTTTTCTGCCTTAAATGAACTGGCTATTGTAGATAACGTGTTATCTAACGCTCTCTTCACTCTTCTACAGAAACCTTACCCCCACAGCCAACCTTACAACAAGTGAATTCGGAACTGGGGGTTTCTTCCCTTATGGTTTTGAAGGAACACTGGCCGGAGCTGCTACTTGTTTCTACGCTTTTGTTGGATTCGATTGTATCGCAACCACAAGTATGAGAATATCTTTGACTTTAGATTCCATTTACTTCTTCCGTTGGGATGAAGTTCATGACACGTTTAGTAGATCTTGATGATGGTGCACCTAATGATATGTCCAATGACTATTTTGTAGTAAATTATTAACTTGTAGTAAATGATAGACTTTCCTTACCAGGGTAAAACAACATAACCGCCAGGGATATTTAGATAAAAGAACAACCTGTAACCGTTTTTAGTATAGTGCTTTTAGTATAGAGTGTTGAAACTATCTCTGCGAAAAACTGCTACCTCGTTGTGGTCTTACTGTCTCATTAACTAGCGTGGATTCATCGTTTGTGAACTAGAAAACGTCTCAAAACCTTCTCATGAAATTACATCTGTGTATCTCTGTTTCCTCTCAGGTGAGGAGGTGAAAAACCCTCAGAAGTCCATCCCCATCGGCATCGTGGCTTCACTGCTAATCTGCTTCCTGGCTTACTTTGCCGTGTCGGCTTCGCTCACGCTCATGATGCCCTACTACCTGCTCGATCTCCAAAGCCCGCTACCGGTGGCATTTGAGCACATTGGCTGGGCTCCTGCCAAATACGTAGTGGCGGTTGGTTCCCTCTGCGCCCTGTCTACAAGGTGAGAAGGCACCAGGAGAAAATGGCGGTTACCCCTCTTTGTGGGTTCATGTCATCATATATTTATTCGTTGCACGTGAAGCACGGTGTCTTGCATTGGAAATGGACCTATGTTTAAAGTAATTATCATATGATTTTGAATTATTGATAATAGATGAGGTCATGATTGTTATATTTTCATAAAAAGGTTTTAAGGACCGTTTTCGTCTTGTTATGTCGTTAAGCTACGAGAGCTAAACATGATGGACATGCTTGTATTGAGATTCTTAAACATAGTTTCTGTGTCCCTTTCCCCAATTAGGTAAGATTGCATTTGTTCTAACCAGGATTTCTGTGTTTGCCTCTCCCCAGTCTGCTGGGATCCATGTTCCCAATGCCCCGTGTACTCTTCGCAATGGCCAGAGATGGCCTGCTCTTCAAATCCCTGAGCAAGGTCAGCAGCAGGGGGAGCCCCGTTGTGGCTACACTGTCTTCTGGAGTCGTGGCAGGTACCAACCTTCAGAGCCCTCAAAGACTGCGGCTCGAAGCTGAGCATCCGGTTCTTCTGTTGTAACTTTTGATGTTGCTTTCGTTTTCCGTTCAGCCTTCATGGCGCTGCTGTTTGACCTAAAGGCCCTGGTGGATATGATGTCCATTGGAACCCTTTTTGCGTACACCCTCGTGGCTATATGCATTCTAATACTCAGGTATGCATGGCTCTGCTCCAACCGTCTCAGTGTAGTAGGCTATAGTAGGCTTTTTGATACTGAGATACTGCTTCACTGCTTTTCAATACTGCTTTTCAACACCCTTTCTTCTTGCCATTTCAAACGATGAAGATACCAGGAAGGCGAGTCGGATGCCTCAGAAGAAACAATGTTCGGAACATCGACCAAATGTGGATGCATAAAGACTCCCTCCTATCCCAACTCCAAAACCTCAAACAGAGTTACCATGTTAACAGTGTTTTCCAGTAAGTCGCCCAGACTCACACTACTCAACTCTCTGGCTTCTTCTCACCCAGGGTTGCATTCATGTTTTAATCCGTTGTGGATGCTCTCCCTCTCTCTCTTCAGTTCTGTGTGTGATTGGGCTCTGTGTGATCCTTGCCCAAGCCATGTACGCTCTGCAAGAGCAACATGCGTGGAGTCTGGCGTGCGTCTCCATACTGGTTGCTGCGCTGGTGGTCATAGTGGTGGTCATCTGGATACAACCACAGAACCCTAAGAGGGCCTCTTTCATGGTGAGGCAACGCTACCAGAGTTGAGGCTGGAGGAATCTAGGGTGAGGTTAAAAGGTGAAATCAGGCTTAAAACTTGTTCCCCACTGCCACCCTTGTCGATTAGGTGCCGTTTATTCCGGTTCTGCCTGTTTTGAGTCTGTTCATCAACGTCTACCTGATGGTTCAGCTTGGACCAGACACCTGGCTCCGATATGGTGTCTGGATGTTAGTGGGTAAGACTTGTTTATCACACAATGTTCGGAGGGATAGTTGGAGGACACGATTGGGATGAGTGAGTTCTGACTCTGTCTTTTCTTTTTGTCATGATCTCCCTCCCCCTCTCTCTTTATCTCTCTCTCTCTCTGTCACTCTCATCAGGGTTCATCATCTATTTTGGCTATGGAGTCCGACACAGTGTTCAGAAGAGGCGTCTCCAGTCCAACACAGAAAAAACATTCCCATCTGTAAGCAGAGAAATAGACAGAGAAGACAGAGAAGGCAGAGAAGATATCCCCACGGAAACTAAGTTCTGAGCCAGTCTGTAGGGTATGATATTTGTTACCGCATGTGTCTACTGTTGAGACTGTTGTCAGTCAGTAGGATTGAACTGTATTGTATGCCCACTGATTTAGGGTCCCATGCGTTTGAATGTGTGACTGTATTACATGGTAATATAGTTTGTGTCTGTACATACTGTATATATTTTAACGTGGCCTTCCTGTGGTATAGGCAATAGGAAGCCATCCGACTAAAACGTTTGAACTGTGTAAAATAAGATTTAAAGTGAAGAAATTTCATCTGAAGTTGTGTACAGAGAATGGGATTTTTTTTCACGAGAAAACGTAAAACTGTACAATATAAAATATTGCTTAAGTGTTTTTATAAAGGCCAATTTAAATAATAACAATAAATGTTTACATTTTTTACTTTTCAAGATGTAATTTAGAGCACAACTTCAGAAGACGTGTATTAGTTTATTTATGTTTGCAAAGATACAAATACCCCTACTTTAAATATGGAGTAGCTTTGGAGGAATCAAAACATTATTTTAATTATTCCATATTAATACATGCATATATTTCTGTAAATATGTACATGTACATAATTCCTTAATCACGCATTGTACATCTTATACAAAATAAAAAAGAAGAAAATTCGGAAGGACATGTTCTAAAATGCCTTTTCCTTCATTAAACCATGTTTCTCTGCTGGTTACGTCTTCGTAAGAGCTCTGTTCATAATCAATGGCAAAGACACGATTCTGCTCAACCAGAACAATAGACCCATTCACACAAGCTTTCAAGGTTGTAGTCATAATCTTAGCCTCAATCAGGAAGAAATATGACCAAAATGTTCACCAGCAACGTTCACTGGGCCTGTCTAATTAGCATTGTTCATTATTATGTTGATCTGAAAAGAAGTGATGTTATCAGTTTATGTTAGTTATCTATCCACCCATCCACAAATTGCACAAATTGACTTTTTGAAAAACATTTTAATAGTTTTATGAGCTGCTTTATGGTCATAGTTTGACATAGGATCCTATGTTGTGAAATATTTTTTATTGTCAACAGGAAAGAGGGGGACGGGGACTTTGAGGTGGTATGTTAATGATTTTCATGTTAACCACAATGGAATGTACATAACATGGGTTAAATTCCACAACCTGGCCTATAGGTTATACTGTAAGGCTCATCAATACAAAGGCAATATAAAATAATTAACAGAAGCCTCCGCTTACGTAGAAAATGCACTTTATGCTGCATCGAAAGCCCTCGCCCCGGTTTCAAGCATTTGTGGCTATAGAATTATTTACCGAACGACCACAAATACTTGAAGGCTACTTGAAAAGCTGTTATTTGTCAGGTGTGAACTGTTTACAGAGACTTCTAGAGAGAGCCACTCTGCCACTTCACGTCCAGTGTAACAGCTAAGCAAACAGGTCCCGCCATTCCAGACGGAGGGGCCTCTGATCCCGAGCCCCTTATTGGTCCAAAGCGGCTTGAAAGGCTCCATTGAGCCCAACTGGAGGAATTTGGGGTTCTAACGCCACTTTCAGGAGGAGGAATTTGTGTAATTCCGATAAACAGCTGACCACTCATTTTGCTCACGCTCCTGCTCTCTCTCTTGATCCCCGCATTCTCTGCCTCTCTCCTTCCCTCGTCTCTTGACTCCTGCTCTGTGTCCTTCTGATAAACTGGGTTGAACCGAGTGAACCTGATAATCCGTAGGCTGCTTTGTTATTAATAATTATAATATTCCATCGGTCATGCTTGTGCCCATATGGAGGTCGGTGTTGTGCTCTCTCTGGATTTGTGCTCTGATCCTGGAGTTTGGTAAGTACACTTGTTACCTACCAGGCATGATGCAGGCAACATGCATTCCTGCGATTACATAACAGCAGGAGATGTTAAACTCAGGCTTAAATTTTATACTGGCAGGGAACTTAGATTGTAGGTTTTACTTGTTAACTTGTGTGTAATGTACATAAGCAAAGTGCAATTACAGTATATTATATTTCAATTTTTCTATGATAATGATGTTATTTTGGAAGGTGTCCAGGTTCCAACCCCTCAATTCCATCCCACTTTGAATTTATTTTGGTAAATTATGAAGTGAAACGAAAGACAAATTCAGGATGATTATCAGGAGTACACCAAGCTTCCTCTGTTCGCATTTGGCCTAGGTGCATTATTGATAATGATGATGTCCATATGTTACCATATAGGACACTGTCAAGGAGATGCCGAAGAACCAAAGACGACCTCTGGGAAGAAGCCCAAGGCTCCCAAAGCTAAGCTAGGAAAGGAGACAATGAAAGGCCCGAGGGCTGGCGTAGCTAAATCTAAGGTCAAAGCTATAGGCCCCAGCACAGACCCTACTAACACAGGTATGAAGTTCACCTCTAGGCTAGAGGTGGTAGCTTTATATGCATTGTTAAAACAATATCATTATGTAATTGTATATTCCACCGTTTTTATTACATTACATTTATTTTGTACATCATATATTAGATATTGCCCTTTAGTATATGCTACACGTGAACCTCCTAAGAAGGCGCGATTCGATTTGTACGCTATCTCGAGATATTGGGCAATACCCCATGATTGAGATCTCAAACTCGGATATTGTTTTCAAATGCTGACGGTCGTCTTGTCACGCTAATAAAAAACAAATAAACCGCTAATAAAAACAAATAAATCCCGGCAAGTGTTATTTTTTATTTTTGTTATTTTTGGAGTGTTCATCATGGGTAATATATACTAAAACAATTATTCACCTCAGGCTCCGTGAATAGTGGGGAATAGCCCCCCATATCAGGCTATTCCCCGCTATTCACTTCGCCCACGGCGAATAATTGTTAACTATGACATTTTTTCCTGCTTTATTTTAATTAGCTCTTCTCTTGTTTGAATTGGACTGTTCCTTCACTACTGTGACACCTGAATGACCCTTCGGGCATTTAAAAAGGTTTTATCTTATCAAATCATTTATGGGAGCTTATTACAAATGTTAAAGTCCATGAACAATGATTTATTGAGGTCATTATTATCCTTAATTTATTTTCCATAGAAGCAGACACGTCGCACACCTCAACCCACACACTCTATTTCTTGCTTATTTTGACTCATCTCTCGGGGGGATGTCACGCCCCTGGTTAGGTGCTGAAGAAGGGCCGGTTCCAGCGGGTGGGGGACACCCTCGCTGTGCAGGCCGGAGATGCTCTGGAGCTCAGGTGTAAAGGCACACCTGTCCAGTGGAGTGTACCCCCCTACCTGGAGGAGGATAATGAGGGGAGGCTAAGGTACCCCTTTACTATGACCAGCCATTTGGCGTTTATCAAAAGCCACCGAGTTCCAGATTCATGTCATTATGGAGCAGATATGGGCTAGGCATCTTGCTAAAGGATGCCTACAGTACCGGTAAGGCTGTAGACACCACCTGTATACAATATATACTACTCTCTGCCTTTAATGCTGCACTGAATAGTTCAAATGAGTATCGATATTTCTGATCATCTTAAGTAAACCCATCTCGGCTTTATCTTTGTGCAACCAGTGATAAACTTTAAATCTGGATAAGATTTAAAGATGATGGGTCTTTAAAGATTAGATAAGATGGATGACTCAGCTGCCATAGTCTTCTGGAAGATTCAGCAGGTGGGGCCTGATAGCTGTGTTTTGTTGTGGTTCCACAGAACAGTCCAACACCGGAGATACGGGACGCTGTCTCTGGTCAACAGCACGGGGGCCGATACAGGGGAGTACACCTGCTACCCCATGTACTGCGAGGAGACTGACTGTAGGAAGGAGTACGACAAGGCCGTCAAAGTCTTCATCTTCTTTGCTGGTATATGACAAAACGGATACTCTGTGACCGTTGTTTGGGGGCGGACTAACATCCCCACCAATGGTTCAATTGTACCGATGATTCCATTAAAGCAAATTCGCCTCATGTCTAATTGTTGATCGAATAACAGGGTTCGAGGACATAAAGACACAAAATATAGAACTGAAACTAACTGACCACATGGGGCAGAAATGGGCAGACCTTAAATTGAGGAGCGCACAGGTGAACCTAATCAGTCATGAACACAGGTGGAGTAACTAACGAGGACACCAATGAAAGAAAGTGGGGTTGGGGCAAGGGGGGGATATTCACTTCATTAAATTTCTACTAAATCTTATTTTCTTTATTTATATTTATCTATATTTAGTTTCTTGTTTTATGTATCGAGCTGTCGATGATATAAATAATTATTGTGCCACTTCCCTACCATTTAGTATTTTATTTTAAAAACACATGCTATTTCATTAAAGATATTCTATTTTCTTTTTGTATTCTTCCGCAGATCCACAGGAGCTGTTTGTGCCGTCGTCCAACTACTACGAGGTGATCCAGCTCCGCACCAACTGGCCCACGCGGCTGCCCTGCCAGGTGACGTCCCCCGGAGCCGCGGTGTCCCTGCACCGGGAGTTCCCCCCCGGCGAGGTGCCGGTGGACGGGGCGGAGATCACCTTCAGCACCCGGGGGGGCTTCACCATCCACCGGCCGCGGCCCCACCACGCCGGCTCTCTGTACTGCGTGGCCAGCTTGGGGAACCTCAGGCAGGCATCCACCAAGTACATGCTGATCTACGTCAACTGTGAGTTCCTCCGCCCACCACACCACCGAGAACGTCAGAAATTTGATGCGTAACATATTTATTATTTTATGTATCTATTTAATTATCTATTTTAACTAATTGATGCACAGCAACCTAAAGTCATTATTAACGTTTGTACATCATTTTCATGTTATTGTTTTCAATTAATTTCCTATTTGTATTATTTATATTATAATAAATAAATAATATTAATACATTAATACATATGTACAGACATTCATGTCATTAATGAGGATAGGCCAAGGCATTGTACTTGTACCTCAGACAATTGTCTAACCAAGAACCTACTTGGCTGGACCCTTAGAACCCATAAGCACTGACACACACACAAACCCATCCTGGGATAATGGACCCCATCCTGGGACTGTGGGCCCCGTCCTGGGACTGTGGGCCCCGTCCTTGGACTGTGGGCCCCGTCCTTGGAGTTGATAGTGCTAAGATGCTCCGATATTGTAATAATAAATCAGTTGGTCCTAACCCAGAAAGACAATACCAAAACCCTCACCCTAAAACCAAACCCTAAAACGTAAACCCAAACCCTAACCCTGTATCTCTCCCCTCCCCAGACCCCATGGCAGTGCCGGCCCCTGCGATCGAGGCCTCGAGCAGCTCCCTGACAGCGGGGGACAACCTGAGGGTCAGCTGCACTGTGGTGGGGGAGACTGAGGTGGCCATAGACTTCACCTGGGAGTACCCCGGACAGCAGGTCAGATATAGGAAACCCTAGAACTACATTTACATTTGGCAGACGCTTTTATCCAAAGTGACTTCCATCAGTTAATACACACATTGACACACCGACGGCAGGATCACCGACGGATCCTTCCTACCTTCATTCTTTCTATCCATCTCTCTCTCTCTCGCTCTCTCTCTCTCTCTCTCGCTCTCGCTCTCACTCTCTCTCTCTCGCTCTCCCTCTCTCTCTCATCACTCTCTCTCTCTCTCTCCTCTCTCTCTCTCTCTCTCTCTCTCTCTCTCTCTCTCTCTCTCTCTCTCATCTCTCTCTCTCTCTCTCTCTCTCTCTCTCTCTCTCTCTCTCCTCTCTCTCTCTCTCTCTCTCTCTCTCTCTCTCTCTCTCTCTCTCTCTCTCTCTCTCTCGCTCTCGCTCTCGCTCTCGCTCGCTCTCCCTCTCGCGCTCGCCCTCCCTCTCTCTCTCATCACTCTCTCTCTCTCGCTCTCACTCTCTCTCGCTCTCGCTCTCGCTCTCGCTCTCTCGCTCTCACCTCTCACTCTCTCTCTTGCTCTCCTCTCTCTGCTCGCTCTCGCTCTCTCTCTCTCTCTCTCTCTCTCTCACTCTCTCTCTCTCCGCTCTCTCTCTCTCTCTCTCTCTCTCTCTGCTCTCGCTCTCTCGCTCTCGCTCTCGCTCTCTCTCTCTCCTCTCTCTCTCTCGCTCTCTCTCCCTCCCTCCCTATGCCTCTCTCCCCATGTCAATGCAGTGCTTAGAACTACATTCAAATCGTTAGCATTTTCTGGGACTGTATCTTTTAGGCCTATCAAATAAACCTCCACCTGAAGATGTTAACCACTCCACTACAGCAAACACCTTTAAGGGTTTTGAACGAGTCACGGTGGGCGACGCAGCACAACTTAAAGGTGACATATTATACCACCGGGTGAGTGGGATTAGCATTTACAAGCCGTTGAAAATCGGCCTCTTCTGACATCACAAGTGGGCGTGGCCACCTAGATGTAAGACGGATAGTTGAGCAACGTTTGCTACAGTCCCCTGAGGCTGGTAGGCTGATCCATCTAGCGCACATCGAGGTGGACACGCCCACTAGTGATGTCAGAAGAGACCGATTTTCAAACGGGCTTGTAACGGCTGATCATACTCACACCTGCTGGTACAATATGTCACCGTTAGGAACATCACAAGCGGTCTTGCCTCAGGAGCTGGATCCATGATCCGTTCCTGTATCTCCTGACCTGGGCTCCTTGTGATGTTTTGGCAGATCGGCAGGCCGTTGTACACCCGGGAGACCAGGACCCCTGTGGCAGGGGGTCCAGGGGCCAGACAGAAGATCCAGTCCGTGCTGCTGGTGGACGAGGTGAGGGCGGTGGACCACGGGACGTACACCTGCACGGCGGAGAACCTACAGGGGGCCAAGTCCACCTCCACCACGGTTCAAGTGGCGGCCAAAGCTAAACTCAAGAAGAAACCTGAGTGACGTAGGAGTCTAAGGATGGCTGATAGGAGTGAAGAGAAACAGAGAAGGAAGGGAGGAGAGTGAGATGTTTATATAAGAGGGAGTGAGAGCGACAATCATTTTATAGTAAACTGCACTGGCTATATTCACCTAAAGAGATAGCCTACCTTTATTATACAGCAACAAGTATGCTCTGATAGATATTTAGCTTGCTAAAAGCAAAGTGGTCCATTGAATGAAAACCATTTTATATAGCACATGTCTGTTTTGTGTGTTAAACATTTTCTACAAAAATGCTTCATGCGTTTTCTTCTCCTGGGGGCCTCAAAACCCCACTTTTTGATAAGGACACTAGAGGGCGATGTAACCCAGTGAAGGCTCAGGTTTGCCTTGTACTTCCACAGGGGGGACAAGCAGCACATGTTCACCAACCTTCTCCCTGCTTGCCCCTCTGCTATTCAAATCTGCCGGAGGGAAACGTCCCAGCACTCTGTCTGTTTCTCTATCTACACAGCCGACCCAGCGGAACGTCCTGCTCATAGACGTGGATCAACCTATCTTCGGATCCATATATACACGCCATAATTCAAACGCATAGGCCTATACACTTATAACGAGTCAAACTCCGCACTGGGATCGTTTTAACTAGATTCAAGGAATGTCCGACGTCCGAAATATGGTGAGCGCCGATTTTGCAATCATTTTGGGATAAGAAGGTAGAGTTGTGCATTAACCAAGGGCTCATTAACATGCTTATACTACTGTTATAGCTTAATGCATGATCAACCTGCAGGTTAAATTGACAACGTTGTTGCTGCATTGCTCATGATGGTTTCTAAACAACAAGACTAAATAGGCCTAGGCAATAAGTCTTGTTTATCTCATGTTACTTATTTGCCGTTTTCAAAGAGTCCATGGAGCTGACAGAGATTGAGAGAAGCACAATCTATCTTGTCATCTTGTGGTCCCTTGGCGAGGGGTTAAATAAGGGGACTGCCGTGGATAGTAATGTGTTTGGCCTGTAAATGTTTGAGTGGAAGAACGAACTCCTACGTCTCTTTTGATGCCCTGGAGTTTGGGGACAAAAGGGTGTGTGTGTGTGTGTGTGTGTGGGTGTGGGGGGGGGGTGGGGTGGGTGGGGTGGGTGCGCGCACGTGTGCGTGCGTGTGCGTGTGTGCTGTTGGTGTGTGTGTGTGTGTGTGTGTTGTGTGTGCGCGTGCGCTGCGTGCTGCGTGTGTGTGTGTGTGTGTGCGTGCGTGTGTGTGTGTGTTGTGTGTGTGTGTGTGTGTGTGTGTGTGTGTGTGTCGCTGTGAGAGAGGCCGTATGAAAGAGTGTTTGAGTGGCGGGGGAGGGAGTCGGTCAGTCTTTAAGATTGCAAGGCTGTTGTCGTGGAGACCAGAGGCCACAGGTGACCTCTGACCTCTGCCCAATCATAGTGCATTCACAAGAGGATGGTCAAGCTCTGGTTGCGTGCTTCTATAGTCCTGAGAAGAAACGGGCTGAAGTTTAACAAGTGCTCTAAACTTTCTTCAAACAAAAATAAAAGCAGACTGATAGTGTGCTGACATGATTTATGGTACAGTTGTGTATCTTTGGAATGGCTTTGAACAGACTCATCCTGAAAAAAACTAAAAGCCAAAAGCTGGGTGAAATATCGCTCTTACATTACAGAGTCAGTGGACAATCAGAAACGCTCTCAATGAGAATGTCAACGGGTACCATCATTATTGTCAACGCTTAAACGTTGCCTTGTGGTTATCCTCGACCTCACCCACAAGGATGTGTCTTTTAGCCTGGGTTCTCGATCCCTAAAGAACAGGATATTAATTGTTATCTCTGTCAGTTAAAGAAAAATAAGAAAGATTGTAGACTAGATACAAGGTGAGATTTTAAGATCAGTCCTTATCACAGATCCTGCGGGGCCAACCGGCCCCTGTAACTTAAGGAGAGACCCTGTAACTTGAGGGGGGGGGGGGGCATCTCTTTTCTTTCTTGGGTCAAACAGCTGACCAGATCTCTAGATTCAGCTGTTTAGGTTCCCAGGAGGTTGACACCGTCCTCCACGGCTGTGGGTGTGTGAACGCATTTGTTTGTAGTGTATGTGAGAGAGAGAGAGAGAGAGAGAGAGAGAGAGAGAGAGAGAGAGAGAGAGAGAGAGAGAGAGAGAGAGGAGAGAGAGAGAGAGAAGAGAGAGAGAGAGAGGAGAGAGAGAGAGAGAGAGAGAGAGAGAGAGAGAGAGAGAGAGAGAGAGAGAGAGAGAGAGAGAGAGTTCTTAAAAGCGCTGGCAGCTGATGTAACAGGGATTCTGCTGACCGTTGGATGTCTGCCGGCCGGCTGCTTAGCCCAACAGAGCAAAAAAAAAGAAAGAAGAGATGCAGAGTGAAATGTTCTCTGCCTCCTTTTTCGTAATAACGTTGATGAGGAGTACTTTTCAACATCAACAACCCTCCCGTCAGACAAGATTCCTCAGTGCTTGCTTTTCCAAGGCTCTGCATGGCTTCTTGCAAAAAACCAACAACAAATAAAGTTGTTTTTTAAACCCCCAAATAATGTCATTGCTTGCGTGTTTATGAGTAACTAGGGTTGTTGTGGCTTGACTGGTCTTGTTGACCCGTGCAAAGAATGTCAGTTGGTACAAAGCCCTGCTAGGCAATATACCCCAGGCCAGCAGACACACGTCCGCTGCTTCTGTTTTAGTGGACAGACCTTTCTGACCCTCAGGCCAGCCAACCAGCTAATCATCCGATAATCACCTTTTCCCCTCCTTTTACACTTCCACTGGGTCTTCCCTCCCTCATTAGTTCCTCCCTCCCTACCTTTTCTAACCAGCTGCTGTCAATCCTTCATCCTGTTAACCCTACGCTTCTTCCCTCCTCATCCGACAGACTGCTTATGGACGGTCAGTATGAGGCGTGCTGGAATGCTCTGAGGGGAAAGTGTTGTGCCCAGCTGGGATTAAACACGCGCTGGCAGTCATTGTGGACTCATCCTTTCTCTCTTGAGGGGCCGTCTGTCGAAGCGATTAAAACATGGCCGCGCCGAAGGCAATCACTGGGGCCTTGGACCCGGTTTGCTCGGTCTAACCGACCGGCTGAAAAACTGTTAGGAACTGTTGGAACTGTTCCTCCCTAAGACGTTGAAGCCCTTTAGCCCTCTAGACCAGACGGAGCTGCACGCCATCCACAGCACTAGGCTTTGCCGTAGTAAATCTAGCTAGCCAAACGCACATAATCTACGACCCACCATGTTGCTGTGATTGGAATGGCTAGCGCCTGCTTTTTCCTTCAATGTAAGTCGATGTTCATTTCTTTCTAAGCTACTTGACTGTGACAGATGTGGAGCGACTCAAATACTTTATATTACAAAGTAGAGGCTTGGTTGTGCTGTGAGTCTCACATTGCACCAATTTGATTAGCTTCAGTTGTATCAGTCGAGGCAGCACTTTATCAGTCGATAAAGTGCTATAATGTTTAATGTGGATAGACATCAGCTAATATTACGCCGTTTGGATGGGTTGAGTTTGGAAGATTCTTTGCAGCGCCTGTGTGTGTGTGTAGGTGGTAAATCCTAAGAGGAATAGTTTGGCTTGTGTTTGTTTCTCTTTCAGTCCTGATATTTGAACATGCATACCACACTGAGCTTAGGTTTGTTTGGCGAGCCAATACAAGGAAGTTTAGAATACTTTCTTGTTCTTCGTGTCATCAGTGGAAGCCAATTGCTGGTTACACATGAAGCAAAAAGCAGTGTGGCACTGAGGGATTTGGTCTTTGTCAACATCGTAAAGGATTGGATACCTGACAGGAGGTCAAATGCCTAATGCCATTGTATAGTTTAGAGCAGAGGGTCTCAAACTCAATTTACCTGGGGGCCGCTGGAGGTAGAGTCTGGGTGAGGCTGGGCCGCATCAAGTATTCCACAAAAAAGTACAAATATCCAGTCTTCTCAAGCTTCACTATTAACAGTGCTGCAACATGAATGGCTCTTTTGAACATGAACGGCTCTTTGAAACATGAACCTTCTTCAGAGCAGGAACTGTCCTTCTGAACACATGGCTTTTCTTGCCTACTCCTCCTGATCGCTCCTGCGCTCTTCATCTGTTCATAAAAGCCCTAGACGTAGACGCGCAGATGATTGCGGCAGAGAAACTGAGAAGTTTTAACTTCCAGGGTTGAATATTTTTGAGAAGAGATGCATGTAATAATTTCCTAAATGTATTACATGATTTTATCTCATGATATATAAATTTCAATTAATATGTGTCGGCCTCAACTTGATACAAAACACTATTTCACACCGTTGATATTTCCTTTCCCACTGGACACACAGGAAGACACACACACAGACACCTACCGACGTATCCAGGCCTATGCAGTTATAAAATGCAATCAAACATGTCAAAACATCGACATTTTCTATAAATGGCCTACCAACGTTTGCAGTGAGAAAAACTGACGCACATTTCATGCTCAGGGATATGACTAAACTGTCATAGTAGGGGGCCACAAAATATCGATCCGGCGGGCTGCAATTGGCCCACGAGCCGCGAGTTTGAGACCCCTGGTTTAGAGTGTAGCAACACTCTCCACCTGTGAGGTTTGAGTGTGGCTGAAGTGTTTGTACATGGTGTCAGCCAAGCCCAAGGGGCCTCAGCACTTCAGGTGCAATCACAGATCCATAAATCCTTGCCTTCTAAACCAGAATAATAATAACACCTTGGTTGCCTAACTTATAAAACAAAATGCTAGTAGAAGCACACGGATATTATGCAATACTTATTAAACATTCACGCAAATCCAATGGTTCCTCTTAATCTATTGTGTAGTTGCCAGAAATGCCGGGACCTCAATGACCTTCAGCGGAAGAAAGGTCAACGCATGGGAGGGTTAAAAAAAGACCCCTAGCCGGGGTCTTTGTCTCTGAATTTCCCTCGCTCCGATGGTGGATATAAATAGCCCCCCTTCGCATTTTAGCCTGCCGGCATCCGGCTGCTCGGACAAGGTCTGGTGTGAGCTTTGTCATAAGCTTGTTCTGATTATTTCTTAATGTTTTCATTGCGTAGGCTTATCTCCCCCGATGTATCGCCACACCCTCTAGTGCCATTGATAGATACCGACGTGTACTCTGTTAGTAAAGCCCGGTATAGTACTATGCCTTTTTATGCCAATTGTTTGGCAGTACAGTCCAAATCCTTGTGTCTTTCTGGACATTCTTGCTGTTTTACGCTATTTGATCTAATCCTTAGCCTAGCTTTTGTCCATACCTCTAGGGATCCAACCTGACAGTGATTTGGAAAAAAGCACTGGACCAACTCAATACTGATTACAAAAGTCTGTATATATATTGGCATTTCCTTTAAAAAAAGTATTGTATAAAGGAAAAAATGTGAGATAAATCCTTTTGTTCTTGAGTCACAAAGCAGCTATATTAATCACTGCTGATGCTATGTATGCAGACGAGGTTGACAGATTTGGCAGTTTTCCCCTTTAGCCTGCATAGTTCCCAAAGCTGGTTTCCGTCTTGTTATGGGGGATCACTGCAGGATCCTAGGAGGAAATGAGTCTGGTCCAAAAAAGGTCTCCTCATACCTTCCAGTCAGACAGGTAGATGAGGCTGTTAGCAGACCCTTACGACCTGCCCTTTTTATGAGTTGCCTCTGTGTCTATCTCCAGTTCCAATCACATCTATGTGTCTGTTTATCCTTCCTCACATTTCCTGCCTGCTCGTTTTCTGTACTGTTTCCTATGTTCTTTTAGTGCTGCACTTCCCTTCAGCCTGCCAAACACTCAAGCAAAGCGTGCCCCCAGGTGCGTCCCTCAGCTACCTCCGATGTGTGAGAAGAGAGACGGTTAAGAATCTCCCATCAACAACGCTATCATCTGTGGAATCTGGTCTGAAGCATGGCTGCAAGGCTCACCAGTAATGACAAGGACGGTGCACTCGTTAAGGATAATAAAGTGTTACTGAGCACTGCTTCATTTGGGGGCTATTGCCCTTTCATTCATCTTGTCTGTATTCATAATTTATACTTCATGTGGTCTAGTCAGCGGCTTTCGAGGCACCGTATAATAAAAAAAGGCATTCCATGTTCACTTTTAAGGGAATGGCTTTGATTGTCTGCCAGGGTGTTCTGCATATCTGCGGGGCAGGGCACTTTATTACTTGGAGCTCCACCAAGACTTCTCATCGGGTCTGCACAATCCATCTGTTCACTCGCTATCCTCGCGCTTCCCAAACATATTGTCAGATCAGCCCCACCCCCGGGCCCACCCCGCCCGAGAGTGACCGGAGAGAGCTCTTCTCTCAGGGAGGAGGCAAACAATGTGCTCTCTCTCTCTCTCTCCCTCCTTCTCCCTCTCTCTCTCTCTCCTTCTCTCTCTCTCTCTCTCTCTCTCTCTCTCTCTCTCTCTCTCTCTCTCTCTCTCTCTCTCTCTCTCTCTCTCTCTCTCTCTCTCTCTCTCTCTCTTTCTCTGTGTAAAATGATAGGGCATCGGAACCTACGCTGTGAGCAAGCCTCCCAGGAAGGAATGGGGTCGGGGGGGTGGGGGGGGTAACTCATTATCTCGTCAGTCTACACAGAGACGTACCTATCCACTTCCTTCTCCTCATCGTCCTTACATCCTGGTCTCATTCTCTCCCTGCCGTCGTTTAGCCACCTTCTCCGATCATCCCCCCTCCATCTTCCTGTTCTGTCATTCTCTGTAGACCCCCCCACCCCCAACTCTATTGTGCGTTTAACTTTCCACAAACATACCCGTGCATTATATGCAGCCTGAGTAGTTGCCCGGTGGGGCCGTTTCTGTTCCGTGTCAACAGCAGGGCCGGCCGGACCGCTTGGCGTGAACCATCTCACATCCTGGTCCTTTGTCTGTGAACCGGGAGAACGGGTTTGACCGCACTGGGTCCAAATAGAGGAATCTCTGTGTGAATTATCCATACAAAAAGAGAGAGAATGAGGGTTATGTGGGGGAGTGGGTGTGGATGGGGGGGTTGGGGGGGGGGGGTATGTTTGGGTTGTTTGTCATCTTTCTTTGGACTTCTGTGGAACTCACATTAATTGCGTCATATGCGGGTACAAAATAAAGAGGTTGTGAAATAATACATTCGAAGAGTTCAGATTTTGTGTGAGTGTTATAGAGTTATAGGATGCTATTGTACCTGAACATACTATAGTATTTCCCATATACTATAGTACATAGTACCATATAATAAACCATGATGGGTCGCCTCTTTGATTTTAAACTTTGGGACAAGGGTTCTCTTTTGGCACAGCTCAGAAAAAACTAACCTAAAACCCTTAGGTGAGGTGACATTCTCCTTTATGGCTCTGCAGAAAAAGGGAGGAGGTTAAGACAGTGAGACTGCATTAGAGTTCAGCCTCCTCCCATCTCCGCCTCCCCTCTCAGTTTAACTTCTATGGCAACACACAAAGTTGTGTAGTGACACTGGCTGGGGCATGATATAGAGCGAGACAGAGAGAGCGTTTGACACAGCATGGGATTAGGATCACAGAGCTGAACAGAAGTAGCAGGTAGGTTATCTGTTGCGTGAACCTTTTTTATATTTTAAACCTCAGCATTCTTTACGTCACTGCTACACATCTGTTTAAATAGCTTTTGTCAACGTAGATTTTGTTTAGCTTAGTATGTATACTCGTTTACTATGCCAGCAGTTCCTCACACAGCTGGCTATTGTAATCATCAGTTATTATTGTAAATCAGGAACAAAAGTGAACCTTGTATAACCTGTCAGTGCAAGTGTACACATTGTAATCATCTCTGTTGATAAAATGCTATGAACTGTAAAGTTACTGCATGGGAACATGCTTTACACAGTATAAACACCCACAATATTCCAGGAATAGCAGAAGACCCACCAGTTATGAATATATATTTTTCACATCCATATGAGTCAATATGAGCATATCCATATTTATTTGAAGCAGAGATGGGAGAGGTGTAGGCTGGGATCCTTCTAAGGTCAGTGAGGAAGTTCTGATGTTTGTGATGTAGAACCACACACATTTTCCACCTTCCAAGGAGGTGACATTTGAATCCACTGGTCTGACTGGCTTAATCCTTTCCTCGGAAATCCCTAAAGACAGGCACTCAAAATGATTGCACCCTGTACATACAAGAACAATGTTTCAGGAAGCCTTAACTTTGTTTTCAAAATTTGATCGTTTATTTTTATTGTGGTATCTTAATTATCGTGGCCTTAAAACTTGAAAGGCCTCAAAAGCCAATGGCATTCATCACTATATCTAACTTACTTTTAATTGTGTTATAGAGTAGCTTTTGAGTTTATTGTTGGGTCTTTGTAGTGTAGTCTTCTCTTGCCAACCGGCCCATCGTGTTAATAGTGGCCACGGTGGAGGGATTTCCAAAACCGGTGTTTCCCACCGATTATTTTCTTCCACTCAGCACTCGCTAACACCAAACGCTAACCTTATTTACACAGAAACTTTGGGTAATGCCGAAAAAATGTGGCATCAGCATCAGTGTTTACCCACGCTGCACTTATCTCACCCGGTTCATACTTGTGGCCGGCTGAACACAAAACAGAGGAGTGAGGCGTACAACAGTTTGAGATCTTTTTTTCTCTCCATTGCGATTCAGTCGATAACACAGTCACATAACAAGAAGACTGAGAGAGTGGGACCCAGGACAGTTATAGCACAATGGGTGTCTCACTGCGGAGGCTAATTACAGTGGGCATCATAGTATACACAAGTAATGTTTGAGGTCATTCTTCTAAACTGTGTGTGTGTGTGGGCTGGTGCGCTCTCTCTCTCACACACCTGCTGTTTAGTGAAAGTGGTTCAGGTGTGAGTTGATGTACTGGGTGGGAGTCACTCTAAATGCATCGCTGTAATCACGGTGTGGTGGCTCCTACATGAACCCTTACCAGGGGCAAACAATGGAGCCTTTTCTGTTTTGTAGTGGCAGAGAGAGGACCTTTTGTGGTAGGTTCACGTTCACATACGTTTGTCTTTTAGAAGCTTAATTTAGAGCTATTATTACTCCTGACTACCTCTCCTCTTTCTACTCAATGGTGGGCCTGTTAAAGGGGAGTGGGGTTTAATGTTTCCTAGGAGTGACAGAAAATTGTGAATTTTTTAAAGGTGCTGTAGGATTTAGTGGCATCTAGTGTGAGGTTGCAGATTGCAACCAACTGATTACCACACCCACCACCAAGTGATGAGGTTCGTTGATATATTATTAAGTAGACCTTCAAGCTGTCAAACTGTAGGTCCTAGTTTATGAGTAAGATAGTGATTAGGATTAAAAGCTTTATGTCTGTTCTGGGCTACTGTGGAAACATGGTGGTGCATCATGGTGGGCTCTGTGGAGGAGGACCCACTCCCTTGTGGATATGAAGGGTAGCTTGTTTTAAGATAACAAAA
Source organism: Melanogrammus aeglefinus (assembly GCA_900291075.1). Classification (NCBI taxonomy): domain Eukaryota; kingdom Metazoa; phylum Chordata; class Actinopteri; order Gadiformes; family Gadidae; genus Melanogrammus; species Melanogrammus aeglefinus. Next base: position 88,526 of record OLKM01000287.1, on the reverse strand, counting down.
ACTTTCATATTTTCATGGGATTATACACAAATAAAAGGGATGAAATAATGACAATGATATTCCATTTCTGCCTCGTCCGTTCCACCACAGTGCACCTTTAACTCTCAGTCTCCTGAATTGTAAACCCAGGAATAGCCGCCTCTGTCTGCCTGGGACAGAAATCCATTAGACCGGTGCTAATGGCCACCGCCCCACAGCCTTACCATCAGTGCTTATGCACCATTTACCAGAGGGAGGCCCATTAATAATTAGCTAGTTAGAAATGTACGGAATGTCCCTCGGTTCCCTTCCAACGCTTCCCCATCATCCACGGCAAACACGGCCCGCTGCTCTGTGCTTAACACACTTTCGTCAATATCTTTCAGCAAACAACTCTGTCTGACCTCACCCGGTGAGAGGAGGCCAAACAGAGGAGTTGGACTGGATTCAGGATCAGCAACCCAAAAAACTGAAACGTTGTGTGCGTTTATGTTGTTTGCTCTTTGTGATTCACACAGTGCCGCTACCTACGTAGCACTTTACCTTGTAGTGCCTTTGATATCGGTCTTGTTCTTCCCTCTATTATATAGAATCACACGGGCATTATGTCAGTACAAGTGCATAATGTCCTATTCTTGTACACAGTACCTAGCCTATGAACGGAGCCAGGTGCCGCAAATAGACTCTGTCGAAACAATTACTTGATACAACTCCACGATACTACAGTCTATATTTTACAATAAACTAAACTTACTATAGTACACATATCCTTTTCAGGTCATGCCCTGTATAACATCAGGATGTGAACTAGATATTCTTCAATGCTGACATGAGCAGAGTACAGTATCGACTGTACAGTCCTGGGACTCTAGATCAACATCAGACTACATTGACCTCTTCCCATGGTGCTCCCCAGTGTACTGCTGTCCTGGCCGCTCTCTCGTACAGCCATCTATCATAACACTGGGAAGGCCCGGATCAATGGGGTCTGACAAAAGGCCAATGGACCCCAGGCGTCCCTGATAAGTCCAACAGCCATACTGAGGCCGTGTAGCAGATCGTTCGATTTGAATTGCTCCACAAATACAATTCATTGCAGTCAGATTGGAGAGTAAGGGGGCCGAAGCTTATCGGCCAGGATGATGGTGGTTGATGGTGATGGGCTGAATTGGTCTGAGGAATTAGCCTAACTAGGGCAGGTTCAATATGTAACACGGAGGTCATCAGTGCGATACAAAGGTTTTATCGGTTATCGAAGAGGAGCATGTTTAAAAAGATGAACATGTTCCAAAAGAAATGATCAGGCAAGCGGCAGATTTAAATGGGAAATCTGGGATTAGTATTTTGATCACGCAAACCATATTTGGGTTGGATCGCGGCCTCCAGCTTTATCCCTGATTGACGCGTCGGAGCTTGTAGGATAAAGCCAGTAGTGTGCAGTACTTTTTTCCATGACCGACATTGTCTGGCTAGATCAGTTTGGTCTCAATGGGTTCTTTTACGTCAAACGTTGACCTTTTGGCCCCTGACAAGTCTCAAGCAGTTGCCATCAATGGAAGGCGTATGAGTCAAAATAGCGCGGCAATCATGTCACTGACCACCGGTGGAAAAATTCTTATGCTTCCCCAGACACAACAGTAGTGTATGGGGAAGTCACACAGTCATCTGTCTAGCAAACTGTTAATCACTTTAAGGCATAAATATATTTATATCTTTTTTCTTTCTTAGTAAATTTTTATTATAATTGACCTGAATCTCTATCCATCTTTATATTTAACTACATTTTTAGAAGTTGAGTCTATTATTTGTATTTTTACCAGGTGCACTGGGTTTCTGTCTACTGTGAGTTTATTGTATATCCGGTCTTGTTGTTGCAAAAAGTCATAATAAAAGTACTTGCGCATCTTTTTACATGAAGAAGTAGCGGGCCATCACTTCTTCATATCTCATAGCATGTGGTGAGAAGGGCTGAACACACAGTTTTCATGTGGGCCTTGGGTCAGTTCACCACCAAATGCTTATTTTTAACATATGTGTACATGTCTGTATACTCGACCCAGCACCTAGCGCTGCATAGATCTCTGCCAGAGAAGCAATGTGTTGCGAATTCAGCTGAAATACTCTCATGACTTGGCTTCAAGGCTCCATGAAGTAGCCTCTGTCTTTCTGTTAGTCTGTCGGTCTGCCTGTCTTCTTCTGTCTGTCTGTCTGTCTGTCTGTCTGTCTGTCTGTCTGTCTGTCTGTCTGTCTGTCTGTCTGTCTGTCTGTCTGTCTGTCTGTCTGTCTGTCTGTCTGTCTGTCTGTCTGTCTGTCTGTCTGTCTGTCTGTCTGTCTGTCTGTCTGTCTGTCTGTCTGTCTGCCTGCCTCTCTTCTTCTCCCAATCCCATAATGAATAAACTCCTGATAATCATAGAGTGCTGCTGCTTTGCGATGCCTATGGGCCCCGGAGCTCATTCATTACAGCCTGGCCTGTTAAGAGCCAATATGTGCAGCACCACTGCCCTCCTCCGAGCCCTCTGCCTGGCCCTGAGCACCTTGGGTCCCCAGATGTTCACTCACTCCACATGTCAGAGGCTGCTGAAACACACACAACACTAAAGAGAAAACACTCACTTTTTAGCACTGTTAAGGCTTTTTAATGTTTTATGCTGTTTTAATGCATGAGCAATTTCTTTGACAGGGGTCACGCATGCCTTGCTCAACTGGTCGAGCATGCCACAACTGACTGTTACAGCCCCAGGATTAGGGGTTAGCTTCCCACTGTGGCCACCCATGCTACTAATGTAAGCATTCATCCTATTGTAAGACAACAGCGGTCCACCGAACGGTTCAAATCCCCCTGGAGGTTGCGCTCTGTTCAGATGCAACGCTCTCCCTGTGTGCCTAGATGAATCCTCTTTGTGCCTGCCCTCCCTCTCCTAGCGCTGGCAACCTTTCTAATGTGTTAATTGCCCGTCACTGCAGTATACAGTCAGCCTGGCCCATAGAAAGCTCCGCTGGCAGAAGCTTCCTGAGACCGCCAGCCCCGTCCTGCTGAGTCAAACCTCTGCAGTATAACACAACACAGCAGTCATCCATTACCGAGCAGTGGAAGGGGAGCAGAGTTACAACCCCGTTTGACAGTCCGCAAACATTATTTTTACGCAATTATTATATTGTCATCAGCAGTTTTTACAATTGACGATCGCCCTGAAATTCTTTGTGTCTGGAAATATTATAGTTGCCTTTTATTATGAATTAGCCAATTAACACATTTTAGTTTAACATTTTCATTAAACAATCAAACAATAAATATATTGTTATATACATTCCCAGGATTATTTCAAAATGCTCTTCAAATCACCCAGGACAAGTACTCTGAGCTACCGAGATACGCCACTGCATAATATGGCCATATATATAAGTATATATATATAAGTATCAGGCTGTGTTTAGCCGAGCAGCTTGTAGGGTTGTGAGCACAGCTCCTTCTACAGTGAGGACGGAATGTGTCATCTGCAAGTGTGCTGGTGTGGGAGTCTGAACAGGACCCATACTGTATCCAACACTAGCGTCAACAAACTTTGATCATGGGACAGGAGAGAGCAGGAGGGTGAGTGAGAGAGAGTGAGGAGAGAATAAGAGGTTGGCACAAGGGAGGAGTACCAAAGTTTTTTTTTTTGTAGCGTTTGGCAGATAGCTGCTCACACCTTTCGGTGCGTCAGCCAGTGATCTATTGAGCGAGGTGAAGCGCACACACATTGAAGTGTGTGTGAGTTTGAGGGGGTGTGCCGATGGCACATCAAAAGCCGCGGACGAGCCTGAGCTTGTGTTGTGAAGTACAAAAGTGTCTTTGGAATGTGTCTTTTCTGTGGCTCTCTGTGTGATTCAACACGCGGATGTGACCGGCCCCCAGCCCGAGTGTCCCCACGGCACGCTCTGGGTTTATTTCCATGAGTTACTTTGTGTTTTTCCGTTGGCCCCCTGACTGGTGCACTGGCTCAGAGAGTGCCCTTCCGGAAGCCATTTAACTTACTGTTTAGCACCTTTTTTTCCCACAGCGACGCAAAGGGAAGTCAGATACGTTAATGAGCAGGTAGGGGTCAAGCGCGTCGCTGAAGGATGCCTAAACCGAGGACATTGAGTTGCGAACCAAGAACTGTCCAGCTTGGAGTCAAATACACCGTCACACTGTTTTGGGTGACTCAATATTTTGCATCCACCTGAACTGACTTGCATAGTACGTTCTAACTAGAACACTAAGCCTAAAGGTTCAGAACAAAACATATGATAGAGTCAAGGCATTGAATGAAGTCACATTATTTGTGATGATCCAATCCATTGCTGCCATTGTTTTTCTATTGTATTTTATTGATAGCAAGTGGGATAAGATGAGTTTGGTGAACAATATAATTTCAGCTGATTCAGTATTAAGTGGCTGTCAGAAGTAATCATCTAATATATTGAGCTAGAGTGAATTGTACTTTATCATGTCAAATATCAAATCATAGTTCATATTGTCCATTATCCAAAGATTTGGGGTTTCTAGCAGAGAATAAAACCCTGCAGCTGGCAGTCCAGCAGATGCAAGTCAGGATGTGAGAGTCTTATGAAGCTGGTATGCTCCACCTGCTGTCACTTAACACCACCAGTAGTTGATGTTGGCCTTCTTTTTAAGTTTTCTATCAAGAAAAAAACTCCTTTTGAACAAAAGCACATGAGAGCTTTTTTGTAGCGCAGCATAAATCAAAAGCAGAGCAATCCAAATACTATCAAAGGCTCCGGGGCCCCCACACTTTACCAAGTCACACACACACACACACACACACACACACACACACACACACACACACACACACACACACACACACACACACACACACACACACACACACACACACACACACACACACACACACACACACACACACACACACGTGCGCATTCACACAAAGTGTGAAGTGCCGGTCCCTTATGTTTGGGGGCTGAGTTGTAAATCTTGCAGGGCCTCCTGTACTCCTGGCCCATAAACCTTTGGGCAATTACGGGGAACAACTGGACGCAAGATTTCCTAATGCCTGACGGATTTGCGCTCCCTGCCTAAAAGGATTTTCTGCTCTCATCCATCTTCCCCAAAGCTGTCTTTTGCTCACTCACTCTCTCTCTTTCTCTAGCACTTCCTCACTGATTCACTCAGCCAGCCATAGGGATCTTAATTTGGCGTATTGATTTTTAACAAAGTGACTCTTCCGATATTTCTACGGTATTGTTCTCTTTTCGGCTCCGTGCCCAACATTGATTGCTTTTAATCTACAGGAAGTACATACTGCACCGCCTACTGGGGGCCTAAACCCCTGTGTAAGAGGTCATGGGGTTCTGTATAAGATACATTTTCATGTAAGGCTGCCTTGTTAAAAAGGTAAGCATTGAAATTACTCGTAAGACCTTTCTTGGCAGACAAAAAAGGAAACGGCTCAAAAAACATTATATTATAACCAATATATTGACGCATCCCTTCACTTAAATTATCACTATATTGACTTCTGTATTGACGTGTCACACACCAGCCCTGCCCGTAAAACCACATAAACCATTAGGTTTTCTCCCGACCACACCACTAACACAATGCATTGTTAATGTTAAATTATGTTACCGGTATCCCATCAGCGGTTAGGCGTGACTAACTAGTCGTGCGTCAGTGCATGCATGAAGCCAGATGTGTACACAGAATGTTTTGTTATTTGGAAGCCTCATGAATGCCTCTCCCCTTTACCGCCCGCTAGCTGCTATGCTATTTTAACCATATGAGTCATCAATGCCGACGTCAGGGAGGGGGGGAGAGGGGGGCAGTGAGGGTCCACCTCTCTTGAAGAATAGTGCATTCATGCTGTTTTGAAGAGAGGAATTAATAATGGCTCTTGGAATCTGACTATGCCTGTGTGAGCTAGAGCAGGGGTTCTCAACCACTGGGCCGCGGACCGATTTCGGCCAGTGAGCCATTTGCCACTGGGCCGCAGAGGTAGTAATGAAGACTACAAGAATTAGATGCCGTCAGACCAATCCCAACCCCACTTCTCTATCATGCTGAAGTAGGCCTGCCACTATCGTCATTAAGTTTTTATTGGCTAATACCGGGCCTTGAAAATATTACAAATATGCATACTGGGCCTCAGTATTAAAAAGGTTGAGGAACTCTGATCTAGAGGGATGACTATGTCAGAACTGATTTCAGTGACTTTATCACTGACGATACATTGGTTTCCAGTCCCTCAACATTTGAGGATCATCCAATGCTGAGTACTACTCTGATCTGTTATTTTTTAATAAATAGTTCTGACATGATTCATAAGAAGTTATTCGAATAAAATTGTAGGCTACCCATCTGTTAACATTTTCCACAAAGGAATTTCCCTTCTCTTATATCAATTTGCACTTGCCTTATGATTATCTGTGTGGAACAAAAAATAAAGAAAACTATTTGCTTTTAATGGTATTGCATTTATGCCATTGTGACGTGTTTCCATATAGAAATCTCCGTCTCCACTTGCAGTCAAACCAACGTTTTAAAAACAGGGAGAGGTGGACAGCATTGCGGATGTAACCCTATTGTAAAACCATTGTCTAGAAAGGAAAACGTCCGTCATGAACACCGTACACACACAGCACAACAGCGCTCCACCCTAAAGCAACAGAGGCAATAGACTACGTCTGTAATGAATGACACCATTGAACATCTGCAGTCTGGATACTCCTCCCCCCTTATCTCTTGAGTCCCAGTTAGGATAAGGGCGGCCAAGGTGTGTTTGTGTGTGTTTTACCGCCTGGAGAATGTCTCCTTGCTGCTGGCGGGGATGTTTATGCTGGGACGGAGAGTGAGGTCAATGGGGTGAGATCAATATAAAGGCCTTTAATGAGGTGCTCTGAGCACAAAGGAACAGAGGGAGTGGTAAAGAAGAAAAGGAGAGCCGTGGCGCTGGTTGGGGTCGAGGGTGGTGGAGGAGGGAGTGACGGTGATGATGAGAGGCTGGACTCAAGGAGGATATGAGATAGTAGTGCCAACTGGGATGGCGGTTCTGGCACTCTTCTTAATCCCCGTCTAACGCCCTTGGAGTACACCTTACTCTCGTCTGCTGCTGTAGCCCAACGCAGACCGGCCAATCGGAATCCTTTTAGATTCATGTGGATCATAAAACAAGGAGGGCGTGGGCATTACCGTGGAATGATCCAGAAAGATGTGCCAAGTTGTGTGTTTGCATGGAATATAAATGTATATCACAGTCTAATATAAGTTGTTTGTGTTCGTGGTTCCATTGTTCGCCAATCCTCGATGCGATCTTAACTTAGAGACTCTAAGATAAAAAATATGCAGTTTATATTGCTTTCTACGGTGGAATGTAATTATAAACAGACAAGTAATTGCAGTTTTGTTTGGGTTTGGTTTGTTGACACACACACACACACACACACACACACACACACACACACACACACACACACACACACACACACACACACACACACACACACACACACACACACACACACACACACACACACACACACACACACACAGGCTATGCCTATAATTGCACATCATATGCTTTATAAATTGCATGCACATCATTATGTTAATGCATGAAGTACGGCAACAAACTCAGGCACGCTCATTTTTACAGTTTTTCCATGGAATGGGTGTTTCCCAAAATACTCATGTTGACTCTGGTTTGAGGGGGATTGAGTCCGGATGCAGCATCATGGTTTATGAAGTTATGTAAAAGACTTGTGGGGTTGTGTGATCCTGAGAAGATCTTCCATTCTCTCACTGTTGGAAACTGAATCGACAGTTGTAATGTTATGATGAAGATAACAGGATGTTAATGTTAACATTTTTCAATCTTAGTTGATTATTTCTGTGATTAATTTATTCCAACACACAAACATCCCTTTCACTGTGCCTTGTTGCAACAGTCTCTATGTTTTTTGGGAGGCTTCATTGCAAAGATTTCCCATATGGAAAATGAAAGTACATGCAGTTTGCATTTCTGTGTGATATGGAGGGTGTCATTATGAAATTAGAGCGCTATGCTGCAGTCGGCACTCACTGTGTGGTCAGCCATGTTGGTCTTTATGTTCCCAGTAACAGCTGTCTGGATTGCGAAACGCAGTCTAAGACACATCCGGCTATCGCCAGTTTTTGCGTGTTTGTGCTGATTGCACACAGGGCATCTTCAGTGAAAGAGGAGGAACTGCTTGTTATTGTGACACCAGCTATGATTCTGAAGAAGTCATTGTGCCGTGGTTACTCAGAAGTACACATGCAAGTACCATTTATAGTTCTCACTGTGTTGGCAATTTTTTCAATTGTTTTTTTCCCAGTGCCGACCTCATTGGTAACCAATGGCTGCCTCGGTGCAGACCCTCCCTCGAACGCGAAACTCCTCCAGCAAGACCTTCCGCTCGGCCCTGCCTCTCTCCTCCAACTGCACCATGGGAAGTGTAGGCAGTCTGGTGGAGAGGCCAGACGTGTCCCCGACCAAGAACAGTCGTGCCATGCCCCAGGTGAGGCCCCGGCAGAGCAACGGGCTCCTGAAGAAGGGCTTCACCCAGAGAGACCTGCTCAACTACCTGAACATCAGCAGGTGGGTGCGCGGCAGTGAAGCCAGCTTAAGTCCACTCAGCGTGCACATTTCGTTGGCAGCTAACACTTTTTTCTTTAAAACAGGAAGGAGCCAAGGACAAATCCAGGAAGTAGGAATAAAACGGAAGTTATATCTGGCTGCACTTCTCTCAACGGGCTCGAGGATGAAAGCCTCTACACCAAGGTTTACAATAAAGACGGAACCGAAATAGACGTGGGGAAAAACTCACTGCCGATCGGCGGGAAGTATGGAAAGGTAACTGCTGCTGGTGTGTTGTTGAGATGGGAAAGCTATTTCGGCATTTTGCAGCTACTTCCCAAACGTTTTTTGAAACAATGCATGGGAAGTACTTAAAATCAAACTGAAACATTGCAAGCAATGGTTCAGGTATTTCTATTTTTATCAGGGGAATATAAAGATAACAAATGTGTTTACATTCTGGCAGTATCAGTTGGGTAATATTTAACGTAAGCCAATCATACTTTTTAATCCCGGTTGGTGATGATCTTTTGGCTGAACCACAGATTTTATGATCTTGGTGGTATGAGGCCTTTCAAAGTGTCTTGAAATAAATTCAAATTTTCAACCAATCAGATTGCTAGAAATAAGTAAATTCTTCGAGCAATCAGATAGCCTATGTATTAATACTGTATGTTTTGGATCGTCGTATAAAGGAGAGATGCACACCCCTAGTAAAAGGGTAAGCTTCTTGGCTAAAGCAGGTCGCATACTTCAGTTAGAGTGGCCTTTGTCTGCCTTCTAAATGATTTATGACTGTTGGCCATCGGCCAGATTGGCGTTTTAAATTGGTCAGGCTGAGAATGATGTATAGATAACGTAAAAAAAGTAAATAAAACCTGCGAATCTCGATAAAATCAATTGACCGTTGCAGTCATGAATCGTTCAGTATAATATACTGCCCTACAAAGGCAAACCGCAGTATCTGTCTCAACAGGGAAACAGCGAAATGGCTTTAAATGGTTTAGTGTTCTAAGTAGATAAGTGTAAATAACCGTTAACAATTTGAACCTGGAAAAGATCCAGAATATTTTTGACCTATGACCTCAAAAAGTAGTTTGTATTACTATGAATGGCTTTTTAGATTTATAGGCAATACACCGGCAGTACAGCAGTGCTGAGCTTGTGTTTCAACATTAAGAGAAAGAAAATGTCTTAGTACATTCTATTTGTTTAAAAATTACGGTAGTTCAATTTAGCCCACTATATGTTTTAAAAAGTAGTTTATGAGTAAATTGTGACTCATAACCAAGATAAAGTTATTAACCACCTCGTCATTATCAACTTGTTTAGACAACCTAATCTCTATCACTTCATTGAATAGAATACCAAGGCAGTTTAAGAGCCGAGACCTCAACCGTGTCGATAGATTATGAGCACAGACACAGCTAGACACAGTCTAGCACCCTAGACCGAGTTTGTGAGTTCGCCGCACCTCAAAAGCCACAGCATTACTAATGTATTTTAATGACTGCTAAAAAATGTGTAGGAGGATTTTGTCTAGTCTGCAGTTAATAATTATGGATTATGTCTTTATGTATAAGAAAAATACTTAAGATAGCTAGACATAACGTAAGCAGCATTTGAAATATTTCTAAGCCGTCTCACCCTTCCGTTGTCCCCCCCCCCCCCCCGCCCCCTCTGCAGACTCACTTCAGGCCTTCCGCCTTCAAGCGAGTCTCGCCCAAAAACTTCAGCTCCATGCAGAACCTGTACCCCACCCCCCCGGTGGAGGACCTGGACTACAGGAACAACGGGATACCCCAGGCTTACGGCCACCCGCCCCCGGCTGCCTCCTCCTCGTCCTCTTCCTCGCCTTCCCGCCATGGGAGAGCCAGCAACACCACAACGATAACAGCAACGTCCAGTGCAGGCCACAAGGTGTCCCCTCGCCTCATTGAGTCACCAGCGATCATGGCTTTTATGTTACGTAGATAGATAACTTTATTTATACCCAGAGGTAGAATTAATGATATATTATGTATAGATGGATGGATGGATGGATGGATGGATGGATGGATGGATGGATGGATGGATGGATGGATGGATGGATGGATGGATGGATGGATGGATGGATGGATGGATGGATGGATGGATGGATGGATGGATGGATGGATGGATGGATGGATGGATGGATGGATGGATAGATAGACTTTATTAGCTTAATTCCTGTGTTACAGCACAGCTGCAGCCACAGGAAATAATACAACACAATAAAAGTATATAGTAGTGCTAAGGAAAACAAAAACAGATGCTAAAGTAAATGCTTAAGTAAGGACAAAAAGGACAAACAGGACAAACAATATAAACAGTATAAATGATTATTATTATCACCGATACTTGAGCCTGCATGACTCTTGTCTCGTTATTATCTGATGCACCTCTTTGAACAAAACAGCCGCACCTCAACTCTGATCTCGAGGGGAATCAAAGTCAATGAATCATGTTGTTTTTGTTATGACTGATGGGTACTAAGCATGACGTTTTCCCCTCCTGTCCAGGCCTTGGCTTGCTTGCGCGGCGCCAGTCAAGAGGATGACAACATGTCCGACTCGGGACACAACTCCATGAACAGCCTGCCGCCGTACCGCCCGCCCTTCCGCCCACACCTGTCTCAAATCAGGTAGACTTCCTTATCATATGACACTGCTGCTCTATGACTTGTATGTTAAAACTTGAGCAACTGATGGTACTGTTTTACATTCACGTTCAGTCAAGTGCTTTTATACAAAGCGAGTGACAGTGTCAGGGAAGCAGTGAGAACATTCAAATCCTTGAGCGCTGCACTACCCAGGTTTAAATAACAGCTGGACAGAGTCGCAGAGTAGCTCTAGGAGACATGGTTGTGCTCTTACTCTGAAAGTACGGTCAGTGATCAGCGCTACACATTGAGACGGTCCTAATTCGTCTCTGGGTTCCCCGCAGCGCGTCCACGGGCCACATCAACACCATCGGCTCCTGCATGGGGCCCCGGGGCGTGGGCCCGGGAGGGGCCGTGATGGGGGGCGACATGGCGGTGACCTGTCGGAGCATGGCCACCCTGAGCCATCTGACGCCCTGTCCGGGGGAGGCCCCGCCTCCCTACGAGCTGCCCCTGTCCCTGTCCATGGAGGACGTGGTGAGTGCGTGGTGGATCACAGAGCAGAATCGATGCTTCTTCATGCAACCCCTTTTACAGCATCTCTTGTGGGTGTGAGTGGACGGACGGGTATACACGGTATGAGCTGCTACCTCTCTGTTCCTGGGTCACAGGTCCGGGATCTAGAGGAGCGCCTGGTGGAGAAGGAGTACGAGCTGAAGCAGATGAGGAGGAACCTGGACGAGAGCGAAGGCGCCATCGCTCAGGTGGGTGGACGACACTTCCATGTTCTCAAACTTCGGTTGAGGGGGAACGTCTTGCGTATTGCGTAATGTGTGTTCTGGGAAACATGATGTTCCACCACCGGAATAGACACTAACACCATACCAACAACAAGGTGTGTGTTGCACTAATATTTTAGGATGCCCGTTACTATGGTAACAGATACTGCAGGCTCTTCGACTGCAGCTGCTCGATAAATTAAAACAGACTTTTAAGTAAAATTGGAATTGATCAGTATTTTAGAAACATAAACGATTGCCAACCAGAGTGGATGAAAGATGTCTACAAGAGGATCATCCATCCTCTGTTGCGATCCCAAAGAGGTCTCAATCTTCAACCTCGTCTGAGCGACCGGCCCTGACCCGCGCGTGTGTCCAGGTGTTCGAGGGGAAGCAGCGACTGTGGGAGAAGGAGGTGGACGAGCTCAAGGGCCTGTACGCCGCCAAGCTGAGGCAGGTCTCCCAGCACGCCCAGCGCTCCCAGCGCAGCCTCCAGCTGCAGCTGTACCGGGCCCAGCAGGAGAAGGGCCGCGCCCAAGAGGAGCTGGACACCCTCCGCAGGGTCAAGGGTCAGGAGGAGGAGGAGGAGGTGGGCGCAGTCAGCCCCACCCTGGAGGAGACCCGCTGGCAGGTATGTGGTTGGGGCGGAGCGCAGTGTTTGTTGAGCATTAAAGGTAACAAATGTTAGGTAACACCATTAGTAGAGATTATTATGCCACACAATTGACACAAGGATTTAGTGGGGTATTGATCGTTCATCTGGACGTGAATATGAATGCGCTTTCTGAGGTCCCATCACATTTATTCATCTAGGAATGAGACACGGGCAGTGGTTGATGGTTCAACTGTTCTGCTCAGCTGTGGGTCTGTGCAGCTGGCCTGACCCAGCTGCACAGAATATTATATGAATATTATAGTGTAAGAAACAATGGCTGAAGTCGTCCCTTCCATCACTAAGTGGAATATATATGTATTTATTTATTTAAAGCCTCAAAGAGCCAAAATACGCCAAAGACATGCACTGAGAAGGCTTGGTTATTTTTCCACGTAAGCACCTTGGTTTTGCTTACATGTTACATGTACTCTCTCTCTCTCTCTCTCTCTCTCTCTCTCTCTCTCTCTCTCTCTCTCTCTCTCTCTCTCTCTCTCTCTCTCTCTCTCTCTCTCTCTCTCTCTCTCTCTCTCTCTCTCTCTCCTCTCTCTCTCCCCCCTCCCCTCCTTCCCAACCCACACCCCAAGGTGTGTCAGAAGTCGGGGGAGATCTCCCTGCTGAAGCAGCAGCTGAGGGACTCCCAGGCGGAGGTGACCCAGAAGCTGAGCGAGATCTTCCAGCTGAAGACCCAGCTGAGGGAGACGCGCGGCGAGCTGCGGAGCCGCGAGGGCCAGCTGGACACGCTGAAGACGGCGCTGCAGGGCACGCTGCAGCGGCGCTACACCTGCCTCAGCCAATCGCACGAGGAGGACCCCGCTGTGGGCGGAGCCACGGGTACAGTACACGCTCTCTCTCCAGCGCTTTCATGTCAGTAGACAAGTGGTCTCGCTTTTTCTTTCATGTCGTAGTTATACAGTGTGGGGACGTCCGTCGGCTTGATTGGAAGCAAATTTGTTATGCAATACATAATTATTTGGTCATTTTGTGAGTTCATTAACATTGTAAAAAAGAATGAAAAAAATTAGATGTACAAAACATTCTCATCTCCTGCTAACATATTCCTCTGTCGTCGTCTTCTAGCATCCTCCCACGTCTATTCAAATCTTCTATCGTCTCCTCCTCCTGACGTGTCCTTTTGTCTCCTCTCGTGTCTTCCGCTCCTCTCCCCCCGCCCTCTTTCGTGTCCTGTCATTCCATGCTTTCATCTCCTGTCTTCTCCTCCTCTCATCTCCTGTTGTCTCCTAACGTCTCCTGTCATCTCTCCCCGTACATCTCCTCACCTTTCCTCCTAGCATCACCTCTCTCGCATCCTCCTCTCCTTTCCTAGTGTTATCTCCTCAACTCTCTTATTTCCTTTCTCTCATCGCCTATCACCTCCTCCTCGCGTCTCCTCGTCTCCTCCCCTGCTTTCCTCGTATAATCTCCACCCTCCTGTCTTCTCCTCCTCACATCTCCTCTGGTCTCCTCTTCCTTTCCTCGCATCATCACCTTCACCCCCTATTATTGTTCCTCCTCTAATCTCCTATCACCTCCTCCTCCTCACATCTCCTCTGGTCTCCTCTCTTTTACTCATATCATCTCCTCTACTCTCCTGTCTTTTCCTCCTCTAATCTCCTATCCCTTCCTCCTAACATCTCCTCTTCTCCTTTCCTTGTATCGTCTCCTATACTCTTCTGTCTTTTCCTTCACCTCCTTCTCACATTGCCAAACATCTCTTCCTAATGTGCCCTGCCCTCTCCTCCCAACATTTCCAATCGTCGTCTCCGCTCATTTCCTCCTCTAATCTCCAATCACCTCCTCCTCCTCATGTCTCCTCCCTTCTCCTACTCCAGGTGGGGGCGTGGCCCCGGTGGAGGACCGCCTGCGGGCGGAGCTGCTCCTGGAGCGCCGGCAGAGCGAGGCGCAGGCCGACGCCTTTGGGGAGGAGAGGCGCACGTGGCAGGCGGAGAAGGACAAGGTGATCCGCTACCAGAAGGAGCTGCAGGCCAGCTACCTGGACATGTACCACCGCAGCGAGGCCCTGGAGGCAGAGCTACACCTGGCGAGGGCGGGGCCGGAGGGCTGGGAGAAGGCGGGAGGAGGAGGAGGAGGAGAGGGAAGAGGTGGCGGTGGCGGTGGCGTTGCCGCCGGCAACAGCGGTAGCGGGAGCGGGAGCGGGACGCTAGAGCGGGACGGGTTCCCGTCGGAGTCCGGGAGGGAGGAAGAGGACGGACGTTCCTCTGGCCTGCCGTGGATAGAGAGAATCGAGTCGTCGGAGATCTGATGACTCAGGTCGACGAACGTAGTAACTCCTTGTCTACTAAGCTTCAGGATTTTTCCCTCCGTCAACCCTCTCTCGCCTTGTTGATTTGAGCTCCCCTCCCATGATCCCATCCACACCCCCCTCAGAGCAATCACTGCTGCTGACACTAGCTGCACTGAACACTACCCCACAGTAGTCCTTAAGAAAACCTTTGGGAATGGCCCAACAAGCCCTCAGACTTCCTAATGAAGAATCCTCTGTGTATTTAAGTTAATGAAATCGACTTGTTTTGTAACGTGTCCCATTGTTTGGTTACCTTTGTACACCTATTTGGAATTACTGAACTGTCTTTAATCCAAATTCAAAGGGATTCAAAGGGATTTGTGGCCAAGCACCTGTTGCACATATTGTCTGTGCATAAAGGGCACAACCTAGCATGTGGAAGAGCCACGCCACTGGCTTAAGCATGGAGGATTAGGACTAGACAGGAGCCAGACACTATGGTTCTGCTCTGAGTTCTGCCTGTTTCTCCTGCCCTGGGACGCCAGCTCACCTCAGCAGATCAAATGGTTTGTAGATGACTCAAACTGATTTTCATTTTTACCAAACAAAAGGGTATACTTACTGTATAATAAGTGCATCGTATCAATTTCTGCAGAGTTCTACAAAAATGATATTCAAAAAAAGATTTCCCAGCTCAGTGGCTAACTGAGAAGACCTTACTTGATCAGCCCCATGTTTAATGCAACTGTTTTCAAAGAAAGAAAGCGATGATATACTGTGACTCGTGTTCTTTTACTGGAATAACTGTACAAAATGTATATAATGTTTGCTCGGACTGAATAATAAACATATATCAACAGTGGCATACTGCATCGAAGAGATTTGCTGAAGATGGGTTCAAATTGGCTGAAGGCCTCCTTCCAGTCCGAATGACCTACACCTGTTTTCAGAACTATTTTATTCACCAATACAAACCATGGGGCATGAGCTTTGGAACCCCATCGCCCACATTGTAGAGGAGGCCTTTGGGGTCTAGAAACTGACTTTCATTGGATTATGTCTATTCCACCCCCATCCCTACACCAAAACCCCAAGGCCAACCCTAAATACCTTCTCGGTATATATAACCGAGGGTGGAGGATCATCTTGGATGAAACAGGTGGAGCCTTTGTTCCAGGAATTTGTGTTTCCGTAGAAAAAAATAAGTGTTCCACAGAAAAAATGGAAAGATTCTAGGGAGATGAGTACGTCAGGAACGGGATCATTCAAGTGCCATCCGAAGCGCTTTCTGCTTCGGATGCGTTTGCTGGTGGGAATCATTTGCAAAATGTATGCAAATGCCTATGCAGATGCCGTTCTCGAGAGTGAGGAAATGAATCCATGCTGCCTTGTTTTTCACACAGGGTCAAAACCGGAATAGTTGCGAGATGGGGCTGACTCACCAGGTTGTTACCCTTGCATTTATTACATTATTTAAACCTGGGCTTATTTTAACTCCAGAGCTCACGTGGTTGCTGATATAAGACACATTAGACTGCAGTGGAATGGACCATTTCCCCCCCCCCGGTCGTCAATGATAGGGTAAAGATACCTCCTGTTCTTGTCATTTTAATATAAGGTCTGTTTTATTTTTCGGTGGTCGTAGCACCAGCAAGGTCCATATATATTTACTTGACTAGTTATGTCTACACTGGTGCACTGCCATTCCTAAATCGACCCTATAATTAGAGTGAGGAGCTACACCTGTTTTCCCTGCTGTGAATAGGGCCCATTGTCCGTAGAAGGCTACTGTGCCAGGATGTTTAATAAACACTGATTGGCATCTTCCCAGTTTCTTATGCCAAACGTAAAAAAAAAGTGGCCTTGAGAGGCCAGCCTAAACCTCGCGAGCTTACCTCAGGGTTGTGCGAGGCTAGGAAAAATACATTGAAGACGAACATAATTGTATAATTTATCCTTTTTCAAATGGAAGCCTTGAGTGTTTTGATTTGCGATTGACACTTATTTGAGTGGGATAAGTGTCCTGGCGCCACCACATGGTAAAGATGGGTACAACAGGATGTTTTTTGCGTTAAATACAATTTCAAACCCAGAAACGACTTCTCGAAGGCAAGATTTATGTATTCATTTTTTTAAAGTTACTTGGAGTATAAAGTTTTTATTTTTATATCCAGATGCAATTATATGAAACATGTTAGAGGATAAATATTTACAATAAAACTTAGCGCAACACTCAAAAGCAGGAAAAAAAGCATACATACAACAAAAAGTGATGACAGAATCAGCCTGCCCGCACAATCCCCAAAGAAGCAATGCATGATTGTTAACCAAGAAAGGAAACAGTCTATTAAAATGTGGTCCAAACATCCGCCAAGGTCAGAATAATTAACAGAAATGGAAAGCTGAAATGTTTTTTTGTTTTTTTAACAATTAATTCTCTGCTCCAGTGATGGTGTGGAACATAGTGCCATACCGGTGAAAGAGCGTATCGATCCGATCGGTGGTATATGGATCATCCACTATACACCCCCCTAGTGGCTGCAAGGAGTATCACTGACCCCCACTCCATAAACGCTATGAGGCAATCCCATCGATGACAAATAGCTAAAATGTATGAGGAATCTTTTCAACCCAAAAACCATTAACAAAGTGTGCTGCCCTGACAATCAATTGTTTTTTAGTATCATTTCAATGAACATATCTTAAACCAATTTTTTTTTGTTAATAGGAAAAAGTATGACCCCTGAGGAAAATGGTTAATATGTGTTTATCCCAATGCTCCGACCCTTATCGCAACATGACATTAAAGCCATAAATACGCAGCAGATGCATTTAATATGTGTATATTAATAAAACAGCCAGTTAATCAAGAGGACCTCCTGTTCAACAATAAATGAATTAAAGCTGAAACTAGGGCCCTAGTAAAGTAGTTGCAGGTTCAACAGTACAGCTAACCCACCACAAAATATGTCCCAAACTAATCATGGTGCAAGCCTTAGGGGCTACAGACCAGTCCTGGCCTGAATCATTAGTACTATAGCTTAATATGAGAAAGTCATCATTGCCGTTTCAAGCATCGCTGATCAATTTATAACACACGCACGCGCACGCGTACACACACACACACACCCCTTTTGGAAACAAAGCACATTTCACAGTAGCATGTAATGGGTTTTTGTTACATACGTTTATGGTACAACACATAGGGCTTCTGTAAATGAGACAATTTTTGCTGGTGTGCAGTCACAGGAAACAAAAAAAGTTAGGAAAATAAAAGCAGTTCTACTGTTGACGAGATCCTCCTGATCATTACCATCACCCTCATTATCATCACATGAGCCAACAGTAAATGTAATCTATGAGACTTTTATTTTAACGTAACGGAGCAAACGCGGGTCACATTTCACAATCAGTGTTCCGTTCCGCCCGGAACTCATGCGACCACTCCACTAGGATCAAGCTCCTTCCTCACTCAAATTAATATACTTTCACAGAGCCTTCTGTGCCCTTTCTTGGTTACAATAGAAGATAAATACTATGCTGAAATCATACCTCCTTTAAACAATACCATACGTACAGTACCCTCTCTACAACCATAACACCTGTGAGCAGTCCATTCTCCAAAAGAAAAAGAAAATAGGGAAACGCAAAGAGGAAAAATTCACCCATAAGCCAACTCAGTTTATTAAACCAAGAGAGGGTTTTTTTTTTTTTTTAACTCTTACATACTTTTAAAAGTGAAGAAAAAAAATAATAGGTTTGCAGGCATTTACAAATGACTTTCAATGAATGATCTTTAGGCTATCTCTGAGGATCACTCCTGCGAGGCCGCCACTTGGTAACACCAGCAGACTCCTCCGGTACGGGTTGCAGACATGGACCTCCCCATCTGCTCTCTGTACAAGTTGTTGTGAAGCCAATGTGGGTGGGGTCCAATAACATGGACACGGTGGCTGCCCATGAGCCAAACCTTTCCGGAGGGGGGTGGGGGTGGGGGGGGGGGGCGGGAGGGGTGTGCACTGGAACGCAACCTTGGTGCGTATAGTAACAGGCATCCAGGCTGCCTGGGACCACAGGAGCAGGGGGGCTGGGAGGTGAGCAGAAGGTCCTGTAGAGGCTCGGGGAGGAGCTTCGTTCTTACTTGTGACAAAAGAGTCAGCGGGATCAAAAGTAGATCTGCTTGGCGTCTGACGGGTTCTGCTCCATAGGGCAGTAGGGGCACTTCAATCTGGAGAGGAGGGGGAGGACAGGTAGAAGGTTGAGTGGCAGCATGGGTTTTCGGTCGTTTACCGTTCCCCGTGCCAAAACTATACATGCGATGTTGCGACTACACAAATTGAAAATGCCGAAGCATGCGACACACTTGTTTTGCCTTTTCACGCCCAACCTCAGAAGCTCAGACTTACTTCCCAGCGTTGGTGAGTTTGTTGAGGGCATCCCTGGAGATGACGTGCCCACATATAAGCTTCATGGGCGGGTTGCTCTCTGACGTCTGCTGGCGGAGGATGGGGCACGCGAACACAGAGTGGTACCAGCACTTCTTACCCAGGTCGATTTCAATCTAGGCCAAAGGGAGATGGAGGAGGCAAGGTGTGAGATCAGGTCTTTGAGATGTATCGAATGGACCTGATTTTGAGATATTGCGTGATTATGGTACAGTGTTTTAGGGTACAATAATGATGCTTTAAATAAAATATACGTTTGGACGTTCATGACAACACAGACAAGTTATGACTTAAAAAGTTGAATTAATTACAGAGATAATTAGGTAAGATGTATTATATACAAGACAACAAGATAAAAAAATAACCATTTATTACTGATAAGCAAGTGTCCATTTTTTAATAAAGTGAAAAAAAAATGCGGCAAGGCCATTTTAATAAAAATGCTGGGAAGGGAGAATGTAAAAACCAAGGGACTTACAGGCAGCTCATCCTTGTGTGTCCACACACCACTGCATTGTCTCTGCTCGATCACCTGCTTGATGTTCATCAGCACTGGCAAGGCCATGCAACCTGACGCAAAGCTAACACACACACACACACACACACACACACACACACACCACACACACACACAGCAACACACACACACACACACCACACACACACACACACACACACACACACACACACACACACACACACACACACACACACACACACACGTGAAGATCCTTGGAAATGACTTACACATGCCTTGTTTCCATGACTGTGTGAATCTCTTTTCAAATCCTGAATAAGTACATGTGAGATTGCGATGCAAAGAGAGATGTTAACCATGTCCGGAGAGGCTGAAGCGGTTGTACGACAACCGTTTTAACAATTCATTCCGTCTAGATTGACTCTCGATAGCTTGTTATCTAGACACCATCTCTCAACTGATATAAAGCTAATTAATGTATATAAAAGCATCGCCGTGCTGCGTCTACTTTTCCTACAATTTCTAAACCATGCATTTCAATTATTAAACATGATTTGCTGCATTATCCAATGCAACATTAACCGGTACACGCGAAAACGGGATTGTGTTACAAACCTGTTTGTGTGTGCATATATCAAGTGGTGATCACTCATAAACTCATAAAACTCAGGAGGTAGAGCAGTTGTCTTGTGTCGACGTGTCCCTGAGCAAGACACTTAACCCTAACTGCTCCTGACGAGCTGGCTGTTGCCTTTCATGGTTGACCCTGCCGTTGGTGTGCCACTGATGTAAGTCGCTTTGGATAAAAGCGTCTGCTAAATGCCCTAAATGTAAATGTAAACTAAAACTGCCACTATGTGTAAACAGGTAACCTGTTTTGAGCGTCTTGTGCCATTGGTGTAAACAGATTCATATTTCCTTGTAGATGAAATTTCAAAAACGGTTATAGAACCCAGAAGTTGTTCATGCCTGAACAGGGCCACGGTGAACTAGGCCCACCATGGCCCTGTTGACACAAGAGAAACATCTCGATACAATGTCAATTCATCGACGGTCGGTTTTTCGAAATTGATTTCTAATCGTCGTCGTCAAGATTGAAATTCAATACACACACTGTTTGAACAGAGCCCTGGTGAGCCTTGGGCACCCTGGGAGTCCTACCTCACGCTGAGGGGCGACTCCACCGAGAGGCCCAGCAGAGCGCAGGCGTCCCGGGTGAATATGTTGCAGATCTCCGCCCACTGGTTGGTCTCCAGCAGGGTGCGGTAGGGGGAGTTCTCGATGCCGTGGCGCAGGTACACCAGGCTGCCCATCAGGATCTGGATATCTGCAGTTGCAACAGACGACGAGGGGTACCGATAAAACAAGAGGGTACGAGTTATCATCCCTGAAGGCAGGGGCAGGGGGGTGTATCCGGTGACATGCAGAGGCAGAATGGGGAGAACTGGATGTGCTTGTGCTGGACTACAGACTGGTATCTCCTTGTCCTGGACGTTAGACTGACCTAGCCCTGTGCTACCGGGGTCAGCCAGTGAGGGCTGGGATGGGCTGGGGCTTGAGCTCAGCTCACCTCTCTGGTGCTGGGAGGCGAAGGGCTGGAAGTGCCTGGCGTACTGCAGCGCCTCCAGCTGGTTGCCGATGCCCCCGTTGAGCAGGCTGATGAAGTACAGGCGGTGCAGCTTGAACTCAAGACTGCTGTTCAAGTCCAGGAGGCGCTGGCGGTTTGTCACGGCCCACCTAGGGAAGTTGAGTTTAGTTTATTTAGTTTATGGTATCGTCGACGGCCCCCTTTGATTAGCTGTACAGTAAAAACAAAAAAACAACAAAAGGGGCATGACATGGGCAGAGAGGCATTGGAACAGGGTGGTCTGTCTGTCGGTTGTTTATTCTGTGTGAGACAGTAGGATTAAGGTATCACTCCAGCCAAAGTCCAAGTGTGGTTTTACAGTGTGACAAATGAGATCCAATTTTAAATGACTCCATTTGTGTAATAAATTCTACTTCACAGCTTCAAGAAAAATATTGGCCGGACATCAAGTTCTAACCTATTAATATCAGATAAATGATGACTGGACAATCATTACTTTTTTTTTTTTCAAATAGAAATAATAGCATACTCCAGTGCTGGTCTGAGGTCCTGCATTCTCAGGGCCTCCAGGATCCGGTTGAGCTCCAAGAAAGGCTGCTTCATGCTCATATCTATGACTACTCCAGACTCCTACAGCACAGAACACACAGCAGTGGAGAATGACATACAAAAGATCCCAACAGATGACAAAAGGTGGAGAGATTCAAGTCATGCGACTTACCTGGCAGAGATCCTCTGCTACGTTGAGCATCCCTTGCCTGTATAGGTGCTCCACAATGGTCTCACTCAGGTACTTCTGTCTCTCCGGAGAGTCCCACACCGTCTCTGCCACCACGGCGCTTACCTCTGCATCGAAATTCTGAAAGTAAAGTACAAATACAAAATTTGAATTGCCCCAAGACAATGGTAATCAACCCGCTGCAGTAGGAAAATATTGGATAGATGTGTTTTAGTCCTTACCCTGTCGATTGCCTTCCCTACTTTTGAAACGCTGCCATGGATGTCCTTATGCCGAGATGCGAGCATTTGGACTGTTTCTTTAATATTCTTACAACACTGTGCCATAGTTTGAGACAATACCGATAGGTCTCCATCTTGTACCCCTAAAAGACAATATAAAAAGTGTGGTTTTTTTTCATACAAGCAACAAAAGACAAAGCACAACACACTTCAAACTTCATCATCATTAACAGACACTGTACTCGTCTTACCGAACGCAACGAGCTGTCCCCGTATCTCGCAGACGCTCCTCAAGAGCTCGTCCAGCCTCTCCTCCGATTGGTGACCGTACATGACAAAGCGATGGAGAACCTTCTCCAGCTCACGCTCCACACAGGCACACTGCTCCATCCTCTCAGACTGGGACACGCATACACTGCAAACCTGTTGGTTGGAGGGATGTTCTTAGGATACATCACATATTTAACAAACTATTGAGTGATTAATAAACACTAATTGTGAGTATTATGATTATAAACGCAAAATAACGTGTATTTTGTACTGTGCTATGGCATGCAACTACTCTTATAGAGCCGTTTTTTGTCCTGTGAATCAACATACTTTCTGACTTGGGTCAGAAAGTTTGCAGTAGATCCTAATCGCCCCCTTAGGCCTTAGCCTGGTTAAATGCCCCACACACTTCACAACAAGGCTACTTATAAAAGGGCTCTACCCCATTCTCTGGTGTTAAAGTACAACGTAGCGGAACGCATAAAACTCTTTTAAACGATCAACACAAGCTATACAATAAAGAATTGTAGTAATCCCGAAGTCAGGAGCCCAAATGACCACTGACAGATTACCCTTACTAGAACATGTCCCACTAGCTAGCTGCAGTAGCTCGACTTCGGTCGTACAAACTACATCAAACGACACGTCTTTGCGCTGCAACCGTGCTACCCTGTATGTCAGTTCAGTTTAAAGGGCCACAATTTAACGAAGACATAAAACAATCCTTGAAGTAAATGACCGTGTGGCCAACGTAAACAAACGGGCTTTAGTGTCTCTCGCTCCCACAAAGCTTGACATCATCCTCCTCCTCCAGGCTGAGCAGTGAATGTTACCCGGCTGCTGTGTGACAAGGCCTGGATCTATCCAGGGCACAATGACAACCCTCACGGATGTCACGTTTTAGGTTTTTCCCACGGTCGGAATACACATCGGTATTTACCGCAATCTCAGGACAAATACATTTAAACAAACACGTACCTATTTTGATAGCTTGTTAGCAAGCGTTAGCGTTAGCCACTTGCTTGTTATGACAACAATTTACCACCAGTCGATCTCGGGGCGGAACTTCCTGTGCCTGCCTCGGGATTTCAGAGTAAGAGTTGTTGTTGAGAGTGTACGTTTTGATGTTTTAGAACATGTTCTATGTAAATAAATAACGTATACTTCAATACATCTTACCTTGTATACATCAGACTTTATATGAAGTTAAGAGAAGAGTATTTGAAAGTTGAATACATCTAGTATCTATTCTAGATGACCTAGGTAGGTCGTCCAGACAGGACTGCAGACAGGCTACAGAGAGGCTTTACAACTATTCTAGCTGTAAAGCCTCTCTGTAGCCTAGTCCAGCAAACATGTACCAACATGTATTTGGGTCCTGCCAGCATGTACCCCAGAGCTGATGTGTGCAGAAATCCCTAATAAATACCAATCATTGATTAATTATAAGTATACAATATTGTTGATTAAGTAATAATGGCTTGAGCTATCAAACTGACATTTGTGAGCTTTTGGAAACAAGGATGTGCTAGAAGAGGGAATTATATCTTCTGTCACAGCAGATGGTCTTTTAATATCTGTCAAATCTGATACATTAATGTGTTATATTTTCCAAAATAATGTGCTCATAATTTCTTGCAAACATGCTTAGAGAGAACATCACTAGAAACATATTTTTACCAATTGGTAAGACATTCATATATTCCTATACTGTATGGAAGAAAACAAGGTTAACATCAAATGTAAACTTTTTAGCTTTATATTTAATTCAATAGAACTTGAAATTATAACTTATGCAACAGAACATACAGGAGAACGACCACAAACATGGAATACCTTTCAACATTATTTAATGTAGGGGACATCAATAATATCACCAACCTATATTAAATGATCTGCTGCAACAGACGTTAAGAGTAGCTTAAAATATATTTGAATGAATCACTTTAAGGCCATCACAACACAGAATTTACCTATTTTACAAAGCCAAACATCCAGAAATCCAGCACCATTCATTCTCTAAAAATAGGCATAGAGGTATAACGCATCAATCATACACTCCTCAAAAAAATTAAGGGAACACTTAAACAACACAATGTAACTCCAAGTTAATCACACCTCTGTTAAATCTAACTGTCCACTTAGGAAGCAACACTGATTGACAATCAATTTCACATGCTGTTGCGCAACTGGAATGGACAACAGGTGGAAATGGTAGGCAATTAGCAAGACACCCCCAATAAAGGAGTAGTTCTGCAGGTGGTGACCACAGACCACTTCTCAGTTCCTATGCTATGGTCACTTTTGAATGCTGGCGGTGCTTTCACTCTAGTGGTAGCATGAGACAGAGTCTACAACCCACACAAGTGGCTCAGATAGTGCAGCTCATCCAGGATGGCACATCAATACGAGCTGTGGCAAGAAGGTTTGCTGTGTCTGTCAGCGTAGTGTCCAGAGCATGGAGGCGCTACCAGGAGACAGGCCAGTACATCAGGAGACGTGGAGGAGGCCGTAGGAGGGCAACAACCCAGCAGCAGGTCCGCTACCTCCACCTTTGTGCAAGGAGGAACAGGAGGAGCACTGCCAGAGCCCTCAATGAGGGTGTAACACAAGCCCTCAATGAGGGTGGTATGAGGGCTCGACGTCCACAGGTGGGGGTTGTGCTTACAGCCCAACACCGTGCAGGACGTTTGGCATTTGCCAGAGAACACCAAGATTCGGGCAAATTCGCCACTGGCGCCCTGTGCTCTTCACAGATGAAAGCAGGTTTACACTGAGCACATGTGACAGACGTGACAGAGTCTGGAGACACCGTGGAGAACGTTCTGCTGCCTGTGACATCCTCCAGCATGACCGGTTTGGCGGTGGGTCAGTAATGGTGTGGGGTGGCATTTCTTTGGGGGGCCACACAGCCCTCCATGTGCTCGCCAGAGGTAGCCTGACTGCCATTAGGTACCGAGATGAGATCCTCAGACTCCTTTTGAGACCATATGCTGGTGCGGTTGGGCCTGGGTTCCTCCTAATGCAAGACAATGCTAGACCTCATGTGGCTGGAGTATGTCTGCAGTTCCTGCAAGACGAAGGCATTGATGCTATTGACTGGCCCGCTCGTTCCCCAGACCTGAATCCAATTGAGCACATCTGGGACATCATGTCTCGCTCCATCCACCAACGCCACGGCGCACCACAGACTGTCCAGGAGTTGGCGGATGCTTTAGTCCAGGTCTGGGAGAAGATCCCTCAGGAGACCATCCGCCACCGCATCAGGAGCATGCCCAGGCGTTGTAGGGAGGTCATACGGGCACGTGGAGGCCACACACTACTGAGCCTCATTTTGACTAGTTTAAGGACATTACATCAAAGTTGGATCAACCTTTAGTGTGTTTTTCCTCTTTAATTTTGAGTGTAACTCCAAATCCAGACCTCCATGGGTTAATGAATTTGATTTCCATTGAAATTTTTTGTGGGATTTTGTTGTCAGCACATTCAACTATGTAAAGAATAAAGTATTTAATAAAAATATTTCATTCATTCAGATCTAGGATGTGTTATTTTAGTGTTGCCTTTATTTTTTTTGAGCAGTGTATATGCAACGCTTCAGACCACTGAGCATTATAAAAAGAGGGCAAAAAAAAAACCTGTACAAAGAGTTGTGTCTATGTGGGAATTATCTCAAAAGTGCACTCAACCTCTATACATTTGAAATAACATACATTTGAAATAATTGGCGCCAATGGTAAAGCCATGCGCAAAAATCCTGAACTTTTTTTCATTTAGTCAAATTCCTTGAATAAAGTCTCATTGTTAATTTCACGTTTCAATTTATAAACAAACACTGCATTTTGTCTTTGTCAAACATGTCACGAGAGAAGCAGAGAAGGGTGAAGGGAACAAGTGAAGGGAAAGCCCTCTTCCAAAAGAGTTGCCAATGCCAGGTCAGAGGAGACAGTGGAGGAGGCGGTGGAGGAAACAGTCAAGGAAACAGTGGAGGAGGCAGTGGAGAAGACAGTGGAAGAAATAGTGGAGGAGGCAGTAGAGGAGGTAGTGAGAAAGACAGGGGAGGCGGCGCTATAGGAAATAGTGGAGGAGGCAGTGCAGGAAGAAAAAGGGAAAAAGCAGAAAACTTTTAGATGAGCAGCAGCCTATAGATGCTCTTTTACAGGGGAGTGGTCAATATGGAAAATTGCTTGAATTGCTTGTTTCATTAGTAATTGTGCCGGGGGAAGGCCAATATGTGTGGCCAGTAGATGTTGATTGAAAAAAATCATACACAGGGCCTACAGTGGCGAAGCTGATGTACAATAGTGCACCGCACACAGTATTTATTCTCTCAACATGTCCATGTCTGTCCATAATAAGACAGAAAGCCCCTTGCATGGCGTCAAAGCTTATGATGGAAAGATGATGTGGTGTGTTGCATTGCAGAATGAGTAGGCCTTATGTTACTCATCTATCAGTAATCCAGACAAAAGCCCGCCATTACAGAGGTGCTTATCATTCTTTCTCCGTGGATCCTCCAGTACTATGTGCCACATGTGGGCTCAAATTCATGCACATGATCGACAAACACGCACATACACACACACACACACACACACACACACACACACACACACACACACACACACACACACACACGCACACACACACACACACACACACACACACACACCACACACACACACACACACACACACACACACACACACACACACACACACACACACACACACACACACACAAACACTGTAAGAGCGTCATCCTGACATACATAAACATATTCTGCCCTCTCACACCCACAGTACGATGACTGAAATCTATTTGTGATCGCTGACTTCTTGTGTATTTATATTGCAGGACATTTTACTGTTGGGAGTTTTATACTGACTATGGCTATACCAATTTTCTCATTAAGTGGTATTGCATTATATTTACATATATTGCAGAGCCACATAGGGGCTCATTTATTACAACCTGACACATTAAAAATAAATTACACACACACACACACACACACACACACACACACACACACACACACACACACACACACACACACACACACACACACACACACACACACACACACACACAATTATTGCCTTTCAGGGGGACCCTATACTTGGACACTATATTGAGTTATGCATGGGTTCTGAGCTCTCTCAAAGCTGGGGGTCTCTGATCTGTCAAAATCCGAGTGTCTAGCGTTGATCCTCCTCTACTCACACGCACACGCACACGCACACGCACACGCACACACACACACACACACACACACACACACACACACACACACACACACACACACACACACCCCTAATGTACACCCATGACAATAAAGCGTAACTGCTGAAGTATCTGTCAGGTGCTTCAAGTGTGAGTGGCTCTGCTGTGCCATATCTCTACCCCTCTCTGCCTTCACATATGTGTTCCCAGGCAGCTAAACCTCTGACAATCTAGGCCTGATAGTGTGGCGCTATATTTAGTGGGGGTCCTGCTGCTGAACTGGGTCTTAGTGTCAGATTCCAGGGCCCTGCATCCACCCTGGCTGGATCAGCACCTGCTGCTAACTATAAACCCCACCCGGCCAAGCTCAGACAGGGTAACCTATGCCAAAACCTATTCGCAACCTAGAGAGGGGAACCAGGTTGGAAACAGTAAGCCCTTCCCTTGGGCTTGCTTGAATGGGAGGGGCAGAATGGAGGGACAGAGAGAGGGGAGATAGTCAGAAGAAAGAGCATGAGTGTGATTCCCCTCTCTGCTTCTTGTAAAGTCATGGTGAAAACGGGTGGATGTGTGGAGATCGTGTCCTACAAACATGGCCTTGGACTGTTTTACTCTGTTCTACAGATACTAGGTCCCTAGTTAGAAGTCAGGACTGTTGTTGCTGCTTTGGCGCTATATGCTGTGGATTTAAGAGACAGTTGATTGGATGAAGGGTGGCATTTGAAACACTGAAACTCAATGCGTGAACTACCCCGTTTTGGGCTGAAGGTAAGTGAGCAAACATCCTCTCTTTCTTTTTCAATCAGACACATGCTATCTTTTTTTTGGAGCGCTAGTTGATGGGTATGTACGAGGCATAATTCATTTCAATAAAATGTCTTGCTATATCAGACCATTTAACATGTGCAAGACAAACATGCAATTTCCTTGTGCTTGTTTCTTGTCTCTTGCTACTAACTTGATGATTTATTTGGTTTTGATTCTTGAAGTTTATTGAAGAGATAGCTTGGAAAACAAAAACGTAAATGTGACATCCAAACATCGTTGTTTTATTTATTTATTTTTTTACAAATGGAATAGATGAAGCCACTTAAAAATAGTAATCATTATATAAGCTTGCCTCTCTGACAAATGACTTGAATTTTTGGCTCTATGACTAATTCAATGTCGTTACCCCATTTCAGGTAAGGGACAGTTTTGAGAAACCCAGGGAAAAAGACTGGCCTGGCCACTGTGAAGACCTGGTGCCAGTGAAGACCTGGTGCCTGTGGTCTAGCGATGGACAGCTGGACTCTTAAGGGGGACAGCTACTCCTTCCTGCGCAGTGCACCTCGCACAATCTCTCTTCGCAACCGAGAAGGCACCCCGAACCACGTGGAGATCTTCGACATCACCAACATACCAAGCCCCCGCTTTGCCATCTCCGAGACGACCTGTCTGTGTGACATCTTCGGGGACGATCGCGACTCCCCCTCCCTCCCTGGCAGTCCCGCATCTGGGGCTTTCGTTCCCCCTCCCAGGGGGGTGGACCGGGGAGCAGCTGCCTCCCCCCTGGTGGACGACTCCTCGGGCTCCTACCACACAGCCAACGGCTCCAGTGAAGGAGAGGAGGGCTTTGAGGATCCTAAAGAGAGACTGCGCAGCCCACTGTTGCCAACAGGGAACTCTGAAGGCCACAACCAGACCTCTGAGCATTCAGGTCTTTCTGAGGAGAACCCCAAATTAGAATCAGCGGCTTCACCGCCACTACCGCTGTTAAGTACAGAGGGTGCATCACTTGAGGTCCTAAATAGTGTTACCACTTCTAGAACCCCATCTCCTCGACCTAACAGCTCCGAGACACTGGAGAGTACAGAAGATAGAGGGATAACCTCATCTCCATCCTCTTCATTATCCTCAAATAGGACATCAAGTCCGAGTCGCTCTCCACAGCCTAGTAACCTAAGGGCCAGCTCATCTTCTATAGAGTCACAACTCACACCATCTTTGCTTGAATCCAGGGGATCTCCCAAGGGTAGTAGCTCATCAAGTGGATCTCGCAAAAGTAGTCCCTCATCGGAGCAGCGACCACAATCATCCGATCACCTAAAGGGATTGACGCCACCCACATTTAATCCCAGGGTCGTCTTCTCTTCGAATTCAACTTCACGCAGCAACGTGGACATCCATCGGCAGTCAGGCGAAAGATCAACCACTCCTGAATCTAGAGATTATTCCTACTCCCCTGATACCCAGGACTGCTCGCCTTTCTCAGAGCTAAGAGGGAGGGTCTCTGTGCATGACCTCCTCAGCAGAGGCTCAACACCTGACATAAACGACTCTCCCTGCACACCAGAGCTTATTTCGTGCACTTCGTTAGCTGGAGGAGACACACCCGAAAGCCGAGGCAGCAAGCTGTCTGCTGAGGCCAAGAGTGCTGTCTCCACACCTCTTCCTAGATACACAACGCCAAGCCCTGTCAGTTCGATATCCTGCACTTCTGAGTGTAGAGGACCCAGCGTCTCGCCTGCAGTCAGGTTTACCCCCTCACCTGCGCTGTCACTCGGAGTACCACACACTGCTCCAACCCCTGATTCCCTATCCCAGGCTCACTCACCTGTATCATATTCACTCCCATCACGTAAAGGAAGTAGTGACTTTTGTCCAAAAGAGTCAGACTATACTAGTTCCTCTCCAGAAATAAGAGTTACGGCATCTTCGCCAGAGGTGAGAAGGAGAGAGAAGTCCCTTGAGGAGGATTTAGCGTTAAACTCTGCAGATCCCAGCCAGTGCTCCAGAGCCACCACGTGCTCCCCTCACATTACAGGGCCCTGTTACTCTGTCGTCCAACCCGAAGACGGCGACACAGCAACATACACCGAAATAGCTCACCTTTCAACTTCAGAGCCCATTTGCAGGAATCCTCAGTCACCTGAACCCCAGTGCAAGAGCCCAGTCAGGCAGATAGATCCCACGACCGCCCAAGAAGAGTCAACAGTTACAATAGTTACACCTGACCAATATTATAAATACAGTGACCCAGAGCCTGATAACACGGACACAACTGAGTTACCTCAACCAAGGGACAGATCTTTGTCCCCTGAGCCCCGGAGTTACACACCCTCACCTGATCTAAGGAATCAAGGTCCTTCATCTGAGACCAGACCTTACAGTCCCTTACCTGAACAAAGAAATCTCTTTCCAGTACCTGAGAAAAGAGAAGATACTCCATCACCTGAACCGAGGTTTCTTGCTCCCTCACCTGGGAAAATACATTACAGTCGCTCACCTGAAACAATACATTTTGAGACAAAACCTTCCCCCTCACCTGAGTCAAGGAGTCAAATAGTTGAACTGTATAATTACTCACCCGAACCAAGTGATATTCTGTCATCAACTGAGAGAAGACAACTAACTCCATCACAAAAACCAAGAGATCTTACTCCATCACCTGAGAAAAGACAAAAAACTCCCTCACCTCAACCAAGGAACCGCGCTCCATCACCTGAAAAAAGTCTGTTTAAACCCTCACCACAACCGAGGGATAATACTTCGGTCCCTGAGAAAAGTCAGTTAACTCCCTCACCTGAACCGAGGTATCCTACTCCATCGCCTGTGAACATACATTACACCCCCTCACCTGAGCCAATACATTTTGCTCCATCACCATTAGACAGACAATATTCCCCCATGTGTGAACCAAAGCATACTGTTTTCTCACCCGAGGAGAAAGGGCAAACTCAATCGCCTGGCCTTACACATAACCCTTCCTCACCTGTGTCAAGCCTCCTTGTTCCATCCCCTGAACCAAACTTTCGCAATCTCTCACCTGAACGGAGATATCAATCTATATCCCCTGCATCAAGACATCATATTACATCGCCTGATCCACCACGTCCAACTGTTTCTCCTGAGTCAAGAATTAACCAGTCCTTACCGGACATAAGTTATCGGAATCTCTCACCTGACACAAGATACCGCACTCCTTCACCGAGAGATCTTGTATCCTCACACAAGTCAAGTCTACCCTCTCCTGTCCCTGTAGCAGAGCAACTGACTCCTTCACCTCAGCCTAGCCACATTTCTCATCCACCTAGTTCAAGGCACCAGAGCCCTCAGACAACCGACTCAAAGGCTTTGAGTAAGTCACTTGAATACAGAATTGGACAACCATCCCCTATCGGATCCCCCTTACACAACGTTGATCCTTTCTCTACCCCAGAACTCTCTCTTTTTCCTCAAGACACACACAAAATGGGAGAGTCTTCCCTTTCAGATATATCCAACTACAGCCAAAGAGCAATAGATCGCAAATCAGCACCACTTGAAACAAATAGTGTTGTCAAGCCACCTGGAGAGAGAAAATCTAGTAGAACACCAAAACAACACTGTGAACCGAGCGAAATCACACCAAAGAAAACATACCCTCAATGTGTACAAAGCAATTATTTTAATCAGAAGGAAGACCGCCATTGGAATCCCCCGATTGAAATGCAGAGCCCTTTTCACGGTCTACCAGTCTCTACTGTTGACGGACAGCCAGACATCTTACTTGCCCGCCAGACTGCGGGTATCTCACCTGTCCGTCAAGGGAAACATCCAAAGCCTAAATTTCCAATTAACTCCAGAAAATCTGATAGAAATATAGAAAATAAGAATTCTGAAACATCTCGCAAACATGACTACCCAAGAAAACAGCCAACCACCAAGGTTGTAATTCTAAGCAGAGAGGAGCCGGCAGAGGACACGGCCCATCATGGGAGCAAAAGGAGAACTCCCTCACCCCCGATTACACGGTTCACCCCTGTACACATTATAGCCCCAGAGAAACCCTACAGACTGTGGCAGAACAGGTGTCGGAGCCCCCCACAAGCTGCAGCATCGACACTAACTGACAATTTCAAGAATCAGATGGCAAAATGGGGAAGCCCCGGTGAAACATGTAGAAACAGAAATAACCAAGACGATTGGCTGGGGCAGAATAGGCAGATGGGGATTGTGGGGGAAATTTCTTTGGAGGCGGAGCGCAAAAGGGGGACAGATCCTGGGAGAGAACAACACAAGTGTACCAGGAAGGAGATGGAGAGTGAGAGGAAGAGGGAGGAGCAACTGCAGGAAAAGAAGGAGGGGACGAAGGCACATGCCAGCTACAGGGGGCAACAGGTTGAGCTGTCATTCAGTGCCAGAAATAGAAAAGGGCCTGAGAGTCACAGTACAGCGTCCACAGTCAAACAGACCAGTAAGGGAATGCTAACAGCCCACTCCTATTCAGAGAGGTTGCCTGCCACGAGACAGCAACAGCAACAACAGAGAAGAGGAGGTCCCACCCGGAGGCTACAGCCTTCTGTGCCCCAGAATATGAACGTTGCTACTGGACGTGTTTCTAAAAACAGGACCCGCCAGAGTTCTAGCTCCAGCATGGGAAGCGAGCAGGACGAGGCAGACAGTGAGGTGAAGTGGTTTACCGATGGCGCTTTCCACAGTCTGTCAAGCCCTGAGATTGACTACCTGGATATGTACAACTCTAGTCACCGATCCTCCACCAATATTTCCCAACCATCTACCCAGGAAAGCCCAGCGGGAGCTAATGCGTCTCTGCTAGCCTATGCTGAATTCAGGGGGTCCGGACAAAGACTGGACAATGAAGACTTTCCATTCCAACCTACTACGTATTATTCAGATGGCCTAGACCCAGCTAAGCGCTATGAAATGGGCAGCTTTGAGTGTGTGGATGTTGCAGTAGAAAGAGAAGAACCTAGGAAGGCTAGGAGAGGAGTTCCCAAACGACAGATCCAGCTGAAGAGAAAGAACACGCTTGAATCGAGGCAAGATGAGAGCAGTGAGAATGGCAGCCCTGTTGTTCCAGGGATGGCTGACTGTCCCTCATTCCGGGGATCCCTAAACGAGACTTTGCTTAGACAGCACAGCACACCAGTGACAATGCATGAGCCCTACCCTTGTGAACCGAGCACAGCCATACAAGAATGCAACAACAAAACATTTAAACTTCAGAAGTCAACCTCACTTGATGAGACGCATCCTAAAACCAAGATGGCCACTTGCCTTATCAAGAGTGTGCTGTCTAAGAAGATGCAAGGCGTTGATTCTTCCCATGAGGAAAAACCGTCATCATCTGTTCAAGTGGTGGACACACTGGAAAAGTCAACCGAAAAGGATACACTAAATCTGAGTTCCAGCCTCAAGTCACAATGCAGCCTTTTATCTGCCGATCCTGCTGTAGGAACAGAATCAAACACAATGGCTTCCGATCAACACTTTGCCGGTGAAAGGTCAAGTCCAACTGAGAGGACTGGAATGAGGTCGGAACTCATGGTTCCTTTCAGAAGACAAGCAGATGGCTGTGAAAGAGAGGAAGAAAGAGCAGCAAGCAAGTCAGCAAGTACCACTGTTGGGAATAAAGGAGTTCATTTTGCTTCTGGATCGAATAGCCACATGGAAGCCCGGCAGGAACAGGATTACAGAATCCCTAGCACAGAGATCAAAGATGGTCTTGACAAAAAGAAGTCTTCTCTAAATGTCTCCCTTACACCAGAATTGGATATTAAACCAGATTTGCACTGTGAAGTTCCATCCCCAGAATCACCACCAAAGCCATCGTTCAAGGAGAATGAGGATAAGGGAGAGTCCCCAATAGATATGAAGACAGAGGAGGGAGATGTAAATGGAAACAATAAAGTCAAAGTGCCAATGCACAAAGTAAGAGATGTTCGAAGGCTGGTAAAAAACACATACAACCTGTCATTCAAGGCAAGCAGTGCTACGACACCTTCACCTAAAATGGAAGAAAATTTAGAAAATGAGGAGATACATCCAGACAGCAGGGAGGAAATGACTGAGGAAAGAAAGGTGAGTAAATACGGTATACTGGAAGCAGGGCAGGAGGACAGGATGAAGGAGATGCCACAAGTAAGCACAAAAAGTAATGACAGACAAACAGAGAAGGGAGCTGAGAGGCAACAGGGTGGAGGAGCCGAAGGTGGAGGGAAGAGATGCAGAGCACCCGACATCATCAGCCACTCCATCGGAACAAAAGGGAAGGTCTCGGTACCACTCACAGCCAATGCAGATAGAGTGTAAAGCAGTGTGTTTGAAAGAAGACAAGGAAAAAAAGACACCCAGCCGAATGGAAGACGGCAAACGTGGAGAGCCACGGCAGGCCCCTGCACAGCTGTCTGTTGCAGAGGCCTCCAAGCCAGAAGGTTATTTATATGGAGGCCCAGAGAGTCACATGACCGATCAGACAACAACATTAAAGCCACGTGAGTCTGATGCTAACAAAGAGCCGAAAGAAGATAGCCTTGAAGCAAGAAATAACACAACACCAGTTGAGGCTAAACCTGAGACAGCCAGAAGACACAAGAAACCTCCCTTGCTGGGAAGTCTCCCTAAATTACCGAGTAAGGAACGAGAGGTTTCCACCGCTGTAGTTGTGATAAGAGATAAGACTGTCCAGGATGAGAGACCCATGACAGCCACAGCCTCAAACAGCGAGAGCAGCGGTCATGCGGTGTCCATGTTGCTCAAGGAGAAGGGCTACCAAGCTGAGATTGGAGCAGTATTCAATGAGGGAGAACCAAACACGGTTGGAGGTAAAGGGATGCCTCATAAGCATGTGAACCGACTGGAGATTCCTTTGCAGATCTGCTCAACTTCGGAAGGTGGCGTGTCAGAGTCGCGAAGAGAAAGGACCTTCTCCACCTCCTCTGCCAAGTCCACCCCCACGACAGAAACTCCACCAATAATGGGAGTGGAGGAGAGTGTGAGAGACTCTGCACAGCAAAATATTGAAACTCCTTTGAGAAATACAGGGAGGCAAACAGTAACACCACCAATCAAAGATTTTGATTGTTTGAAAAGACAAGATCCGACTTTTCCACCAAGATCTCCTGCTTTGAGATATAAACCTCAGGAAATCGAGGTGAAGTCCCTGTCAAAAGAACAAAATACATCCACAATCAAAAAATCTCAATCAATAGAGGTTAAATCTATATCAAACAATCAAACAAAACCAGCGGTGCCACCAAAGCCTAACTACAAATTCAAACCACTGGATTCAGGCCCACTGCTAAACGATTCTCAATCTCCAGCTGAGAGATCTCAAACAATAGTAGTCTCCTCACCAACCATCTATAGAAAACTCTCCAGTGACAGCACATCAGCTTCCAACTATACAAGAAAACTAGCTGTGTCTGCTGTCTCTAGCTGCAGACCGCCGCAGAACAAAATGACAACAACTGTTTCGAGTCAGTCCAACTCATCAGCATTATCTGATAAAGATCAGCCCAACAACAGAGCTCATCATCCCGAGGCCTCACCTCAAAGCACCAGTGATGCACAAAGTTCCACAGCTTTGACCCCTGCTTCAGTATCAGCCACAAACCCAGTGACAAACTCAGACCCGGGTCTGACTCATGGTCCAAACTTAAGCCAAATCTCTGGATCTTCCTCGACTGTTGCCAGCGGGTCAGGGCAGTCAGCTGTTGTGGATCTGAATAGTCAACCACAGTTTTCCAGAAGCACATTAGCTCATAATCAAGCAAGGACTGTGTCCTCTAACTATGAGAAACAACCCACTGTGTTATCCACAACACGAGTGCCACAATATGCTCACGAACAAAGGCCTTTCCACAGGTCCTTATCTAGTGAGCAATCCCAGAGAGCAGATGACCTGCGTTTCTATTGTTCAGATGACCCGCCAAGCTACGATGAAAGGGAGAGTTTCAGTCCACTTCTGCTGCAAGGTTTGACCCCAAAGAAGCCAAACCGCTACTTCGCCGGCCCCCGCCCTCCCCCTTGCTCTTGCACCTCTGGATGTCCCTCCCACACTGGTCTCACTCCTCCACACCGTCACCACAGCCCCCACAACCACACCCCTCCGGCATCTGCTCACTCCCCAGGCCACCCTCACCCTTACCCCATAGCACCACCTCCCCTCCGACCCCACCAGTGCAGAGTTGAACCTCCACCTATGTGCTACCAGCCCGGCTCTCCTAAATCGAGTCCCCTGGGTCCCGGTCCGCCACCGACCATGTACCACCCCCTCAACCAGCCTCCTTCCTACCCTCCCCACCCCTCTCTCATGCAACCCTGTGCCCCGGAACGTCCCCTGCAGCCACACCAGCACATGGAACCCAGACGGCCCTCACTACAGCGCTCTTCTCAGCAGCAACAACAGCAGCAGCCGGGGATGAGTGTGGCTCCCTATGGCGACCATGGCCACGGACACTCCCCTGGCCTGGCACATCTGGATTCTCAATACATGTGTGGCCCTCAGGGCATGGGGCCCTCCTATGGCTCTGAGTACGAGGGCGACGGCTCCAGCATGTACTCTGAAGGTAGCTTCGGGCAGACGCCTCGAAGGATGCTGATGGACCCGGAGACGGGGAAGTATTTCTACATCGAGGTCCCTGTGCAGCCGTTGAGGAAGATGCTGTTCGACCCGGAGACCGGCCAGTATGTGGAGGTGCTGATCCCGCAGCAGTCCATGTCGCATTCGGGCATGTATCCGCCCACCGCGGCTCCTTACCCATCCATGCACAACCCTAACATGTATGCCCCCGCCCCACAGTATATGCAGCCCTATGCGGCGCCACCGCCACCCCTTCCCCAGACTCAGCCTCCACCTCCCCCCCGCCACCCTGACAGCTCCGCTGCCACAGCCCTGCACCAGAACGGGGCAGGGGTCGTCTACGGAGGTCCCCCCGGTCAGGGGTCCAAGATGGACCCCCAGACCCATGACCAGGGCTATCTAGAGGGCATGTATTATGTCCCTACCGGTATGAATGCAAGTCCCAATCCCCCCCCACCAGACTTCTACCACAAACATTCCCCCGGCCCCCACTCCGGGGCAGGGGGGAAGAGGTCCTGAAATAGAGGTTAGAGGCCGCCTTCCTGGAGCCTGTTGGGATTTAAATACACTGTGCATAATGGATGGCTGCCTAATCATAGCCTGTATTCTAATCAGGTTTTCACACAGCAAGTGTTATTTGTTTGTCATTCTCTTTGCTGCTTATATTATAATGCACTGCTTAACTTTGGAATAACGAATGCATATGTGACTATTTTATGTTGAGTCCTTTTGATATGTGAGCCACCCTTTTATACAATATGTTATTAGCTTAAGTTAGTAAATGGTGGATCTGAATGTCTATCAATTAATTATTAGTGCACATTTCGGTGTAACACAACTATTTACTTGTGTAAATGTGTTTACTTCAAGAAAGATCTATGACAGTTGAAAATACTTTCTCAAGAAGAATGGAATATTTATGTATTTGTATTTTGTGGTATTTTGTTTCTCTGAATTTGGAATTTGAGTTCATGCACATGTCTACCAGAATAATGCAAATAAAATAAGACAAAAACAATAACTTTACATCTGGTTTCATGTATTCAGTACAGTAGCAATACATTAAATAATGGAAAAATCAATAATGTATCACTAAAGGCTCTAACATAACAACTTACCAAAACATGAAGCTATATGTTATATAGCATTATATGACAAACATAAACAGGGAAACGCTTTAATTAACCATAGATCAATCCTCTTTTATAAACCTCTGAGGTATCTGACCAGTTACTGTTTCACTTCCGTCTGAAACCCAGAGACTAGTGATTAAAGTTAATGGCAAAATGTATTGACAACAACTCATTTATCGATTAGACATCATCAAATTGTACTTCATGGCGACGATGGGTCCATGAACTCTGTCGGGAGATGAATACCCCCCTGGTGTCTGGTCCTGGTGTGGTGGTGGAGTGGTGGTGGTGGTGTAGGTGGTGGTGGTGTGGTGGTGTAGGTGGTGGTGGTGGTGGTGGTGGTGGTGGTGGTGGTGGGTGGTGGTGGTGGTGGTGGTGTGGTGGGTTAAAGTCCTGCCTAGTCCCGGAGTTGAAGGGATGGAGCCATCATGGAGGGGAAGACGATGGAGTGCGACTGGTTGTCGTAGAAACAAGAGAGACGAAACAACAAGGCCAAGCATGAATGAGAGATGCATATAGGCCTACACTTTCCATTGGCGCTCTACGCCTGTTAAATGCATGAGGTCCTGATTGGCTGAGAGATGAGGCCTGCAATGCAGTTTGGAAATTAAGAACCCAGACATAGATCGATGAGAAATAGAAAAAGAATGTGGTCTTCCTGATTTAACTTTAGCTTTAGCCACTTTTCTACAGTTGACAGAGTCGGAGTCATCCCCAAAGACAAAAAAAAGGGTGTGGGAAGGGTAACCATAACAAAAAGTTATGAACTTTGATCAAATACGTAAAAATACGTTGACAAATTTGATAACAAAAATACTTTTTAAACTAGTATCTCTTTGACTGCCTTGATGCTATTGCACCAGATACCCATCTAGTGTCTCCGTGGGGGCAGTGCAGCGAGAAGTTGAGAAAAACAAGTCAACATGCGCAGTATGACATCATGGGGGAGGATAATGTGCCAAGACCCTGCTCATTGTTTATTTTACTACTGATCTGATCTAATTCACGCATGGCACACTGAGGCATATAAAAACAAAGCCAATTGGCCTTATTTCAATGGTATTACATCAAACTATTCATGCATTAAGTGGATGCATAACAATAGTTAGTTCACCGTGCCTTGAGTTTAAGGTTATAATTGTGTTCATTGTGTAATAAAAATAAAATCATAGATACATGATTTAACATTTAATTTGCACCTGCCTCAGATTAAGATTCATATTAAAGGCAACAATGATAACCTTTTTTCGTGTTTGTGTTTTTGCCATAACAGTGTAGGCCTGTCAAGGATCACATTTCATCTGGGAGGCTAGGTGTGCATGTGCTTTGTTTATAGTAGGCCTATACTGTATCACAAATAGTACTAGCATTCAGGCAGCATGTCCATTATGCTCAAATATCTCATAAATAGTCAAAATGACATAGATGTGACCATAAACGGCTGTCTTCAAGTGTAAACTTAACAGAAGTCCCTCGAAGCAGCTGAGGTGAGGAACTTATATAACCCTTTTACAGAGGACAGACTCAAGTGTTTTTCATAACATTGTTCAGAACAACATGTGTCTGTATATACCAGGGCAGGACTTATCTTTACTGTAGTCTCAAAGCATGCTATGCTGG
Organism: Melanogrammus aeglefinus; assembly: GCA_900291075.1. NCBI lineage: Eukaryota > Metazoa > Chordata > Actinopteri > Gadiformes > Gadidae > Melanogrammus > Melanogrammus aeglefinus. Next base: position 48,585 of record OLKM01000287.1, on the reverse strand, counting down.
TACATGGTACAAGTGTGGCAGACCCATAATTAGTGGGATGATGACAGACACCTGTGCTTGTCCAACAATGACCCCTCTCTGAAAAGGGTCTATTATCATGAGGTAAATCATTAGCCACATAGTAGGCCTACACAGACTCCAAGTTTCATTCGTAAGCGAATCAATCAATTAATAATATAAAGACACAATTAACTACAAGGTCATTAAAGCCTAAATGTCAAATAAGACATTAGGCCTATAGCCATATATATATAAAATGGGTTGTATAACATTTGACAGTGGGTACAACAATGGATTTTGTGTGAAAGTTGGCCGATGGCAGTGTAACTGAAAACTCTAATATTGTAAAAAAAAACAAAAAACAAACAGGAAAACAACCAAATAAAAACATATGATCTCGTCAGATATATTGGCATCAACTGTTGAATTGTCACCACTTGAGGGAGCCAAACACCTGAGGATCCAGAAAATCCTGTGGGGTCTATTGAGGTTTCTAGGAGGTAAATTCCAAGCTGTTTGTGTTAGATTTCCTGACAAGAGGTGATTGTAGGTCAACATCTACACCTGCTTTCGTTGACAAAGGCTGAACATTGCATGTTAATCCAAAAGTCCCCCAGAT
>OLKM01000287.1:27966-30466 GCA_900291075.1 Melanogrammus aeglefinus | reverse complement strand
TGTGTGTGTGTGTGTGTGTGTGTGTGTGTGTGTGTGTGTGTGTGTGTGTGTGTGTGTGTGTGTGTGTGTGTGTGTGTCTTTCTGTTTGTCTGTCTTTCAGTCTGTCTGTCTGTCTGTCTGTCGGTCTGCCCATGCAGTGTTGTTTTTGTCTGTGTGTGTGTGTGTGTGTGTGTGTGTGTGTGTGTGTGTGTGTGTGTGTGGTGTTGTGTGTGTGTGTGTGTGTGTGTGGTGTGTGTGTGTGTGGTGTGTGTGTGTGTGTGTGTGTGTGTGTGTGTGTGTGTGTGTCGTGCGTGCGTGCGTGTGTGGCAACAAGAGAGCGTCTGCCCACGGGGGTCTTTATGTGTATGTTTACAGGTATTAAAACAACAAGGCTGGTACGACCTGTGACTCAGATACTGCCTGCATGTAAATCATAACTCTTGTCATCAGGCCTTACCTGATGGTAGAAGAGGTTGCTTCAGGCTACAATTAAGGCACTTTATGCAATATTCAACCCCTTAACTCCAGGCATGCACACACACACTCATTTATCACATTCCAGTGATTTCCTGTCAGAGCTCGCATTGAACCTGCCCAGAGTGCGTCGGCATGAGGCTGGTGGTTTGTGATTTAACCAAAGCAATTGGCAAACAAGAGTGCTGTATTTTTCCATGGTAATGAGAAGCTGTAGTCTTCTAGGTGAACTTTCGTAGATGTTTGAAAGTAGCCACAGTGGAATAACAATACTGTGAATGCATAGTTGGCACTATATAAGCAGGCCCATTAGGCAGACTACCAAGTGATTGAACCTCAGTCTATTAAAAAGCACTCATTGGGCATTTCAAAGCCACATCATGTTTTCATTTTAATAGCTTTGGTGCCTAGCTGTCTCTTGGTCAAACAATAATGCCGCTTTGTATGTCTTTATACGAGGCAGTTGGCAAACAAAGGAGCAAACGCTGAAATAGCCTGGCCCTGCTTTCAACACATTCCATAAAAGTGACACAGAAAGGCCTATAAACCAGCGTTTTCTGTAAGTGATGGGAAATGCTTTTACCTTGGAGACCAAGAAAATGCCCCAACTCATACAAGAAGCAGGAAGTTTGCGTCTGACTGCTGGGTGTTAAACACAAAACAAAATAAAAGCCAAACATAGTAACCCAAACGCTCCAGTTGGCTGTGTTTCCAGACCCAGCAGGACTAGGAGAAAGTGCTCATGCTTCATGCTCATTGTGTGTGTTTGTGTGTGTATCTATTTGTGTTCATGTGTGTACGTGTGTCTGTGTCTGAGTGTGTGTGCGTGTGCACGTGTGTATGCGTGCACGTGTGTGTGTGTGTTTGTGTGTGTGTGTGTGTGTGTGTGTGTGTGTGTGTGTGTGTGTGTGTGTGTGTGTGTGTGTGTGTGTGTGTGTGTGTGTGTGTGTGTGTGTGTGTGTGTGTGTGTGTGTGTGTGTGTGTGTGTGTGTGTGTGGTGTGTGTCTGCGTGTGTGTCTGACAGGGCTATGCATGCGAGGCAATTGTGTTGTTGGAGCACCTCAGATATTCCAGTGCCCAGGCAAGGTTGGTTTTCCCCATCCATTCAACGGAAGGTCAAGAGTTCCACAGTAAAAAAAGACAACAAAGAAAACACAAAGACTGCTTCGGTTGGGCCTGCCGGTAAACCCCCCCCCCCCCCCCCCCTCTCTCGGGCCCCACATTCCACCACTGCCACCACCACTGACCACCACTTCCCCCCCCCCCCCGCCCCCACGCACTGTCCTCGCTTTCATCCCCCCACCCCCCCCACACACTACAATCACCTCCGAGCACACTTCCCACTTCCTCCCAGCAGAGGATTTCTGTGTTTGCTCAGCTTCTGTGTGTTTACGGACCGGCGTGTCGGAAGATCCCCGGCTGCTGGCCGAGTGGGAAGGCCGACGCAGCTCCTTAAATCCTGCTCTCCTCCCTGCCCCCGGGACCGGCTATAATCATCACCGGGGGTGCGTGTGTTTATATTCTCTGCTGGCCTTAAAATGGCCACCACCCCGTCGGTTTCCAAGGCGTCACGCGGAGTGCGGGGGGGGGGGGGGGGGGCACCTCACTCCGGGGGGGCCACTCTGGTCTTGACGTCTTTTCTTTCTGCGTCTGACCGCCTCCCTGTTCCTGTTTTGTGTTTTGTTTTTTTATATTTAGATTGATTCAGCCATGTCTTTGAGTCAGACCTCAGAGCAGGGCAGGAAGGAATGCGGCACCACGACATTGTGACCAAGGCAGAGCACCCCGCCGAGCCAGGAGCAACAGAAAGAGAACGAGAGGAGTATCGTGGTGGGGGAAGGAGCAGGGGTTGAATGGGTCGAGCCGCTGACGGGGGAAGTCGGAGTGTCTCGGTGGGCCGCTGAAATACATGGCAGGAAAACCACAACTCCACGGCCCCAGTCATGCTGTGGAGGAAGTCAGGCCTGATAGACATTAGCAGACCCATTGTAGTCCATAAACCCGGACGGGTGTCCTATCCATTATCACTCAGTACAGTCCCTCATAC
>OLKM01000287.1:20466-22966 GCA_900291075.1 Melanogrammus aeglefinus | reverse complement strand
AGAGGGAGTGTGTGTGGGTGTCTGTGTGTGTATGTGTGTGTGTGTGGGTGTGGTTGTGTCTGCGGAGTGTGTGGGTGGGAATTCAGTATTTATTTGTGTGTTTGTGTGTATATGTTTGTGTATGTGTGTGTGTTTGTGCATGCGTGTGTGTATGCCTGTGTGTGTGTGTTTGTGTGTGTATTTGTTTGTGTGTATGCCTGTGTATGTGTGTGTGTGTGTATTACAGTGTGTATATATGTGTGTGTGTGTGTGTGTTTGTGCATGTGTGTGCGTGTGCGTGTGCGTGTGCGTGTGCATGTGCTTGTGTGTGTGTGTGTGTGTGTGTGTGTGTGTGTGTGTGTGTGTGTGTGTGTGTGTGTGTGTGTGTGTGTGTGTGTGTGTGTGTGTGTGTGTGTGTGTGTGTGTGTGTGTGTGTGTGTGTGTGTGTGTGTGTGTGTGTGTACCTCGGAGGGAGGTGGGGGTAGGCAGGCCACCGAGACATGCTTGGCTTTCGCTTTTCATCTGGGAGACGCCATCATGACCATGACCTCATCCCTTGGAAAAAAAAGTCCCCTTTTCCTGCCTTTCTCTTTTTTTCTTCCTCCTCATCCCTTTCTCTCTCTCTCTTCTGTCTCTTCCCCTTCACCAGCCGAAAGGCAAGAGCTTATTGTTGCATTCCAGAGCCCCCACTCTGTCTCTGTCTGCGGGGGGGAAGAGAGGGACAGAGAGTGAGAGAGAGAAAGTGAGAGTGAGGGAGAGAGGGAGAGTGACGACAGGGTGAGGGGAGGATGGCTGAGGAAATGAAACTCTGTGAGAGGTCAGGGCCATCTCTCTCTCTCGTTCTCTGTCTTTGAGTCTCTCTATGTGTCTCTCTGTGTGTTTCTCTCTCTCTTTCTCCCCGCACTTTCTCTCTCTCTCTCTCTCTCTCTCTCTCTCTCTCTCTCTCTTGTTCTCTGTCTCTGTGTCTCTCTATGTGTCTCGCTCTGTGTCTCTTTCTCTCTTTCTCCCCGCACTCTCTCTCTCTCTCTCTCTCTCTCTCTCTCTCTCTCTCTCTCTCTCTCTCTCTCTCTCTCTCTCTCTCTCTCTCTCTCTTCTCTCTCTCTCTCTCTCTCTCTCTCTTCTCTCTCTCTCTCTCTCTCTCTCTCTCTCTCTCTCTCTCTCTCTCTCTCTCTCTCTCTCTTTCTTTCTCTCTCTTGCGCGGGGGCTGGTGGGTCGCCCTCACACAGAGAGGATTTACGACTGAGGAAAGGGAGAGTGAATCAGGGGTGTCAAAGGTGGAAGACTGGATCAGATTTCAGATTTCTTTTGATTGCATCACTTGTTTGTTTCAGAGAGCTCTATTGAAGCAGATGTTGTTCTCACACCGGGAGAAAGGATCCTTCCGGTGAGAGGCAAACCGAGCCCATGTGGCCAATACATCCACAACAGTACAGAGGAGCAGATGACATGTTAGGGGTTAAGGGTTAGCTGTGTCACAGAGAGAGAGAGAGAGAGAGAGAGAGAGAGAGAGAGAGAGAGAGAGAGAGAGAGAGAGAGAGAGAGAGAGAGAGAGAGAGAGAGAGAGAGAGAGAGAGAGAGAGAGAGAGAGAGAGAGAGAGGGAAAAGGAGAGAGGAAGGGTGAGCGAGAGGGAACTCTCCAGTTTTTCCCTCTCTAGCCTTTAATTAAAAGAAACGACAAATATATTGAGGTTGATTTTTTTTTTTCATCCCTCAATGGAAACCCCTTCAAAGTACCAAGGAACTTTGAAAGAAGAAAAAAGGTGAAGGAACGAGGGTTTATTTCCATATTCTCGTCTAGATAAAGACCAGGTCATGACCGAGAAGAAAAAAAAAGAAAGAAAAAGAAGAAAAGTGGTTCATTCATGTTCAGGGGCAGCAGGCCGCAGAGGAACAAGGGCTTAAGGGGAGCGTCTTGGTGCCCACACCCTGGTCCGACCACAGCCTTCTGCCTGCCTGGGCTGCTGCGCTGCCCTCCACTCCACAGCCCCCGGTGTGTCAGCCTGTACACACAGCACAGCCGCGCACGCCGAGCAGGCGTGCGCGGCTGTGCTGTGTGTGCAGGCGTCCTCCGGAGGATGTCTTTCCGCCACACTCGTGCACGCGTACACACGCACACACATCCACTTGCAAATGCAAAACCACACAAACACACACACACACTCACACACTGGCCGGATACTGGCTTTTTGGACAGCCTCCTGTCAGGGGCAGAGAAAACAAATGAGTCAAACATGCGGTCATCCCTTCTTCCTGTCTGCACATAGGAACCCCCAGATGTTGGGGCCGTGTGTGTGTGTGTGTGTGTGTGTGTGTGTGTGTGTGTGTGTGTGTGTGTGTGTGTGTGTGTGTGTGTGTGTGTGTGTGTGTGTGTGTGTGTGTGTGTGTGTGTGTGTGTGTGGTGTGTGGTGTGGTAAGTATATATATCACGTGAGCACAAGCTTCTGCACATTTTAACGCGGGACACACATGGTTCAAGACGGATCGTGACTCGAATGAATGCTCCACTTTGGCAGACACACTG
>OLKM01000287.1:0-20441 GCA_900291075.1 Melanogrammus aeglefinus | reverse complement strand
TCTCCTCTCCTCTCCTCTCCTCTCCTCTCCTCTCCTCTCCTCTCCTCTCCTCTTCCTACTCACTCTCCTCGTCTTCCTCCCCATCCTCTCCTCTCCCTCTCCTCTCCTCTCTCCCTGTCCACTCATCTTTACCCTCACCCCTCCATCCTCCCTCTTCCTTCTCCTCTCCTCTCTCCTCTCTCTCCTCTCCTCTCCCTCCTCCTCTCTCCTGCTCTCCTCTCCTCATCTCTCCTCTCCTCTCCCCTCCTCTCTCCCGCTCCTCCTCTCCTCTTCCTCTCTCCCCCCTCTGCTCTCCCCTCCCCTGCTGCTCTCCTCCCCTCCTCTCCTCTCTTCTTCACCTCTTCTCTCCCCTCCCCTCCCATCTCCGCTCCTCCCTCTCCTCTCCTCTCGCCTCTCCCTCTCCTCTCCTCTCCTCTCCTCTCCTCTCCTCCTCCTCTCCTCTCCCCCTCCTTCTCCTCTCCTCTCCTCTCCCTCTCCTCTCCCTCTCCTTCCATCCCTCCTTCCTCTCCTCCCCTCCTCTCCTCTCCCTCTCCTCTCCTCTCCTCTCCTCTCCTCCTCTCCTCTCCCTCTTCCTCTCCCCCTCTCCTCTTCTCCTCTTCTGCTCTCCTCTCCTCTCCCTCTCCTCTCCTTCTCTCACCTCTGCTCTCCCCTCCTCCTCCCACTCTCTCCTCTCCCCTCTGCTGCCTCCTCCCCTCCTCTCCTCTCTCTCCCCTCCTCTCCTCTCCTCCTCCTCTCCTCCTCCTCTCCTCTCCTCTCCCTCTCCTCTCCTCTCCTCTCCCCTCCTCTCCTCTCCTCCTCCTCCTCCTCTCCTCTCCTCTCCTCTTCCTCTCCTCCTCCTCCTCCTCCTCCTCCTCTCCTCTCCTCTCCTCTCCTCTCCTCTCCCTCTCCTCTCCTCTCCCTCCTCTCCTCTCCTCTCCTCTCCTCTCCCTCTCCTCTCCTCTCCTCTCCTCTCCTCTCCTCTCCTCTCCTCTGTGCTCTTCTCCTCTTACCTAGAAAGAAATGTAATCCTGCCATCACAGTCCTCTCCCCCCCACAGTGAGGAGCCTAAATAGACTTCAGTCAGAGTTTTATAGCGTGATCATGCTACATAACAAATGTCCCCCCGGCTCCCTGACATCAGCAGGCCGGAATGTGCTGCTGGCTGTCCCCGCTCGGCTCCTTGCAGGGTAGGGTTGTGGGGGGTTTGGGGTTGGGGTTGGGGGTTGGGGGGTGGAGGGTGGGGCAGGAGGTAGGCGGTGGTGGGCGGGGGGGATTGTGGGTTCTTCCCTGTCTCTCAATACCATTTATGCCCAATGGGATCCACTGGAATGAACTTGTATATGGGGGGGGGGGCACCTGTAGAACAGAGGGGATGAGAACATAAACATGAGAGAGATTAAAGGAGTGGATTGAGGCGGAGATGATGCACAAGGAAGATGATGTGTAAAAGATCTGAGGAAGGAGTCATGTCCAGCTTATTTATCAATGAGGGGCTTCAAAGGTCCAGACACGATTTCCTGAACCCTATTCACTACAACAGGCGCGGAGAGTTAAACTCCCCCTCAACCAAGGAGGGGTGCAAGGGGGGAAACCTGGAGAAGGGAATCATAGGAGAGGAATTCTCCAAGGATGGCTAGGGGCCATATGGCACCCCAACAAAGGAAAACCTCATAAAACAAAACAAACACAAACCACAATAAAGGAGATTATGCTGTGTGGTTCCGGACCAGCCTGTGTGGATGCTGTCAGGACAGACGTCAGGGCACTGAGAGCGATGGGTTGGGTGGGGGTAAGTAAGGGGTGCTGAGTAGGATCACTCATCACTTTGACCTATCTTTTTCCCTGGGACAGCTGTGAAGACAAGTATCTATCTTACCTCACCTTGAACCTCTCTCCACCCCCCAACCCGTCCCCCCTATTCCTCGATTCCATCCCCCCCCCCCCCACACGCAACACACACCTCCCAGCCCCCCGCCCCCAATTCCTGGCTGGGGTTTTTATCCCCCCCCCCCCCCCCCTCCCCCTGTCAGTCCTCCCAGTGTGTCCATGACGGCAACACACAGTGAGTGTTGAGCGCACGCCGGCCTGTCACAGCCTACGTCCATCACACTACAATGGCCCTTAACACTCTCAACACCTCATCAGTCAGGCCGGGTTGGCCCACACACTTCACCACACACACACACACACGCACACACACACACCTACATACAAACAAGCACACACATGCACGCATACACACACATGCACGCATACACACACATGCACGCATACACACACATACTCCCACGCACACACACATGCACACACACACACACAGATGCACATACACACGCAAAAACACACATAAGTGCAGACACACACACACACACACACACACACACACACACACACACACACACACACACACACACACACACACACACACACACACACACACACACACACACACACACACACACACACACAGATGAACAAAAACACACACACACAAACACACACACACACACACACAGACGAATACAGACGCACACACACACACCAACATACAGTATGTAGCCCAAACAAGAAAACAGACAGTAAAATTGGAAGCTAGCCAGTCAGCTAGTCAGAAAATACGGACAGGGAGATAGATAGAAAGACAGACGGGGAGATGTCAGAGAGTCTGATGGCACTTATTATATTTCAATTATTAATTCCGTAGCAACATACTCAAAATTCACGTGTGTAACTTAGCAAAAATACAGGCATGCGCACATTAATCTATAGGAGTTAATAATGCGTTGCGGTGGATGACGTCCGGTGAAGGAATGATTCGATTTCCAACTGCCTGTGTGCGCACTTCCATACAAATGTGGAAACCACCCATTGTTGCGTCTTGCTGTGGCAGGAAGCACCTTTCACAACAAAGTCATTGGGCTAACACCAATCAGAGATTCCCCCCAACCAAGCTACCCCATCATATCAGGTTACCTAGTGTACACTGGTGTAAACAGAGCCAAAGACGTACCTACTCAACAATACTTCCTGATGGAGTTTAGAGCTCACTCATTAAAGATTAAAGCAGCACTAAGCAGCCCAGATCGCTCTTGTGCTCCCGTATTGTATTTAATACCAAGTCCTGCACTTCCACGTTCTAATAATGTCCTGGAAACCACATCAGAGGCTGATGCCTACAATGCACCATGGCATTTCCTATTCATTTGCCAGTTTTGCAAGGAAATGCCTTCTAGTTTGTGGGAACCACCCCAATACCAGAACCATGTAGCAAAAACATTACGACGAATCTAACCGACTCAGACAGGAGACAAATTGAGAAGTGGCACGCGGCCCGTGCTTTGGTACTGGATCTATCAGAACCTGAAAAGGGTTTCTCCAGAATGTGGTTTGGTGATGCTGGTCATGAGGAGGGTGACCACCACACACTGGTTAACATATTTCTGGTTCTGAATGTCCACTCGTCCGCTAGTCAACCGTGGTTAGTATGTTGCGCCCCCTTAAACGATGTGGGCCGAGACTTGCCGATCACTTTGTCACCCTCTGACCTGTTCGCACCGGCGCATACACACTCATCCATGCAGATACGCACAAACACACACACACACAGACACACATATACACACACACAAACACACATGCAAGCACACAAACACACACCCACCGAAACGCGTGCGTTTTACGGTTTTAATACGATTTTAAAAGAAAATTGTCTTGAATTACAAGTTTTTTTCGTTTTGCGACAATTTCAAAAAAGGCTCTCGTGAATGTATCAGAGGGCCCTGCACCCCACCTTGGGAAGGCCTGCACTGGACCACGTATAGTAATCTTCTCTCCTGCCCCTGGCCTGCCACTCTGGGAATAGCTGCAATGTGGCCATGACTGCACAGCACTATTTCGGTGTGGTCGGCTACTTGACATTGAGAGGCTGGGATTATATGGCTCCACTACTGTAAATGACAAGACCCTGACACTCACATACACACACGCATACACACACATACCCACCCGCACAAACACACACAAACATATGTACACACACACACACACACACACACACACACACACACACACACACACACACACACACACACACACACACACACACACACACACACACACACACACACACACACACACACACACACACACACACACACACACACATACATGCAGGCATGGCGCACGTACGCACCCACACCCACACACATACCCCAATGCATAACAATTACCACATCGCAAAAACACATACACACTCACTATCAATTTCCCCGACACACACACCCCAACAAAATTTGTACAGACCCCAACGAAAAGACATGTACACAAAACCACACACACTATTAAACCAACAATTTCACACACACACACACATACACACACACACACACACACACACACACACACACACACACACACACACACACACACACACACACACACACACACACACACACACACACACACACACACACACACACACACACACACACACACACACACACACACACACACTCACATGCACAAATACGTACATGCATACATATATACAAATGGTTAAATGCTTATTTACGTTAATTTACGTTATTCAAATGGAATGAGGGAGTCTTGGGTGAGGTCTAGTCAGACACACCCTTATGGCTCAGACGCACATCTGTCTCCAACTAGCTTTCCCTAATGCAGCACACAACACAACGCTGAGTTCCATTTAGTTTATTTGTAGGTATAGACGCCAAACCCATCTATGGGGATCAAACCCACTTTGTCATAATAAACACGGTAACACATATGTTTGGCTTCGAGATCAGCCTGCCCCCCCCCCATCCTCAGCCACAGCACAGTCCCAGAACCAACACTTCAGCCAACACACACATTCACTCACAGTAAACACATAACCGCACACACAAACATACACACACACAGAAACTCACCGCGGCATTGCTATAAATGTAACAACATCCGCGTGGGAGGTGAGCCGGCTGGGACCTAACCTGCCTTTGTGTCCAGCTGTGTCGTTTGATTTCCTTAACCACCCACCATAAAAACCTGTGTGAGTAGGGTGCATGTGACGTCATGGTTGCAGCCTCTAAGCCCGGGTCCTGTTGTTGTGTGTCAGATGTTACAGCAGAAGAGGCTTTGAACAGGACATCTGTTTGGTGCTGTGAGTAATATCACGCCGTATCCTCGCATGGCGTGATTCACTTGCGGTCTACAGCTCAGGTGTCTGCCTGACCTGGACGACAAACATACATCAGCGTTGATGCTGCGTTACGAGGTAGTCTTTCACAGACGCACACGCGCCACTGACTGACGCTGTGGCTGTACTACGGGGTGATTCAATACCGCGTATCGCTGTTTTACGACAAAACGCAGTCTACTCGCCGTGTCTGTCAACACTTGTGATGTTGAAATTGTATCACATAAAGATTTTAGTTTATTGCAATATGACCGCTATAAGATGACTTGGCAAGCGTTTGTTCCTGCAGCACACATTATGCCAATGTAACACAAAATGTTTCTGAATGGGATGAGATAATGCAATGATAAGGCCATGTAATAGTAGTATAGAATATAAATACACAGCCAGGAAGATAGGAACATAATGCCTCTGAGCAGCATAATGATAAATGGTGGAAGAGATAGTTAATTGACACCAGAGCCATACTTTCTGAGGAAAAAATATTTTATTTCTTCTGAGAAAAAAAAACACCTTTGTTGGTGTTAAGGCTTATAACATTTGAATTCACATTTTTATCAACAGCTGAACACGGAACAAATGGAAGTTGAAATTCTCCAAATTCTCTATTCAACCCATTGTATTCTAGCAACCACTGTTTCCATACATATCTTATTTGACTCCCTTCTCAACTCTCAGATAAAAAAGAAACATGTGATGTCGTACATGGATTTTCATGTTTAACGATTAAATTATCCACAGAGACAGACAACATATTATGACGGCGAACAGGTAGCTGTCATTGATACATTTGGGGGGTGGAGCCCTAAGTAAGTGTCTGATCAATAAATGTATCTAATTACCAGAGTTTGGCTTGGGAGCCAATGGCCACCAACAATCTCAGCTATTAATTACATATTAATAGACACAAATTGCCGCTAAACGCATCAATAAATATTGGCAATTACCAAATAGAAAAAGACAAAACGTAACATTTTGACAAACAAACAGTGCATCTTGAGTGGATGATAGCAGTTCAATTCTGCATAAATACATACATAAATAAATAAATTTAAATAAAGATTGTATAAATAAAAAAGCTTTTACTGTACACGGGAAAGAAAATTGTGCAGGAAGAAATATAAAACGCTGTCTTCAAAAAAAAACAAAAAAAACACGTAATACTCCAGGTTGACCTCTGATTGTTGTGGGGTATTGGAGGGGGGAGTGGGGATGAAGATGTATATCCCGTAAAGTCTTCATTTCCTGGTATAGTCTCTTTTTAATTTACTTTTTTTTACACAGCCGAGACGCAGCGTTGAGTCCTAGACTAGACTTGTTCCTTCCTTCGTGCTCTCGCCCACTGTTACTTTGCGTGCTCATCACATATCCTGTCCACCGGCCAGCCCTGTATTCCACTTCCAGGTGGTCCCTTTGAAAAAAGGGCCCACAGGGACCATGTGGCCCAGCCCAGGTACTCGTGGTGAGTCCCTTGATTGCTGAGCAGAGGGCCAGACGTCGGGCCCCTCTCTGTTTCCCTATCTTCCTGTAGCTTCTTTCTTCCTCCCAAGTCCTTTGTTTACACTTCTCCTTTCTATTTTGAGGTAGAATTTCCGCAGCTTCGCCTGAAATAAAGAAAAAACGGGGGGGGGGGATAATGAGCATGGTTTCTTTTGTGTAAAACCTTGAAAACAAAATGGAAACTCAACTGATGAGGATTTCTGTTTTGATGTTGTCTCATGTTCGATATGTGCATGGATTTGTGTTTGTGTGTCACTCTGTCAATTTCAGGTTTGGTTTGTCTGTGCTACGAGTGAGACCGTTATTGAGCACTCACCCCCATTCTTTCTCTTCAGTGGTGGGGTGCTGAGCCTAGCTTCACCTTCTCCTCATTCTCAATGTCGTAAGCCCCCCTCTTGTGAAACCTATCAGACATAGCAAAGGGAAATCTGGTTTAGTCTAGGGATTATACATCACCACAAACCATTTACAATTCCCACCAAACCCGGTTCAAAATCTCATATCTGTGTGTTGTAGCTGAGTATTGTAGTACCGCATGCAGTTGTTTACTGGGTATGTTCAATGAGTTTTACAGTGCATGTAAAGTAACTTCGACTGTCTGTGTGTCTGAGTGTGTCTGAGTGTGTCTGAGTCTGTCTGTCTGTCTGTCTGTCTGTCTGTCTGTCTGTCTGTCTGTCTGTCTGTCTGTCTGTCTGTCTGTCTGTCTGTCTGTCTGTCTGTCTGTCTGTCTGTCTGTCTGTCTGTCTGTCTGTGTGCGCGCGCGCGTGTGTGTGCATTGTACATACCTGAGCGCTAATAGAAGGCCTATGATGGTGAGACAGAGCGTCGACAACACCACCGCCACCACCGCCAGGGCCGTGGTCCGGCTGAATTCCTCCTCGGGCTTCACCCCCACGGACAGGGTGAAGAACTGACACCTGTCCCCGGAGTAGCTCGGAAGGCATCTATAGAAAAGAGCGCAGTTCATCAGCACCGTCATTGTGATGAGTCGCTATGCATTAATTGAAGTCAGCACCGTGAATTTAATTTAAAAAACGTAACTTAGGTCTATACTTACACACAGGAAGCCGCGCGGAGGTCCTTGTAATAATGGCAGGTGCCGTGAATGCAGAAATTCTTGTACTTCTTCAGACATGGGTTCCTCTTCCTCCCTTGGCCCTTACCCTTCTTCTTGCCTTTACCCCTCTTCTGAGGCCTCTCAGGCTGCTCCGCTGACAGAATGCTGGCACTGTCCTTCGGCTTGCTGGACATAGCGACTGAAGCAGGAGGAAGACAATGTTAAAACAACGGCAAAGGCTTTGAGAGTCAAACCACCAAGACATGAACACTAGTGGGTGAAGTTCAGGGGACAAAGTTTTTTAGGCATACCTCTTGGTAGTAGGTCCACATCTCCAGACAGCTCATAGTCCTCCTCCTCGTCATAATTGTCTTCATAGAAGTAACTGTTGTCGTAATCGGCGGTGGTCCTCGCCACACCTGCGTTGTCCTCCTCTTTCCTGTCATTCCGTGTGTCCAGGAGATTGATCACAGCCGTATGGTGCCTTTCACTGTCATGCCTGTCCACCGCTGCGCCACTTGTCAGCCGCGACGCCACTAAAGGAAAGCAAACGAAAAACAAACAAAAATAAACATGACATCAATTAACCCCGTAACCAATTGGCAATTGGAATGGCTTACAATGGATGAAGCAGAATGGTGAGCGTGAGTGTGTGTGTTTGCGTAGGTGCGTGCGTGCGTGCATGGAGTAGGGTGGCAGGCGAAGGCAAGTCAGAACATGTAGCGCATGTCGCGCGTAATGCGCTCCAGGTGGATTGGCACTCAAGGAATGGATCATTTTTTGAGGCAAAAAGTTGTGTGGGTACGGGAAACCTGTCGTGCTCCGCCGAATTTTCATAAATAGACAGTTAGCAAATGCCAGTCCAGAATACGAGTTAAAAATAAAACTATCCAGTTACATTAAGCATGGTACTCTAAAATAAGAGGGATGACCCGATTCGTTTTCAAATAGCTTTCCCAGACAATATTTCGTCGCTCTGTAAACTATACAGTTTGCATGACGTAAATGTCATGGTTGACAATATATACACAAGGATGCCTCCAGAACAACAGAACCAACACAGCGAGCGTTTACGCATGACAAAGATTAGTGCCTAACTAAATGATTTGGAGAAGGATACATTCGCAACGTCCAAAGATAAACTTACCAAAGGCGTGAACGAGCAGGAGCGCGATTCTGAAGATCCTCATGTCTTTAAATTCCAGGTAAAAAGTAATAGGCAATAAAAAAAGAGGAATAAATAATGGTTTAAGCAATTGTATTTCCTTCACTCCCGGTTGATACTTGTTGTTGTTTTCGTCGTTGTTAAAGGCGATGAAATCACTCGGAGAATGCTTCAATGTTCAACGTGAAGAGATGAGGAGTCTCGAGCGGCACACACTTCTCCGACTCGGTAGGTTAAGGAGCGTCCGAACAGGGAGACGTCAGTTTTTATAGTGTTTTACAAACCACGCCCATCATAGGAAGCTGGCTCCTAATACATTATTTATGCTAGCCTACATGTTGGACAAATGTTTTACATTTTTGGGGTGATTTCTTAAATACTGTTCTTTTTTTCTTGACTAATGTGTACATATTATTTCACTCATTGAATTAGTCTTCCGTTTAAAAAGAATATGCCCTGTTGCACTCTGTAATTTGATTTAATGGAAAGATACCCCATAATAAAAAATTGAAATGTCACACAATATAATGTTGGTATTACACAGTGGTTAAACAAAACTTGTTTTTCAACTAATTTTGAAGATTTGTAATTTAAGTCCCAACCCATTGGGCAATATTGCTGTTGGTTGATAGCCTATTTGTATGCAAGTGCTCATCAAATTGTGTATATGATTCAGTAGGACAGCTGAAAGTTAATTAAGCAATACAATGATCTTAATACAAAAGTATCAGTACAAATGGAAGAATACGTGAGTGCAGTCTGTCATCATAAGGTGGAACAACAGGGATTTAGTCACCCAGGAACTACAATGCCACAGGAATGACTTACATCCTCATAATGCCGGCATATTCAGCAGGAAGAGGGAGTACTGACTATTGTAGCCTGGATTCTTTAGCTTTTTGTATAATCCTACCCATGTAGCCATACAATAAGATGTGAGAATGGTAAAAGTGATGGTAGGGGTCGGGTGATGTGATCATGTGACTAAACATATGTAACAGAGTCCATAACTCTGCTTGAGTTAAAATTATTTTCTGTTTTTGAACCCACAAGATTTGCCTCTGCTTGTTGGTTGTTTGTAAGCACGGGTAGGATCCACTACATAACAGGTGGTTTTGGTCAGGGACAGAGAGACAGAGAGAGAGAGTGACAGTGCTCATCATAGTCTTGCTCTACAAGACATCTGGTAATGGCTAGACATGAGCTTCAACACAATCCTAAATGAATACAGTGATGGAAGGATTTGAACACGTCATCTGCAGCTAGCGGAATACAGAACCAGACTGAAGGGACAGATGTATAACAGCTGTCTTGATGGCATCATCTGCGTTGACGTAAATATTGAGACATTTGGGAAGCTAATCCATTACCAAATAAATCAATCAATCGTATTTTAGCTTAACTTAAACTTTTCTAGTTTAAAGTACATTTTCTTGGACAGTTTGTCTGGCTTCTCTGCTTGGGTGTACATATTTAGTAATGATTTATGCTTCATTGATCTGGGCTGAATCGCTGGGGCTTAAAATCAGTTGAGGACTTAACATTGGATTTGATCTCTGACTCACACAGGAAAACCTCAATCACCAGCTGTCAATCAATCACCGCCATCAGCTGTCAATCACAAACGATTGATCTTCTAGCTGGAGCTAGGAGTCCATAGAATATAAACACTTTGTAGTACCTCTTCCATTAGGAAATGAGAATAAAATAAAATGTGTTTTATCACAAAAAAGAACATGTGACAATGTGTGGGGAACACCCAAATATGTTGAGGACTATGTGTTTAATTTAATTACTTCCAAATGTTGTTTTTGCAATCGGCTGAAACAACTCATAGGAACACGTGGTGATGAAATGAGTATTATTGGTGAGAGAATAGACCTCCTGCTGGCGCTCCCCACTCACAATGAACTTCTGCCAGCGCTCCCCAATTCACCCACTCATGTTGTCTATGTTTGACCGACACCTTCTGGTTGAAATGTGTAACAGCATCAAACAAATCTATTTATTTTATTTTATTTGGGAGTGGTATTAGGTTAGTAAGAAACATGTTATGGTAAGTGGTTATTTTATTAATGTTCCAAAACGTACAGGTACAAAATAAGCGGAGCCAGAGTCTATTGATTTTTTTCTGGTAGAAATTCTTATTCAGGACCCAGGATCAGGATCTACAATCCAATTGACATTCAAGATGCGTAGTTTCATATGACAAATCAATAAATAGTATCATGTACCACCCACATTGCTGTCGTCATGTGTTATTTGTTTGTTAGAATTACATCAGTCAGAATAGCAAAATCAAATTACTATATCGTACAATATTTGTAAACCTATCTCAACCCTTTAGAATCATTGGCTGTAGTCTGCCTACCATAGGCTCGCACTATGACACCAGATTATTCAGGAAAGCTAGAAAGATCACCCCTGACCCCTCTCATCCAGCACACCACTTATAGGCCTACACTCTTACCATCAGGGAGGAGGCAAGTAAAATCTCACGCTTTAGGGATAGTACCTGTACGCCACTTGAACAAGCACTAACCACTTTACGGTCTTTATGGTCTTCCTCACTTTGCATTGTGTGTTTTTTATGTGTGTTAAGTGTTGTACTCCTTGTTATTTATGTGCCGTTTTTTTGCTTTTTGTCTTGTTATGTTGTGTTGTTTTTGTTGCTGTGTGATACATGTGAGCATACCAAAGCACATACCTATCAACTGTATTTTTCTATATTGTTGAAATGGCTATAATAAACTTGATAGCCTACAACCCCTCTTAAAGTTGAGGGGTTTCAAAAAAAAATCCAATATATTGTGTGGTCAATCAGATCAATAAGATCGCTCGAAAAAAACATTATATATATATATATATATATATATATATATATATATATATATATATATATATATATATATATATATATATATATAATGTTTTTATATATATATTTATATATATATATATATATATATATATATAATGTTTTTTATTGTGTGGTCAATCAAATATAGCATCAAAAAGATGTATAAAATAAAATTATATATTATATATATATATATATATATATATATATATATATATATATATATATATATATATATTTTTTTTTTTTTTTTTTTTTTTCAATATTTAATACTCCTTCCTTCAAGGTATAAGGATGATAAGTGCAATGTCTTCTGAAGAAAATCATCTGAGCTCATGACATGCGTCGATTTATTACGACTGGTCGAGTCTCGCATCGGATGCGATTGCTCTGGTCTAGTCACGTGCTAACTGGTAGAAATGGCCGACGAGGCAGCAGAAATAAACACAGCCCTAGAGGATGGTGAAGCAAAACAGACCGAACAGGAAGTTTTAGAAGTTTCTACCCACAGCAAAGAACCAACTGACGAACAGGTTCAGAATGATGAACCCATTGCTGAGAGCACTTGGACTGCACCAATTCTCTCGCTGGCCCGAAAGGCAACGGAGACGATCAGCAGTGGGGTCAGCTACGGTGCTTCTCTCAGAAACTCCACATCATTATCATCTATCAGCTCTGCGACCGAGAAACCCCCCGAAAATGACTGCAGCCGTGCCAAAATGCTCACAGGTTTGTTATTTACAACCACGCTTCTTTTCATATTCAAAGCTCGCAGTTTATGATCGTTATTAGTTTGCGGACTCGGTCGTTAATCTGCTCGCTTCCTCTTTGCTATGTTTATGTCAAGCTCAAACAGGTCACATGATGCAATGGTTTCCAACTTCATTATATCAATTATCTCGAATTATCAGCTGTCAAGCGGTCCCAGTGACTTGACCAACTGCATGGCTCCTAATGATTAAGCTCTTCCGTGCCTCCCCGCTTGCTACATTTGTTTCAATTCTTACTTACAAAAAAAAAGCACACTTTAACTCTTCTGACTTTGTACCATTTTCAGCTTTGCCAACTAAAAGCCCCATGTCGATAGAGAGGTCCAACCTTCTGAGCATGATGAAGCTTAGTATTAAAGTATTAATCCAGTCCTCTCTGAGTCTGGGCAGAACTTTGGACTCTGAGTACCCTCCACTGCAGCAGTTTTTTGTTGTTCTGGAGAGCTGTCTGAAACATGGGCTGAAAGGTAAGACTTGACTGTAAAGAAAAAAACATGGTTTCTTGCTGTTTATTTTCAAGCGAAGAACCAATCACCACTCCACATTCATCGCCCCTTACCGTTCTGTATTTTTCCAGTAAAGAAGTCATTTATTGGCCAGAGCAAATCAATCTGGGGGCCTCTGGAAATGGTGGAGAAGTTGTGTCCAGAGTCCACTGACATAACCACAAGTGCTCGAGACCTTCCTAGTCTCAAGTGAGTTGTAAAAAGTCACAAAAATTAAAAAAATGCAATTCTCCATTAGTAAATTATTATGCTGTGTGGTGCTGCTGAAATCAACCTCTGGTGAAGAGATCTATTAATCTCTTCATTTTGCCTCTCCCTTTTCAGGACAGGGTTAGGTCGAGGGAGAGCCTGGCTACATTTGGCCCTCATGCAAAAAAAGTTGGCAGATTATATGAAAGCCCTGCTGGATCACAAAGATGTCCTAAGGTGAGAGGCTGGACTTGATAAGAAATTAGACATTCCTATTTCAATATTATAACCCCCCCCCCCTTTGTAGATGTGATGTATGTCTTCCTGCCTGCTCTTTCATCGTCATCACTTGACACTGTTCTTTTTTTGCAGTGAGTTCTATGAACCGGGATCATTAATGCTAGAAGATGAGGGGACTGTGATTGTAGGACTTCTGGTTGGCCTCAATGTCATTGATGCAAACCTTTGTATCAAAGGGGAGGATCTGGACTCTCAGGTGAGAGATGGACAAAAAAGCTTTACTTTATGCAATGGCTTTGGCTGCAGCAGTCCCTGTGAATTTCAGCTGGGTGGAATGGGATGGACAGCATTTATTGATCTTGGTCAGTGTTTACGTTTAACAGGTGGCAGTCATTGACTTCTCCCTGTACCTGAAAGATACTGCCAACACTGAAACGCCCAAGGAGTGAGTGTCCTACCTCAACTGCATTCTGATGTTTGTCGACTTGTTTATATTGATGGTTTGTGAGAAGTAATGAGTGTAATCACCGGTTACCTCTTCTTCAAAAACCAGTGAATCAAAGATGACTGCCATATTGGATCAGAAGCACTACATTGAGGAGTTGAATCGCAACCTGAGTGGCACAGTTACTGACCTCCAGGCCAAAATGGACTCCCTAGAGAAGACAAACAACAAACTTGTGGATGAGGTGGGTTTTATTTTCAACTTATCCAACGTAGCCATAGTCCCATAACAATGGCTTGGTTGGATTTGGATCCGTTCAAGGACCAATGCTTACATTCCCGTTGAACAATCCAAAAAAAGTTTTTCAGCTTTTAGGGTAATGACACAAATGTGGATGTGATTTTATTTATTTTTCCAGTTGACTGCAGCCACAGATAGAATAAACTCTTTGTGTGAAGAACAGCATACCCTGAAACAAGAGAATGAGGTTATCTTGCAGTCCAGCCAGAGGAAGGAAGAGGTGAGCAGTGTTTTCTTAGTTTTGATTTATTTTATTTGTTCTCCCTTTTGCATGCAATCCATTCAAAGTGAAAGTATGTTTCTCACACTGTTGTGTGGTTTGATTCCAGGTGACTCTCCAGGATAGCCAGGTTGAGTTGGAGACATACAAACAGAGCCGCCAGGGCCTGGATGAAATGTACAACGTTGTGTGGACACAGTACAAGGAAGAGAAGCGCATTCGGCAGGTCGGATACTGTATGCTAAATTACAACATTTGACCACCGGTCTTCCATTTTATAAAATGTGGAAACCAAACAAATAAAATGGCAGGGATGTTATTCATTGACATGGAGGGACGCAGGTTAAATAGTAACTTCCTCTTCCATACAGTCCAACTGCACTTGGACCCTATAGAAACTGCCTTCTCAACAAGGGGTATGCCTTAAAGGTCCCATGATATGCCACCAGGTGTGAGTGAGATTAGCCTTACAAGCCGTTTTGAAAATCTGGCTCTTCTGACCCTAGATGTGTGACGAATAGATGAGCAACGTTAGCTACAGTCCACTGGGAAGGCTGGTAGACTGTTCTATCCAGTGTACATCTAGGTGGACACGCCCAGTTGTGATGTCAGAGGAGCCCGATTTTCAAAACGGCTTGTAAATGCTAATCACACTCGTTCCTAGTGTCATGTCATGGGACCTTTAAGACGGAGATTAAAGGGTTAGATGATGGCCTGGTTTAAAGGATGGATTTGGTTTATTAGGTTGGAGTCAGAGCTCAGAACTGAGTGTGTGTGTGTGCATTAAATTAAGGAGTTGGAGCGGGAGCTGGAGCTGCAGGTAGGACTAAAGCAGGAGATGGAGGTGGCCATGAGGCTTCTGGAGAAAGACACGCATGAGAAACAGGACACGCTCGCAGCCCTGCGGCTCCAACTCGACCAAGTCAAGACCCTTAACCTGCAGATGTTCCACAAAGCGCAGGTATACAAACACGCACAGCGCTGCCTTTCCTGTCTGGAGATACAAAAATCCCACCCTCCCACGGGACACCCACACGTCATGTGTTTCCCTACAGGACTCCCAGCGAGAGGCAGTGAAGAAGCAGCAGGAGGCTAGTCAGCTGGAGGAGAGCATGGGTGAAATGGAGAGAGCCATGATGGAGCTTGAGCAGAGGCAGGCGTTTCTCTGCATTAAAGTCTGGAATATACACGTTTGAAATAATAAGGTGCCCACTCTAAATGATCAAAATTGGGTCATTTTATTTTGTCTGTATTTTATTTTAGACTACAGAGGTCTGAGTCAGAGCGTACGCAGTGCGACCAGTCAGATGAAGCCATGAGGTTCGAGCTGGAGGGCAAAGCAGAAACTCTGCAGAAACAATTGTCAGACCTGGACACACTGAGGTGAATACTCTTAGAAGCTAGTTTGCTAAAAATAACAAACGCTTCCTCATTTAGTCACCTAAATCACCTTTCAAAGACCATTTGCTAAGTCATTCATATCCATAGTTTGGAGGCATGGGCGGATTGTATATTCCAGTTGTTATTGTAGCGTTGAGGGGTCCTCTTCTGTGCCCAGGCTTGGACTGGAGACGGATCTGTGCAGTGAGAAGGAGCAGAGGCAGAGCCTGCAGAGAGCTCTCCAGAGGGAACAGGACAACAGCACAGAGCTCCGCACACAGCTACAACAACTTCAGGGGCTGCATATGGTAAACATATGTCCAGTTGATTCAAGTTTCAAGTCATGGACACTCACACAAGATGGAAATTCCAGAGTCATAGGTTTAGACACATTCTAGGTCATACCCTGCCCATAGTTACAATTACGGCATTTAGCAGACGCTTTTATCCAAAGCGACTTACATCGGTTAATACACACATTGACACACCAACGGCAGGGTCAACCATGCAAGTCGACAGCCAGCTTGTCAGGAGCAGTTAGGGTTGTGTCTAAGTGTCTTGCCCAGGGACCGGAATTCTTTCCTTGTCTTTTGACCATCTAGGAGCTGAAAGACCTGAAGCAGGAGAAGACCAAGCTCCAGCAGAGGTGTGAGCAGCAGGAACAGGCGTTACAGGAGATGGGCCTGCACCTCAGCCAGTTTGTACCATTCCTATGCACCTTTCCTTTGGGCTGTTGTATCCCTACATACCATACCCTTACGGACATCTACGATACCCTGACAGACCTCTGTTTTTCTGTTCTCCCCTGAAGATCTAAACTCAAGATGGAGGACTTCAAGGAGGTCAATAAAGCCCTGAAGGTAAAATAAAAACGTTGTTTATCTGATGTTATTGTAAGTCGCTTTGGATAAAAGCGTCTGCTAAATGCCCTAAATGTGAATGTAAATGTTATTCCTTGTTGCTAATATGATGGTTAACGTAAGGGCACAACAACCTTGACCGGAGATGTCAACGGAGTTATGACTAGATCTATGCAAAATGTGGCAACGTAAGATTTATGTTCCAGGGAGCAACAACACAAACAAACCTGGAAATGAGTTGGCTGTTTTTATTTTCATTATTATTTGCGATTATTTGTTTTGTTAACATTGTCTGGGTTAAAGTACAAGGGAGGGAAATGATACAGTATAAATTCAAACTATGTACATCTGAGTCTATAGTTGCACTATAGACTCAGATGTACATAGTTGAAATGTTTAGCCCAGGCGTGTGTTACTATTTCAGTGTAATCCCAATGATAAAAAATATTAGCATCAATCAGTAAACTACTGAACTGTTTAGTAGGATTCTTGTATTATATTCATGTTGCTCCTGAATCAGGGTCATGCCTGGCTGAAAGACGACGAGGCCACAGAGTGCAAGCACTGCCAGAAAGAGTTCTCCATCTCTCGTAGAAAGGTGAACAACATTCACCATTTCCTCTTTAAATTATATTGGAGTAGTTTCAGTGTGTCTGCGTGATCGCAATAATACTAATTGTTTTCAGCACCACTGTCGGAACTGTGGAGACATCTACTGCAACACCTGCTCTGCCAATGAGCTGGCGCTGCCATCGTATCCGCGGCCTGTGCGCGTCTGCGACATCTGCCACTCCCTTCTACTGCAGAGAAGCTCCTCCACAGGCGCCTCCTGACAACGCAGTCACAGTTCCAAGTTTCATACCGAGGCTTTCTACGACTCCCATTTAAATACCCGGTGTAATACCGATTTTTACTCATCACCATGATTTTGGGTACACTAGCAGTTACGTTTTTAAGTATTAATATGGGATACTCTTTATTTGCAAGGCATCCCTTATGGGTACCGTTTTATGTGGACTACCTTTTCTTTTTGTAGTGTTTAAGAACCCATGTTTTATGTATAACATGGAATAAAATTGCTGAAGTTGCACTCTTAACCCATTCAGACCGGATCACGCATACGTGTGTATTTACCTTTAAGACCGGAACACGCATCTATGCCAACTAGGTTACCAATTGAAGACCGGAAACTCGTCTGTGTCAATTTTCAGCAATGCGGTCTTTTTCAAAGGCACATGACCAGTTATACTCACTGTGATGGTTGATATATTCTTGGGTGAGCGAACGAAGATGCTTGGGATTTTTTTAATTAATAGCAAAGCATTCTATTGGTCGAATATACAACGTGGATCATGTTTTATTCAGTGGGACATTTAACTTTAAATCGCCGAAGCCGATCGAATATGGCATCGAACATGGCAGATTCGAAGTGAAGTAGTGACATCGAAAGACACTGAATTAGATAACTTTAGATGAATTAGAATAACTGGAAGAAATATTTTACCATCTAGGATCGCGGTGGTAAGAAAGCAATGGATTCAAGCGATGTTTGGGGAAAAAGAGGAATTGAGCGAGTTTTTGAAGGCCTTCGCGAACGAAGATAACTTAGATGAATTTAGATAACTTGGAAAGAAAATATTTACCATCTGATCGCCGTGGGTAAGAGAGCAAAGGGATTTCAAGCGATGTTTGGGAAGAAGAGGATTGAGCGAGTTTGAAGGCTTCGCGAAACGAGTGGAAGAGTGGCAACTATTCAACTCGCGGAAAAGATTCCATTCAATCGCCAACCTGGCATAAGATCGAGCTTGCCAATGCCAGATTGTTATAACACCGGTGCAGGTATTCTAACAATCTTTCACGGTAAGAAATGTGGATGCGTCTTATTAACGGCAAACCAACTCTAATGCTGAGCAAACGCGCGAAGTGCAACGCCCTTCGAACAGGCAAGTGGGATCCCGTCACAATCCATGAAATGAGACGTTCGTGAGTGGGGACTGTGTTCTGGCCATGGGATACTGAACTGCCATCACGAAGAGCGACTTTGGGTGTAAAAAGAAGCTGGCTATTTCAGAAACATCCATTCCCCAAGCCAGTCAAAGGGACAGGTTCTGCCATCATCTGAGGTAAAGCTAATAAGAATATTGGAAATATTTTCGATGTCAATATGACATGAATTACAAACAAAGAATAATGATTTGATCCTGATACTAATTACAATACATTATGTCACCAAGTCACTGATAATAATGGATGATTTGATTAATAATGATACATAAAAACCAATACAAATGACAATTTATAGATTATTCTTAAGATAATTAATTCATGTCTGATGATATGATTTGGATCCTGATACTAATTACAATACGTTATGTCACAACGTCACTGAATAATAATGGGATGATTAATGGATTAATTAAATATGGATAATGAAAACAATACAGATGACAATTGATAGATTATAATGACCCGATAATAATTATGTTCGGATGATAGATAATAAGTAGGTGATTATTGATAACTCAATAAATAGAAAAGGATGATTGATAATGTATAATTTAACAAATACATGACAATGAAAGCTCATGAACAATAACAACACATTAGTTCAATGTCAACAATAACAATATATCCACTGCTAAACTGGCTATGTTACATTTTCAGGTATCCTCCACTTGCAAGACACACAAGGCCCATGATGTGGACCGCTCAGACAAGCTCTGGAAAGTCAGATGTTCCTTGACTACCTGAAAAGATCGTTTCCAGGAACTATATGAATGTCAATGGCTTTGTGAGTGTGGATAGAGTATGGTAAAATTCAAGGGGAGGACTCTCTTTTCCGGCAATATCTCCCCTCTCAGAAACCTACTAAGTGGGGCATCCAGGTGTGGGTCATGGCTGAGAGCTCCACCGGGTATGTTGTCGA
Source organism: Melanogrammus aeglefinus (assembly GCA_900291075.1). Lineage (NCBI taxonomy): Eukaryota > Metazoa > Chordata > Actinopteri > Gadiformes > Gadidae > Melanogrammus > Melanogrammus aeglefinus. Next base: position 850 of record OLKM01000287.1, on the reverse strand, counting down.
ACTTCCAGGTCTACACTGGACGTAAGGGGGTGAGTGGAGAGAAGGGCCTTTGCGCACCATGTTGTTATGGATCTGGCCGCGAACCATAACTTTGGGTCCATCTCTCCATTTTATATGGACCAATTTATTCTGGGTCCCTCTCTTTGAAGAGTTAAAAAAAGATCATTGGCCTGGATGCCTGTGGGACCATCGGTCCAACAGGAAAGGAATCCCCATTAAAGCTGGCTGCCATGGCCAAGCATAGTACACGTATCCCAGGAAAGGATGAGCTGACCTTCTGTTGCCTGGCAGGACACGAAGACCGTCCTGGTCCTGTTTTCAAACTTTCATGCTTCCAACGGCAACAGGGACAGTCAAAAGAAGGCATGGAGGAACCATCCAGACTGAAGTCACCAGCTGCCAGCATGCCTCGCCGACTATCAGAGGAACATGAAGGGGGTCGATCTGTTGGACCAGATGGGTGGCTTACTATCAAATCCAGGCTCGATCCAAGAAATGGTGGCGGAAGGCTTTTTTTTAATTTCCTGTATGGTCAGCTGCTACAAACTCTTACATCATTTTGCAAGGAGTGCTGGAGCTTAACTGTAAGTGGCTTCAAAGATTGCTGGAGACTTGCCACAGGGAGCCTTGCACCCCTGTGACAGCAAGGAGTTGCTCCCTCAGGTGTGCCACAGCACCTGTGGCAGCCTCAGCCGCAGGCACGAGTGTGAGAAAATCTACGAGAAAAAGAAAGATCTGTAGGGAATGCTCACAGTCGAGAAGCACTGCAGGGCCCGTCCTGGTTGCCACAGTCTATGGATGCAGGCAGTGTAATGTGCCCTGCACATTGAGTGTCTTGGGCAAACATGCC
>OLKM01000286.1:384041-386975 GCA_900291075.1 Melanogrammus aeglefinus | reverse complement strand
TACCAGACCCTACAAAGAGTCGTTCAAAAAGATGGGTTCGCTCTTTTTGGCCCATCTTTAACTGGGATGCATATTCTAAGGTTTTGAGCACAATTCAAACACATGAAGTCAGTTTGTGACTAAAAGCAAGTTGATTAAGTATGGCCAACTAAAGAGCAAATATGTCTCTCTCTCTCTCTCTCTCTCTCTCTCTCTCTCTCTCTCTCTCTCTCTCTCTCTCTCTCTCTCTCTTCTCTCTCTCTCTCCCCCTCTCTCTCTCTCTCTCTCTCTCTCTCTCTCTCTCTCTCTTTCACTCTCCCCCTCTCGCTCTATCACTCTCTCCCTCTCCCTCTGTCTCTGTCTCTCTCACGCTCGCTTCTATTCCACTGTGTAAACAAGGATCCAAAAATACAGACATGGGGGTTGGTTAACTGTCCTCTTCCCGTACTAGGAGGGCCCGGTCGGGGTAAAGCTGAGGACATAATGCCCTGGCGCTTGGAAGGGTAGTAATGAACACAGTTTAAAGGCAATCTACCTACATCAAAAGACATGACTACTGACACATAATGACAGAACCAACAACAACACCTTAATTGTAGAAATTAAAAATCTATCTCCTTTTATGATCCTTATTCCTTAATGAATAATACTAAATTTTGGCTATTATTTAGCTGTTCACACAACTACGCACGCACGACGCACGCACGCCACGCACGCACGACACGCAACCGCCACGCCACGCAAACGCAGCACGCAACAACACGCACACACACACACACACACACACACACACACACACACACACACACACACACACACACACACACACACGAATACCAACACAAGGCACCTTTACAACAAGCATATTACTTTAAATATGGGGTTAACAAGGCTGAAAGTAATCCTATTGATTCATAATTCATAATAATTTCATAAATTTCTGTAAATGTTTAGGCGGTATTATGTTGAGGGATTTTCATTCTGTTTATAATCACCAGGTAGCAGCTGTTGAGTAAACAGCCATTTACAAGCATTGGTCTTAATTAATTAACCATAGTAAGCTTCAAGTTATAAATGATTTTGATAATATGTGACAAACAGGGTTGATGATGTTACAAGTCGGAGATCTTAGAAACTTATTCATCAACGTGATTTATGAATGCTTCATAGACATTTAATTATGCTTGAAATTCTTTAATCATTCAGGTAGGTAAGAAACATTTGTGTTGTGGAGCGTCATCTAACAGAGCACTATCCCATGCCTTACTGCTTATTACTTACACTTGGGGTGGGTACTGCTGCAATGGTACTTCAGGCATTGCATTTTGAAATCCTACTTCATAAAATGTTGGTAAGGACCGTAGTACTCGCTTTAAGCGGGGCTAACACAGTATGACCTAAATCAGGGGTCTCGAACTCTGTCGGCCCGGGGCAATTGAGGCCCGCGGGATGTCATTTGTAGGCCCCATTGACATCAAGTTAAGTGTTAGTGCGGCCCGCACATTGTTGTCAAACGCGAATTTGCTGAGTTAGCTTTGCCACGGCGTTTTTTCATACTTGTGATAGGGGTGACCAGATTGTCCGGGTTTGCCGGACCAGTCCCAGATTTGAGTTGCGTGTCCTGCAGTCCGCAAAACCAAAGGACGCTAAAATGTACCCGGTTTCCACCAAAACCGCTATTAGAAATGTCCCCTGTTGTCAGCGTTACCATAGCCGACGTGATCTTATATATATAGCCGACCGATCATAACTTAGATGGGGGTCAGTGGTGCTCCTTTTTTCAGTGTGAGAATACTTGATCACCCAGCCTGTGACCAGACTCTACCTCAGAGCGCCCCCATGTAAATGAGTTTAGAGACCCTGAACCTTAAATAGTGTACTATTCTTACTACATAAAGTAATTCATTTTAATTGTAGTTAGTAGTATCATGTATGAATACTCGTTGCATGAACGATGCTTCTAAATTAGTAAATTCCCTGGTTATACTACTTCTTGATGAATTGCTTTAACAGTTCCAGCTACTCTAACAGTTGACGACAGAATGACCCTAAATATTTTATATTTCCAGCTCGATTTTGGTCAAATGCTAGTTCTGTTTCAGGTAAAAATGTAACATTGAATTATTCTATTGTAAATGTATTTCCAACCAGTACCTAAAACATAGAGTAGATTGAAATCCTCTACAGAAGGTTGGCAGTACAGAGATGAGGATATTAATTATACAATGGATGAAGTAGACATTCGAGGTTAATCTTAGGTACATCCCGTCAAAATGAATCGTTCTCAAATTCCTCAGATTCGGTTTGATAAATTCAGTCTTGTGAAATATAAAGTCTCCCTTTTATGTGCGTACTCATGTGTGGAGGTTGCTGGCTTACATGCTGTGCTGTGGGTGCGGATGCGTGCGTTGCAGTGCGTGCGCGCGGCGCGTGTTTCTTGTGTTTCCGCACTACCAAATTCACTCTGGCGGCTCACGGAAGACATTTGCTCCCTGTCACATGAGTTAACGTTACTCACACCCACCCTTCCTTACTCAAAATATAACTCCTGCAGTCATTGAAATCAAAAACTGATTACGATCACTTAACAGAACTTTTGATTGCAAAATATCTCACTTATTAGGCCTTTGACACGTGTGAACACAGTAACGGGAAAAGGATGCAAATACTTTGAAGCTGGTGGCTGAGGCTAACCAGTTCCGTAATGCTCAGTCTTTTTTTGTGGTGATATCATCACTGCATTTATTCAGACATATCCAAAATATAAACAGAAGAGTGGAAGGCAGAAAGAAGTCAGAACGAGAAATACAGGGCAGAAGAGGGGAGTAGAAGGGAAGCTACACTCCTGCTCCCGGTGTTGGTAACAGTGGTATGATGGAAACATCTGCAACACGCCCACTCGCTCGATGGGGATTCTCCGGCCCTCAGATTCTCAGGCCTGTACAATTGGGAACT
>OLKM01000286.1:319041-379041 GCA_900291075.1 Melanogrammus aeglefinus | reverse complement strand
ACACACGCACACACACACAAACACTGACACCACCACAAAAACACGCGCACACCACAGCCACATAAATGTTTACTTGCACCTTTTGCACACGTTATTTACTTACCAAGGGCAGCACAAAGATAGCAGCAAGCAGGATTCCTGTCATTGTGTCCCGTGAAGTTGATCTCTCGCAGAGTCTGTAGGGCCGCGCGCGCGCGCGTGCGTGCGTGTGTGTGTGTGTGTGTGTGTGTGTGTGTGTGTGTGTGTGTGTGTGTGTGTGTGTGTGTGTGTGTGTGTGTGTGTGTGTGTGTGTGTGTGTGTGTGTGTGTGTGTGTGTGTGTGTGTGTGTGTGTGTGTGTGTGTGTGTGTGTGTGTGTGTGTGTGTGTGTGTGTGTGTGTGTGTGTGTGTGTGTGTTTTTCACAGGGATGCTGTGATAACACTCCTTTGGACGTTGGCACACTTCAGCATGGAGAGGGCCTCTGTAATATACAGACACACAGACACAGACACAGTGATATGAGGGACTAGACGGGGGTGACTTTACCCACCCCCCAACCCCCCCCACACCCCCTGGGAGCTCTCCATTATACTTCATGGTTAAATCCCTCCTCGCAGGAACCTAGCCCTAGCCAAACTACGAGGACAAATTAACCAGCATTTCCAAATGCCTGAGTCAAAGTGGATAACGGAGCCCTCCATGAAAGCACACACTCCACTCTGCGAGACCATGGTCCGATAAGATCATCCCAAAAGTATACTTGGCAGGCGACACCGTATTTGCTCTGTCCTATGTGAACCATTTGTTGACCTGTTTGTTGTTGTGATTATCCTGTGATATTACAGCGGTTAATTGCTGTAAGCAGGCTCATTACCGTTTTTTTGTAGCCTCAGCTAGGCAGCCAACGTATTTACATTTCATCCAGCCGGACATTCTCAAAGAGACGCTGATTTGCCCGGTGCCACTAAGGTGTAGATCTTTAGAGGGGACATTTAAACGGCCAGGGGTCTCAGTGGATCGGGCATGTCGTGAAAGAGTCTGGTGCCGACGAAGCCTAAGGAAACGAGTGAGTCGTGCACAACATTGAACGCATGCGTCAAGTCCCTTTGGTACACAACTGTCTGCTGCTGTCCACCAAGTCTGAACACACATTCTCCTGATAAGGTTAGCGTGAAGCAGGAAGGGGTCAAGTTAAGCACAATCCCAATTAATTAGGGAAGACAAGGGCCTCACTAAGCATTGCTTACTGAGCCATAGTGCCTGTGTTTCATAAAAACACATCAACAATAGCATTCATCTGAGTCATAGGTTTAAAATAAGCGTATACACTGTACAACTGCAGTGAGAAAATGGACTGAGCGACGAGAGAGAGGGATTTCTGTGATAAGCCTTTTTAACAACAACTGAAAACCCCCACAAGGAACCACTCATAAGATGGACGTGGATGTTGTTGCGCACTGAGCAGGCAACAGCATCAAAGAGAGAGTTGACGGAGCTGGGAAACAGAAATAGCTAAATGCTAACCATCACCCCCATATCTTACTCATGTGTAAGACCTTTGCAGCAGAATCACAAAACAACAAGTGTAGCAAACTCGAGAAATAAAAACAGCACACAAGCACGATCGACACATACTTTCAAGAAGGTAAAAATACCCAATAGGCATTGTGTAATGCTACGTATTTTGTATATTTTTGGGTGTAAACATGCACAGTTAACACAGATGTTTAAGTGAAACAATGCATAAGCCTAATGTGTACATAGAGTTAAACCAGAAGAAAGCAAGAAAGAGAGACAAAAAGGATAGATATAGGATAAGATAAAGAACAAACATGGAAACGTTGTCACGACTAATCCTATCTGTTTGGGGTATTCTTGAAAACCGATTTATACAGGAAATGGCCGCTGAAATGACACACATGTGAACACAGATGGAGGTTTTCTAATGTCTAAGTTATGGCAGCTAACTTATCTTAGCTTGGGCTCTGAGTCGGAATGTTAAAGGAAATAAAGGGTTCTTGTAGCTTAATACAGGACACATCCCAGTAGAGAGGTCTTGGAGGCACTATAAGATGGATGTGATGAGAAAACACTGCAAATAGATCAGGTTGGGGAAGGGAAACAGGCATTTGCAGTGCAGATGCATTTGACACAAACACACAGTCAGACAGATAAACAAAGACACACACACACACACACACACACACACACACACACACACACACACACACACACACACACACACACACACACACACACACACACACACACACACACACACACACACACACACACACACACACACACACACACACACACACACACACACACACACACACACTCTCTCTCTCTCTCTTGCCCACACTTTTACACACACCTCCACAAACACACACACACAAAAATACATGCATGGGGAGAGATGTATATAGCCTAACGAATAGATAGAGATATATAGAGAGATAGAGTGAGAAAGGGCGAGATAAAGCGCGAGAGAGAGAGAGAGAGAGAGAGAGAGAGAGAGAGAGAGAGAGAGAGAGAGAGAGAGAGAGAGAGAGAGAGAGAGAGAGAGAGAGAGAGAGAGAGAGAGAGAGAGAGAGAGAGAATGAAACATTACATCAATTAATATAGATATTACAGACAGAGCTTGATCCTCCTGAAATCTCCCATGTGGGATTTCTCTGGAAGCAGCGTTCATTAATATGCATTTGAGAATAACAACCCCATCTACCTTATAGCAAGCACACGACGAGAGCTTCGTATGGATGCTCCTCTGGTATACATTCGATTACATTTTTACGCATAGTGGGCACGGTTTATGTGTGCGTTGAATTCCTCCAAACATGAGGTGGTTTAAATAATTGATCAGAACTAGTTTGGACGGATCCCAATTCAACGAGACAATCATTTCAATTAACCCAACTGCAGGCGAGCGGTTCGGCTGTATGAGGCTGGTGTGGCTGTCAGAATGCAATAATGCTGCAGTTCACCATGGTACAGTTAACATTTCGTCCTATGTCGTAAAGACTCTGACCTCTATGGCGGGGGTTTCATATCTTTCTTAGACAACTGACTTGAGATATTAGCTTTTTTCAATTCTAGCGTGCAAAATGCTTGCACAGCGCAAAAGGGAAGAAGGCGACAATCCTATAGTTACGAATAACCTAATATGTGCAGAACATATGCAAATATAATTAATTAATTCCAGATCAATTAGTTCCTAAAACCATCAGCCATTCCAGATTAGAAAACGACATATAAACCTATAGCGCATACGAGATCTCACCAAACAAGCCGTTCGAGAAGCAAGTAAAAAAACACAAAAAAACATTCAATGTTAAATGGAAAAATATTCTTACATATCACTACTACCAGTGAAAAAAACAACATATGACACTTGTCAAGGAGCAATTGAGATGTGAGTAGAAGAGCTCACCATTGCTGTAGAAAGACAAAAAGAACTTACCATTGCGTAATCTCTCCTCTGAAGCAATGTCGGCGTAAAGCCACGCGCTTGATAAGGAACACGTGCGATATTTTAGGTTTTTTTCTGCTAATGGTTTGGCGGTAAGGATAGCGCGTGCTCCGCTGTCCCTACAAGAGATGCGCGTGTCTCAGTTGTCGTGTGGAAATGATAGGTAGTGGTGCTCGTGCTGCCTGCCGCAGCGCGCGCTCACCGTGTTGGCTGCCGCTGCGCCACGAGGAGGAGGAGGAGGAGGTATGCATTCCTAGGAGATTTGTTTTTGCCCATCAAGACAGCACACGATTTAACTTTGGCCATACAGACGCGCAACGAGAATAATCATACAGAAATCGATTGTGGCATGCCTCGCTGGGTATCTCTCTGACTGTATCCCACTGGCTGTCTGTATCCCACTGACTACCTCACTGATGTGATGCACAACGCTGTAGGCTACTTCCAATACGACGCAAGGCTTATGCATAGCAATGCGTAATTAATTAATTTATGCAACAAAACTTTTCGCATGTTTATAGATTCAGGTTCCTAATCATGATCTAGGCCACGCATCACTTACCCATCGCCGCTGGTGTCTCATCAAATCCTTCTATATGTTTGTCAGATGTTGAGCCCCATGGAGATGGAGCAGGCGTCATGGGCCTGGGACCTCCTGAGGCAATGGGGGGTGGTGGTGGTGACTGGAGGAGGTCATTAGTCCATCAGAGCGCTCTTCACAGCAGTCGATACACAGATGGACAGTCCAAGAAACAGACAGATAGATAGATAGATAGATAAATAGATAGATCCATAGACAGACAGACAGACAGACAGACAGACAGACAGACAGACAGACAGACAGACAGACAGACAGACAGACAGACAGACAGACAGACAGACAGACAGACAGACAGACAGACAGACAGACAGACAGACAGATAGATATATAGACAGACAGATCGATAGATATATAGACAGACAGGTAGAAAGATTGACAGACAGACAGACAGACAGACAGACAGACAGACAGACAGACAGACAGACAGACAGACAGACAGACAGACAGACAGACAGACAGACAGACAGATAGATAGACAAATAAGACAGATATAAAGATAGACCGGTAGATAGATAGACAGATATATATATATATATATATATATATATATATATATATATATATATATATATATATATATATATATATATATATATATATATATATATATATATATATATATATATATATATATATATATATATATATATATAGAGAGAGAGAGAGAGAGATATGGAGCTATAGATATAGATAGACAGGTAGATAGATAGACATATATAAAGATAGCTATGTCTATATTAATTGGTTTGCAATTATTGATAAACTAATTGATGGATTGACGGCATGCATGCATGAATCATTGATGGTTCCTCCCCCATGCTGTGCTCAGTGGGAGCCCAACGTGTCCAATAGTTCTGTTATCGACACAGATTAAAAGTTAGCGGTTGAAGTTAACCCATGCAAAAGACCAGGATATTTTTCAGGCAGCGTGGTCGAGGCTTGAGTGAGGGCTGTTGTTGCAGCAATGATTGATCACCGCACAGCTGGGGCCAAGGTATGGCCAGGCCATCAATCAATGGAGCATGAGTCATATTAAAGCTGTTCTCTGTGTGGATCAACTCAGAGAACAGAACAAGAAATAGCTTGCACACAGCAGCTGAGACAGCCCACCGCTTCCCAAACAGGTCCCTCCATAAAGAAATATATGTATATACAGTATATATTAGGAAAATAAAAATCACACTAGTAAAAATAACTGGTGATTGTTTGCCTTTTTGAATTGTTATATAGTTGTTGTTTTTTAATCATCCCTCAAGGAAATATTGTCCATTGACAAAAAAACACCACATTCTTTCTCCTTCAGTCGTGCAGCTATTTCCATCACGCTAATAGCAAAGCAAAGTTGGAATCTGTAGTTGCCATGGTGAATGCTTAACCTTCAACCAGCTTCCATAGTTGTGTCCGGTTCTTCAGTTTCTGAATGAACGTATGAGGTATAAAAGAGACTGTGTCAGACACACACTGACACAGAAAGTAGGCTTCTGTTTGTGTCATGAATCAACACAATAAATCATTGCACTCTATCTTCAATTTTCTTCTGGTCATCTGTGGATATTGCCGCTTATCAGATAATTATCAGATAGTCTCCCACAATGCATCATTGTCTATTCACTGTCCTATAAGCTACTCGATCCCGTTCCTCCATGTGTAGGGAGACGGACAAAATGATAGACATGAATTTAAATAGCTGAATAGATAGACAGTCAGAAAGAGACAGAGAGACAGATAGATTATGAGACAGACAGACAGACAGACAGACAGACAGACAGACAGACAGACAGACAGACAGACAGACAGACAGACAGACAGACAGACAGACAGGTAGAAAGATTGACAGACAGACAGACAGACAGACAGACAGACAGACAGACAGACAGACAGACAGACAGACAGACAGACAGACAGACAGACAGATAGAAGGAGCTTAGCCAAAGCTTAGCCTAGCCATGATGTATACATATATATTTACACATATATCTATATGTATGTATGTATGTATGTATGTATGTATGTATGTATGTATGTATGTATGTATGTATGTATGTATGTATGTATGTATGTATGTATGTATGTATGTATGTATGTATGTATGTATGTACGTACGTACGTACGGACGGACGGACGGACGGACGGACGGACGGACGGACGGACGGACGGACGGACGGACGGACGGACGGATGGACGGATGCATGCATGTACGGATGGATCGACGGATGGATGTATGCATGCATGTATGGATGGATGGATGGATGGATGGATGTATGCATGTACAGTATGTATAGACAGACAGCTAGACAGACAGACAGACCTGGTGACCTAATAGCTTCTCGTTGGACCGTCTCCTGCTCTGCTCGTACCCAACAGCACTGTAACATGTGTGCAGACCAGAATACCATTCAGCTGTATCACCTCTGCACGCCTTCTGAACCCGCTAGTTATCTGATTACAAGCGTTTCTGTTCATCGCTTCCTTGCTTCCTTAAGGCCCCCTCCCCCCCCTCCACACACACACACACACACACACACACACACACACACACACACACACACACACACACACACACACACACACACACACACACACACACACACACACACACACACACACACACACACACACACACACACACACACACACACACACTACTACTCCTTAGTGGAGTCTGTGGGATGAGACTGCAACGTGGAAGATGCCTACTCACCCTGGTGGCTCAGAAACTGGGCTGGCTGCAGAAATCGATATTATCCAAATATAATCTGAATGAAAGATCCCATATCGCTCCCAGCCCTAGGAAACACTCTGCTGCTTTGGATTGTGTGTATGTTTGCGTTATTTTTTTGGTTTCTTTTGATTTGATCTTATGCATGTTGTTATGTATGTTATGATGTTACACACACACACACACACACACACACACACACACACACACACACACACACACACACACACACACACACACACACACACACACACACACACACACACACACACACACACACCCCCACACACACCCCCACACACACCACACACACACACACACTCACACACACACACACACACAGAAGTAATCCTTAATTGACCCGACTGATTACAGGACTACGGGACCTGATTGTATTGTAAAAGAGTGCGGTGATGGTGAACAGGGCTGCACACCACTGGGACGCCGGACGACTGAGAGGGAATTAGTGGTTCTGCTCTGCAGTTTTTTTGTTTGTTTTTTGTCAAGACGACACAGAGGCACACAGTCGAGGTTGTGTGTGATCTCCTACTCCTCCACTCAGTGATTCTCACCACAGGGCCACCCTCTCTCCCTCTCTCTCTCCCTCTCTTCTCTCCCTCTCCCTCTCGCTCTCTCTCCCTCTCTCTCTCTCCTCTCTCTCTCTCTCTCCTCTCTCTCTCTCTCCCTCTCCCTCTCCCTCTTGCTCTCTCTCTCTCTCTCTCTCTCTCCTCTTCCTCCTCTCTCCTCTCTCTCTCTCTCTCTCTCTCTCTCTCTCTCTCTCTCTCTCTCTCTCTCTCTCTCTCTTCTCTCTCTCTCTCTCTCTCTCTCTCTCTCTCTCTCTCTCTCTTGCTCTCCTCTCTCTCTCTCTCTCTCTCTCTCTCTCTCTCTCTCTCTCACTCTCTCTCTCCCTCTCTCGCTCTTCTCTCTCTCTCTCTCACTCTCTCTCTCTCTCTCTCTCTCTCTCTCTCTCTCTCTCTCTCTCTCTCTCTCTCTCTCTCTCTCTCTCTCTCTCTCTCTCTCTCTCTCTCTCTCTCTCTCTCTCTCTCTCTCTCTCTCTCTCTCTCTCTCTCTCCTCTCTCTCTCTCTCTCTCTCTCTCTCTCTCTCTCTCTCTCTCTCTCTTTAGATACCTCCCTCCTTCTGTCCCCCCTGCACCTCATCCATCTGTATTAAACCCGGTGTCTGTTTTTCCATATTTTGCGTGTTACCATACAACCATAAAATTGGCGGCGTCGCCATGGCAACCCGCCTCCAACGCGTTGCAGGACGGGATCAGCGAGGGAAGGAGTGTCGAGCCCACCCGTCGAACTGGATCTCTACCATGACTCAGCAGGAGACCAGACAAGGACCCCCCCCCCCCCCCGCGGCCCCCTCTGCCTTGCCCCCCCCCCACACCCCGTCTCTTGCCGTCTCTCCATGTTCACTGTACCTCTCTGAATGAAGGAAACGAGAGTGATCATTGAATAAAAAAGTGATCTCCTCTCTGTGAGTAGAGTAAAGGCTGTGATGAAAAACAAAATAGGATCTTTTTAAACTCATGAGTTTCATTTCAGTTCAGGATAGGATTGAGCAGATGACGTGACGGGAAGCACGTTTTATATTGGCGGGATGTTTTTGGGGATATTCAATTTCACTTCAAACGCGACACGTGTTTTACCCAAGACCGCTCTTAACGTCTGCTGCGAAATGCAAAACCAAAAAAAAACGGTGCACTTGGACGTCCATTTTCAGTACTCTTTCCAGCAGCAGAGAGCGAGCCGCCGATGGCTGATTACCTTTAATGTGTGGCTGGCTGTGTGGAGCGACGCGCTGGAGCGGACAGCCATAATTGTAGGGTGTCAGGCTAGAATGTCGCAGCACACTAAAGTGTTCTCTAATGAATGACGTGTGTCATCGCCGCGTCCCTTCCTTTATGATGGGAGAAAGAGGGCTGTCATGCCGAGCCTCAGCCTTGCCATCTCACCGGGACTTTGATGAGAGCGTTTGTTTGTGTGATGAAGATGTTTCGTGACTAAAATGTTGCACTGCTGTTTCTGTAACTTCAGATTTCAGGTTTAAGTACAGTGTTTTCTAGATTTCGAGAAATGTGTTGTGTTGTTACTTTGAGTGATTGTTGTCTTGCTTATGGGGGTTCGTTTTGGTTTGTTTGTGAAGAGTGGTTGGACTTCAACACGTGGGGAACTGAGAATCCTGTCAAAAGACACACAATTAGACGCAATCAAGTAAAATCACAGAAATGTCTCCGTGTGTTTGCGTGAGTGTGTGTGTGTGTGTGTGTGTGTGTGTGTGTGTGTGTGTGTGTGTGTGTGTGTGTGTGTGTGTGTGTGTGTGTGTGTGTGTGTGTGTGTGTGTGTGTGTGTGTGTGTGTGTGTGTGTGTAAGTCATTCGCTCTGCCAGCATGATCTTCCTGTCACCATGACAACAAGAACATGTTGTTCTTTTCATCATCCAGTGCTGATAGAACCTAGCACCGGAAGAAGACTTGTGACGTAATGCCCTGCGTCCCGTCAAAAAAAAAACTGTTGAGCAACATTGTTGGAAACGCACAATTTGAGTGTCTTTTTGTAAGGTGTTGTGAAGAATTCTGAAGACACAGTACGCCACATTTCACTGTAGCGTTCTCGCACTACACATGCTTTGGAAAGGCATTGCTAATTTCTCCATTTCCAGGACCGATCCATTCTTTAAATTATAGTACATTTAATGCCGAATCTCGATGGCTGTTCTGTTCCACATGCTACGCCTTAGTCTCTCCGTGCTCCTCGTGACCAAGTGGTCATTCTAGCATGCTGAAAGAGCCCAGCTGTGTGCCTAAAGGCCTCACAGCTGGGCTTCTCCTTCTCTTCTTCCTCTTTCTGATGACTTGTCTTGTAATTAGTTTTCTTAGACACAATCACAGTGATTAGCGAGGGGGGAAACATGGCCACCGTCACAAACGCCCCCAGCGCTAGTAAACTGCATCACGGAGATCAGATGTTTGTCCAAAGAAGATGGTTCACAGTACAGATGATTTGTATCTACATTGAGTTATAGTCAAGACGTCGTCAGGGCGCAGACTTTAGCTGGTGTATTCATAGGCAGTTTCACACCCTCAAAGGGCATTAAAGGCCCACATATATACTACGTAAACTATCTAGAGATATATATACTTCTTGAATATGCATATACGTTTAAACAATAGCTATAATAAAGCTTATTACAGCATCTGAGGACAGAGTAGCACGTTCACTTGAAGTCACGAGACACTGCTTTGGTTGGATTGGTTTTGATCAAAGAGGAGAATGTCCTCAGTGCTCCTGAACTGCTCAATATCAATAGCGCCCGTATGGGAGGAGATCTGAGTCTCGGCCTTATTATGTGCAATACGGATTCTGGAATGAGTGTTTCCTTGAGAAACACCATTGGACACACTGGACCGGATCCAAGCAGCTCCTCTTTGATCGTCTGCCTTGTTTGGTTTACAATAACAACAGCGTTGATTAGTCCCCCGGTGGTCTAGCTTATGTATTTTGGCCTGTCATAACAAACCACCTCAGACATATTTGTTTAATGACGGTAACACGGCGAAAACAAATGCGTCACAAAAAAGCCAGCCTTGCTTTGGTTTCCTAAACGTGGTTGAATTGACAAAAGGATTAAATAACCCAAAGCTGCATCGCAAAGGCAGCCGTTTATTGTTATTGTTAGAGGAATGGGTTCGAGGCATTGTCTTGCGAGCCGGTGGCACGGAGCAGTAATCACGGGGACAACGTATAAAGGAGGCAACGTACTGTCATGTCTCTTACCAACGGAGCCAACATCTTCAAGCTAGGCACGACGCTGGGGGGGGGGAGGGTCAGCCAGGAAGGCTCTCATTTACATCACAGAACCCAGATATGAAAGAAAGAAAGAAATGATTGACATGGAGTGGAGGAAAATGCACAAGAACTTATATTCATAATCGTTTTCCATGCATCAAATTAATTTCGAAAAAAAAAACGCTTTCATAGAATGTACATGTTGATGTTTGAGATTGTGGCATTCAAATTCCAATAAAAGATTTTAAATATGTCATCACTGCAATGCCATATCATATTGGGGATATTTGTACAATATACATCTTGTATGATTGACCTTACATGATTCAATATAGCAGCGAACAATATGATAGTGTGGTTAAACACTCTAAGAAGAACTATATGAATGTTGTGGAGTGCAGTTCTTCACGTGCTACATGGAGTTAGCGATCAGTTCTCATTGCATGGCTGATCTAGTGATCTAGGCCAGGCTACTCTGATGGAAGTGACTGACAATGAAAACTAACGACATCTAGAAACACGCACGCACGCACGCACGCACGCACGCACGCACGCACGCACGCACGCACGCACGCACGCACGCACGCACGCACGCACGCACGCACGCACGCACGCACGCACGACACACACACACACACACACACACACACACAGTGTGTGTGCGTGCCCACTACACTAAAAGTACACTAGCACTAATCCCTCGTTCAGTGCCATAGAGAAAAAGATTCTCTCTGGTGTGAATTTCTGTTTTCCTCGGATTTATTTTTAACGCCTCCATAACATACGTCTCTGGGAGACGTACGTAGAGAGATCTCCGTGCCTTGGCCTGTTTAATATGAAAGACAAGTGTGGTGGCGAAGAGAGTCTTAGCATGAGCCAAATGCTTCAGCTTTCTCCACGAGATACGCAACGCTGAAGACATCAGACCCTGTGCAGCGTCGAGATCCCCTAAGAGAGATGTGCTCTCACACACGAGCACATGCACACACAAGGCCATACGCACGCAGGCATGGAAACGTGGCAAACACACACACACACACACACACACACACACACACACACACACACACACACACACACACACACACACACACACACACACACACACACACAGTCTCTCACACACACACACAGTCTCTCACACACGAACGCACGCACGCACGCACGCACGCACGCACGCACGCACGCACGCACGCACGCACGCACGCACACACACACAACACACACTGTGGCAACCCCACGCTGGCGGACCTGGAGGAAACTCGTCAACGCTCTGAACAGCGCCCTCTCTATGGACAAGTAGTCCAAGGGAGATACATCCCCTTCAACACGGCAGTAACCGCCCACCAATCAAGCAGGCACAGACCATCATGGGGATTGAGATCACCTGCGGGAAGGCGGTGGCAGAGGAGTGTTAAAGGCCGAGCACACGGCAGTCAAGAAAGAGAGGCACAGAGGCGAGACCGACATGCTTTCTCCCTAACGTGTGGAATACTTTCCCCTAGGAATAGCTGATGGACGCCGGGATTAACATTCGCGCCGGACACCAAGACGGGCCTGGCTGGAGATCCCCCACCCCTTTTCCCCATAGTGGAAGTTGCCTTAGTTAATTTATGATTTTCCTTATTCCCCTGAGCGGTCCTGAAATAAAACCCTCGTTGGGACACCGGGCTTGAGCGTCCCTTTTTTGGGAATCCCAGCCACCGACCACTGGGGTTGCCACAACACACACACGCAAGCCCATACACGCAAAGGCATGGAAACGGGCACACACACACACACACGCACGCACGCACACACACACAGACGGCCATACGCACGAAGGCATGGATACGGGCACACGCACTCACACACATAGACATACACACACACACAGAAACACAGACAAACAATACACACATGCATGCACAGACACACAATCACCAAACACACACATGGAAAGACACACATACACACGCGCGCGCACACATGCCCATGCACATACTGTCACACACAATCACAATGTCACACACAAATATATATATAAGAATGTATGCATTGTTGATGCAAAGATATGTCATTATGGGAGAGTTCTACTTGGCCTTTTAGATCATACAATGGGGTATTGACAGAGACTACTGGAAACCTGGGACAACGCATGAACCAAACGAGCCAATTACAGCTTTTGCCTCAAATCGCGACATACGTGTCTGGAGAGGAAGTCGGACAGTAGCGTAGGAGAAAGAAATAATTGCCTGGGTGTTGGATAGCAGCAACATTGCAATACCATGCAATGTCATTAGCTGCGTATGCCTGGACACGTAGCTGGGACTGGTGGCGCAATAAGGCAGCAGCGTTCCGGACGTCAGGGGTTTCTGTGGAGAGGACTTCATGGGCTGATGTGTCAGACAGCTAACCTGCAGCAGAGCATGAGTCATCTGGAAACAGAACTTAACACGTCTCCAGATTAGGGTCAACTTCATCTGTCTGCAAGATAGATAGCAAAGATATCAAAAAATACTGACAAATTAAAAAAAAACTATTTCATCCCTCTTTTTCCACGATTACCTTTTTTTTTTTCTTTTTTTTTTAAATATATATACTGTATATTTGTAGCTTGGACTGAATACAAATAGAGTCATTATTACTAATTATTTGCATATTTAGCAGCAGATACAGGATGCTGATGATATCCACATAAATGTATACATGACGATCGCTAATGTATTCATAACTCATGTTACTGATCACAGGCACTCCTTGCACAGGATTGCTTACAATTAGTGTTTGCATCATAAACACAAACTCCCAAAAACTAGTGAGACATCAAGCTAGTTGATGTACATGGGCAGTATTGAAAACTACTTGTCTACGTCAACTATACCACAACATAAATTGTCTGTCCCCAACATTCAAGCAATATGTCAATTTCTTAAAAGGTGTCAAATTTCCTAAAGGAAGGAAACGTGTGATCTATTCAAAAAACGGTCAACCAAAGCCGGATTCTCAAACTTTTCCTGCAGCATTCCAAAACCTTGATAAAGAGTTTAGCCTCTGTGAACCGTGAGTCCTGTGTCTCCGTTTACACTGAGACACAGATGCTGTTCTTCCCGCCATGCATGCTAACGGTGCACTGGCTGGGCAGGTGAGTTTGTCCGGGCTCCTTGAACCAAACCAGATGGCACTGTATCTTCAAAGTCAATAGCAGGTCAAAGAGGTGTTAGTGTCTGGAGACTCTGCTAATAGGTGGGGGTGGTGTAATGAGTTTTTGGTGGGAGCCGTTTGGAGCTTATGTCTAGATATAGAAAGACGCTGAGACAAAGGGAGCCACATTTGCATACAAACACACGCAGACGCGTACATGCATGCGCGTGCAGTGCACACACACAAACACAGAAATATATGCATCTACGCTGCCTAGTTAAATAGTTTTCCAGAACAAAGAAAAATGGTAATAAATGGATGAAAAATATCTACACACTATATAAATCTTTGAGCAGTTCATGGTAAAACAACCCAAAACATCAAACTGTCATGGTTAGCGGGTGGCAGGCAGGCAGGACTCAATCGCAGACAGTTCAGGTAAAAGGATAATTTATTAACTCAAAAGGCAAGGAACACAGGGACACGGGTGACACGGGTGACACGGGTGACACACAGGACACACAGGATACAACTCAACACAAACTACAATGATCCAACAAGGAACAAAGGAAAGACAAGGGCCGTGTTCCAATACCCGTACTCTCCGTACTTATTAGCCAAAATTTGAGTACACAGTACGTTCCAATTCAGATCCGGCGAAAAGAAGTACACTTCAAGGACCCGGATGTCGTACTCAAAACGGGCTAATCGTGAAGTGTGGATCGAAGGACACTCTCCGTACTCAACGGCAGCCATCTTAGCTACGTAGCGGAAGAGGCGGAGCCAGGCTGAGCGCTCAACTCGAAAAAATAATGGATACCGAGTTGACAGCGCCTGCAGCTGCGGCTGTCGCAATCGTCATTTCCGGTAAGTGCACCTCAGAGTACTCGATTTGGAACAGCACTCACATCTGAAAAAATAGTGTACTCAAGTGAGTACAGATAGTGCAGAAAGTGTACTTCCTTTAAGTATACTCATGGAAGTACGGGTATTGGAACACGGCAAAGGGCTTGAATACCAAACACAGGGCACGCAACGACTAACAGCTGAAACATATTAGGAGAGGGAGCAGTAATCACACAGGAGGGAAACTTAACCAGACATGGGGAGAAACAAGACAGATACCAAAGTAACAGGTAACACACCAAAACAAGACAAGGAAAGCGACAGTCCATGACACAAACACCCAGTGCCAAACATGCTTTCAAAAATGTTTTGGACATAACCGAAATAAAAAATGATATTGCACTCATGCTTGAGTCAACACTTCCATTCCAGTCAAACCACAGTCAGTTACCCAGTAAAATGTGCTTGGATTCTTGGATTTCTTTGGCTTTGATCAACTAATTTAGCTTGGAAGAGCTTGGCCAACATTGTGCAAGAGCTAACATGCATGACTCCAATGATTGTTGTTGATAGGTTGCATATGCCTAAACCTTTTGTTTGCGTGAGGTCATGGCAAAGATTATCTTTCATTTATTTTTTCTTCAAGAAACTGAACAGTTGACTCTTTAAGCTCATTAACGTAATAGCTGTGCTTTCCTTTAATTTTTAAACTTGAAGGTTTTCTTGGAAACAGTCAATCTGGCAATAATTTGTCGTAATCTGTGCTATCTCCTGGAAGACTGTTTGCACACAACAACATACTTGAAAGACTTTCATTTTTCTTAAACCTGGATAGTGGAAAGCCAACCGCATCTAATTATCATCAAACAATGTTTTTCTTAGTTATGTACTCCAGCAAATAATAATAATGTGTACCTGGCTGCGTTTCTATATTTATTCTCTCCCTTTTCCTCTCTCTCTCTCGCTCTCTCTCTCTCTCTCTCTCTCTCTCTCTCTCTCTCTCTCTCTCTCTCTCTCTCTCTCTCTCTCTCTCTCTCTCTCTCTCTCTCTCTCTCTCTCTCTCTCTCTCTCTCTCTCTCTCTCTCTCTCTCTCTCTCTCTCTCTTTTGTACCATACCCAACTGAAAAGCTATGCACACTTTTTGACGTCCCAACCTTTCTATTGTTTACAGTGTTGACATTTCAATTCAATCCATACACAGTCATTTTAGAAAGTACATTTCCCAATTATTTTTGACAACACTTTTAATTGTGTGTAGGTGTGCGTATGCAAATGTGTGTGTGTGTGTGTGTGTGTGTGTGTGTGTGTGTGTGTGTGTGTGTGTGTGTGTGTGTGTGTGTGTGTGTGTGTGTGTGTGTGTGTGTGTGTGTGTGTGTGTGTATGAGGGCACCCTCGGGGCCTTCTGTGTGCCTTTAAAGTGCTGTGTGGCGGCTGCTATACGGCCGTCGTAATGAGCCCATGCAGCGTTCACACTGTGCCACCGTCGCTATTTCAGTACTAGGCGGCGTTGACGCACTCAGTACTTCACACGGAAGTTGTGATTCATACTCTTGTCTTGATCGTCGCCAAGTTAGCCAGGAGCTAGCTGCATCTCGCACACATAAAGCAGGTAGACTCAGCGTGGAAATAATTAAAGTTGCGAGCAATGTCACCATAACTCCAGGCCGAGAGAGGGTCATGAATAATTGTGTTTTTCCCGTGCGACAATAATGTAATTTCGGGATGCATATGATCTGTGTACGTCAGTTAACAGTGCCTCGAGCGAGAAGATTAAGAACGTGACAAGAAGAACAAGAAAAAAGACAAGGAGAATGAATATTACATTTTTTTGATGAATAATCAGACAAATATTCGAAACGTGCAACGTAAACTAATATCCCTCTATTAGAGGTTTGTCTCCCTCCCCCTCCTTCTCCCTCAAATAGGTGTAGGCCCTCTATTTTACCGACGGTTGACAAGACGTACATTTAAAAGATTCAGATATACTGTATAGTGTTTGACGTTTGTTAACAGGTAGGGCACATATGAACTATGTGTGATGACCATAATGTGCACCCCGTTATTATTTTCGCCTGGTGGATAGGTTTCAAATTAGCGATTAATTTGACTAATCAAGCTACATTTATTGTTGAATGTTCACTGATTTGACATTATTTAGTAATTTCTCAGGGTATATTCAATGACTCAGACAATAACAAAGCGACAAATGTAAATTTAAGTAAAAAGGTATCTTATGGAATTGAAAAAATATACAACTTAAATTTCAAACAGCTAGTTACAAAGTACGACTCAGTTTAAACTTAACACTTGAATTTAGATCAGGCTTACGTTTAGACTGGTGCAACAGGCTGCAGGGATGTTACACAGGATAAAGGGATTATATTGAGTTGTGATATCTTGTATTATACTTTTATCTCTTATTTTACTTTTTGTTGCCTCTGTGTCTTGGATGATAGTCGTAGACTAACAATTCTATGGTGAGTGGAACAAAATAATATCAATGTGTATACTTTTTAATTTAAAGACAAACAAAACATTGCTAGCATTTTGTATGTGTATGTGTTCAAATTGTTTGCTATTGATACTATTTACAAGTAAACAGTTCAAATGTGGAAGTGTTTGCAGTTCCGCCACGCATGGTGAGGGTTTGTGGCTTCAATAGTCTGTTGTTTCTAAGCATCCCCAAACTATTCTGCGTTTACATAGAAAATCCAACAAAGAGTGTGTGCCGATGAAATGGAATTAACGAAAAAGATAGCTAAAGACAAAGAAAGCAAAAAAAACAAAACACAAGGCTGATTTCAGATACACAAAAAGAGCATCTAATTCAATTCAATTCTTCAATTATTGAATTATTCAATTCAATGAAAAAAACAATTTACTGAATTCACTTCCACTCACTCAAGGTCTTACACATCAAATAGTGTCCAAAGGGCCACCGAGTTCTTCATCTCCGCCTGCCCTGCTCTGCCACCAGCCTTATTGATCCTGCACATTTCAAATGAGTGTATTTTACATGACCACGGCTAAACTGCTGCTTTGAACATGTGTCACTGTTGTCCGTGTGGTCAAACAAGCACAGCACACTCAAACGTTTTCAAAGGAAAAAAACTAATAGCAGTGCAACATGGCCCCATCGCCTCATTATCAAGCCTAGCTACCACGGTTATACTGCTGACACTCTGGTGGTCCGTCCCTTGATATCTCTGTGGGCACACACACACACACACACACACACACACACACACACACACACACACACACACACACACACACACACACACACACACACACACACACACACACACACACACACACACACACACACACACAGCAGTGGGGCCTTTTCATGTCTTTGTGTTGCTGAAAGCTGAGGGAGAGAGAGAGCACGTGGCGTGGTCCCACTGCAAAAGGTAGCGGCACCACACCAGGGTCATATCACAGCAGAGGAAGGGGGAGATGGAGAGATAGAATACGGACAACCAGAGGAAGGCAGAAGGCTGGATCTGATGTGGGTGGTGCGTGTTTTTTAATGTGAGATCCCACCAGTATTAGTGACTGTAGCTTGATTTATTATAAGCAACTCCTTTTATAATTCGATTTCTTCTTATTACGATGATGCTATTTACTTCAATAAACAACAACAGTAAAGACTTAAACACTTAAGCCTATAATGAATAAACATGAATAAATAATACCTACCTAGCATATTTCACTGCATGTTTACAATCAATACACTTTACAATAGAAGAGAATATATAAATTAATATGAACTCACAGATGAATAATAAATGGAATGAATCCCAAGATTCGAATGCCGATAATGATGTGTGCCACCTTGGATTGTAAAGGATCAGAGTCCTGCCTCAGTCTCACACTTAGCTTGTAACGTTAGCGCTGTGTCACCGGCAGCCGCGGCAGCGCAGAGACACGACTCAGGATCAGGACAAGGTGATGAATGGGAGAAGACACTAAAGGGCCACGGGCCAGCGTATAGGACAGAGTGGCACAACGGCCCTCGCCGCATAATGGTACACGGCATTGGATTAAAAAGAGAGAGAGAATAGCACGGAACAGGACACAAAAAAGCTTTATCACTCCCCCTGACTTAGACGAGGGAGAGAGAGAGAGAGAGAGAGAGAGAGAGAGAGAGAGAGAGAGAGAGAGAGAGAGAGAGAGAGAGAGAGAAGAGAGAGAGGGAGAGAGAGAGAGAGAGAGAGAGAGAGAGAGAGAGAGAGAGAGAGAGAGAGAGAGAGAGAGAGAGAGAGAGAGAGAGAGAGAGAGAGAGAGAGAGAATAGAGAATGAGACAGAAATAGAGACAGAGACAAAGACAGACACAAGGACGGACAGAGACAGACAGACCGAATGAGATTAAAACAACTCATTGAACAGGGAGGTCATTTTACTTGCCCGAGGGCAGCTGGTGATAAGGCAGGGCTGATTGGATGTCATAGGCTAATATGATTGGGTCAGTTAGTCCGTGGGTTGTCAATGTCATGATCCTTCCTGAACAACAAAACCCTGTTTCATTCGCCCATCGGTGGGTGACTTGCAATCAGGCATGGGTTAATACGCTCATCATGTAGACCTCAAGACCTGAGCACCTCGGAATGGATCAAACACACACACATGCGCACACACACACATGCGCACACACACACACACACACACACACATACAAACACAAATACACACACACGACACAAACACACACACACACACACACACACAAACACACACACACACACCACACACACACACACACACACACACACAAACAGACACACATGAACTGCGTCACCTACTGACACCTGCTTCATATTGTAAACACCTCTGGAAAAAAACAGTTTAATGAGGGACTGAATACTATGGCGGTAATTTAAAGAGGCAACCATGCAGCAACCCCCTGGTAAGGAGTTAGGTAACCCAGGAGTACCTAACTCCTACTATGGTATGGCACAACTCGTGGGGAGAGACGGCACAGAGATATTCTAGCAAGGAGAAACTCATTTACGCGAGGATGGATGAAGCTTTCAGAAGGGGTTCTAATGGGGATATTCTTACAGTGGCCAGTTACTATGGTGCGATCTGAAGCCTTGAGACACGCGTTCTGATTGGACATCGGTGTCCGGACGAGGAATTAGGTGCCTTGCTCAGGGGGAGTTCCATCCTTTTACAAGAGGAATCCAGGGAATTGGATCTGCAACCCTCCTTCCTTTCTGGGAATCATTGTAAAACTATTAATGTATGAATGTCTAATATATTATGGATTAGGTGGAAAAGTACAAGAGAGAGTGTGCCGTTCTTTTGACTGGTTTGAATGGGCTTTTGATGGGAGGAGGGTATAGCAGGCTGTATACCCTCCTAATGCTGTCCTAACCATCTGCTCTGCTGTTCCGACTGCATGGCTGTCAGGACATTCTGACAACCCCTGACCCTGAACCATGACACACACACACACACACACCACGCACGCACGCACGCGCGCGCGCGCGCACACACACACACACACACACACACACACACACACACACCACACACACACACACACACACACACACACACACACACACACACAGACATTTTCTATTTTTCTCCCCGACCATGTCTCCTCCTCCTCCTCCTCCACTTCATCCTGCTCCTTGTCGTCTGCTATTGCTAAACATGTGCAGTTTCCCTCTGCGTCTTGCCAATCCAGCTGGTGGTTCAAAGAATAAGGAATGGTGTGTGTCTGTGTGTGTGTGTGTGTGTGTGTGTGTGTGTGTGTGTGTGTGTGTGTGTGTGTGTGTGTGTGTGTGTGTGTGTGTGTGTGTGTGTACGTGTATGAGGAAGAAACACACACACACACACACACACACACACACACACACACACACACACACACACACACACACACACACACACACACACACACACACACACACACACACACACACACACACACACACACACACACTCTGGTGGGCTAGATGAATAAAACATCACAGGCTAACCATCATCATATATTCTGTTTTCGGTTTATAACTTTTCGGAAGTAGATTCATATTAAAAATATAAAATAAGAAAAACAGGTTATGAATGCTGCATGGAAGTATGTGCGTGTGTGTGCACGCGTGTGCGTGCGTGTACAGAATAACCAAATTGAGGATACGGTAGCTAGCTCTGACTACGAATGAATGACAGCTCTCTCTATATGATCTATTGCGCACCAATGGCACCATAATGTTATTTTGCGTTGTTTTCCACAAGAATAATAAAAACCACTAATCCCGGTGTTGGAAATATCCTGAACGCTCCCCATGTGGGAGATCGGACAATTACATCATCTCTCATCGCTTCTCCAGGTAAACATGACGCGCGTCCCCAGCTGCATCACTATCCGCAGGAAAAAAAAAGAAGCAATTGTGTGCTTAAATGCGCCCCCGAGGTCCGAGGTGCTTCGTCCCCGTGGTCGCACTCAAAGCTCGCCGTTGTAATTAGCCGGGTTAATATCCCGGGCAACATCTCTAAATGAAATCTTTAACTCCGCGGTGACGGTGCTGAGTGATGCACCTGTTCCCGTTAATTAGGGGTGCGAGCGGGAATCGCGTGTCCATAATGAGCTGGGATAGTCAAGGTTGAATCACTCTAAAAGGCGCGCGCACCGTTTTACCGAAAATAGGACTCGCCGTAATGGACGGAGATAATGCGCGGAGGTAAGGCAGTTCTTATTGTCGTTCTTATTCAAAGTTTTGTATATATTTGAGTTAGTATGATGCTGCTTATGTTGTAAAAAAAAAGAAGGTAAATAAATAATGTGGAGAAAAAGATAAGAATGAATGGGGGAAAGAGAGAGATAAAGTAAGAACTAGAACACAGCCTATAGCCTTAGCTAAATATTGAGTCAAGATGCATCCTATCATACATTTTAATAACCATATTCATGATTTAAATTTTTATCGGCTTCTAGTTGCAATTAAGAATATTGAATGCATAACTAACAAGCCTGCCATGGCTTTTTCTATTTTCATTATTTACAAGGTTGGATGCTCTTGATATCACTTACTTTTCCCTGCTCGCATTTTCTTTTTGGGCGTTTCCAACTCTTTGAAGCCATCTCTCTGCGTCAGTGTGTGCTCAGCCAAGATGGCCTCCACCGCTAATTTAAGTCTAATGACACAAGCCGGGCCCCCTTTCAACCAATTGCATCACCATGGAAACGGGTTCTACTGAGCCATGTCTGTCCAAAGTGGCCTGCAGGGATTTACTGTGCTGTATGTGGCCATTTGAAGCCTTGACACCATGGCCTGTTGGGTAAGTGGAAGGACGGGGTCCAGCAGGACTAAACCCAGCACCGGGGATAGTGGGGGGGGGGGGAATAAATAGACTCACTCACTCTTGGCGTTTCTCACCAAGGGTTGTGTGGCTGCCATGGCAATGCCCCGGAAACCAAGTAACAGGACATGGAAGGACGTTGCTTCTATTAAGCCTCTTCTGAACGATGGCTGCAGGAATGGCCAAGCTGGGCGATGCATAATGAGAGCAAATATATCTCAATGAGCAACCGGGGAGGGACAAAAACAATGGCAAAAACAGAGGATCATCAGTTGTGTGTTTGTGTGCGGCACTGCAGGTTTTTTTTAATCAATTTTAATTATTATTTCCCAAATTTCCCATCTGCGACCAATATAGCACCATTATATCCTCTGCGGTGCATTCAAGCATGCATACAATGGACCCAGAGGGGTCAAAGAAGTGAAGGCCATGACTCCAAACCCCACCCCGAGAACAGGTTTTATGAGCTCAAAGGCCACCCAGCCTGACCGGAATGTAGACATACTCCGTTAGTCCACATGGGTGGAACTAACCCGGTGGTGATTAAGTATGATATGGATCAACACAATGCAGTAGGTGGTCATCCATGGACAATGCATCGACTGCAGCAGAACATCTCATTTGATTCTCCCAACAGGTTGATATTGAACCGGTCTGTACCCGCAGTGGCCCCCTTTTTTCTCTGCTCTAGTTCTCTCTCTCTCTCTCTCTCTCTCTCTCTCTCTCTCTCTCTCTCTCTCTCTCTCTCTCTCTCTCTTCTCTCTCTCCTCTCTCTCTCTTCTCTCTTCCTCTCTCTCTCTCTCTCTCTCTCCTCCTCTCTCCTCTCTCTTCTCTCTCTCTCTCTCTCTCTCTCTCTCTCTCTCTCAAATAATGTGCCACAGCCAGGCTATAGAGGGCTAATGAGGAGAAGTGTTTGTCAGATGCCCCTCAGTAGCTTCATGCGCTGCCATTCAGCTGTGCATTTACACAAACACTCACGTAGCCACGTATGAATGTATGTGAGATTAAATGTAAACATTCTATACATGCGGCTGCTGCTGCTGCCACAACACACACACACACAGACACCTACATGGACCCATCCCCCCCCCCCCCACACACACACACACCTGATAACAACCCATGATCAGTAATAAGCATCATTGATGTATTTTAAAAGGCGAGTGTGTGCAGCAGAGGTTCTTCTTCCGCTGTTTTCAGTTACCATGGAAACAGCGCGGTAACCATCATCCCACCTCTAGGACATTCTGAAGGAGCCGCAGCGTCCTTAAAGCAATACGTCCCCCCCCCCCACCCCCACTTCCCCCCACCCCCCCTCAGTCCTAGATTGGGGGGGAGAGCGGGGGGAGGGGGAGTGTGGAGGGCCGTGAAAAACTACGCGTCTGAATGCAATAAAAAGCCTCATCCTCCATGTTGGTCATTGAGTGGACCGCGGCAGCGATGGCGATGAGGAAACCCCAAAGTGTGTGCTTGCGTCTGTGTTAGGCCAAGGTGTGTGTACGTAATCCAGAAGTGTGTGTGTGTAATCCCAATGTGTATGTGTTTGTGTGTCTGTAATCCCAAGGTGTATGTGTGTGTGTGTGTGTGTCTGTAACCCGAAGGTGTGTGTGTGTGTGTCTGTAATCCCAAAGTGTGTGTGTGAGTGGTTGTGTAATCCCAAGGTGTGTGTGTGTGTGTGTGTGTGTTTGTGTTAAAAAACCATCCCTTTTTAACTTTCGGCTTGCTGCTTGTGTACAATTTGACGGACAACGAGACAACGCACACTCACCAAGTGCCCACGATGTGCACACGGGCGTGCACATTGAAGTGGGTGACAGCGCTACGGGAGGCTGTACCCGGGTCACCGGGGAGACCAGAAGGAGGACGCCATGGATGAGGTCAGTGCCCGGAGCGGCGGGCCAGGGACATCACACGTCGTGTGTCTCGGTGTCTCCCCACACCATCTTGAGCTGTACTGTCAGAACTCAACACACACGCTCAACTCCCTCCGAATGCTGTTAACCTCACCACGCAAATACAACATTTGAGGAATGGCTATAGGAAAATATTGACAAATCCCTGTGTATTTTGGTTCCCACAACTTTTAAAGCAGGAGCACCTGATAAAGACAGATTTCAGACGTTTACCATTTGATAGGGTAGAATACAATCGAAATTTCCATTCACAGCAAAGTTTACTGCTGAGAGACATTTTTAAATCGACTGGGGAGGAATACCGTCGAACTCACAGGGGAACAGCGCATACAAAGGCACTCGAGGCAAATGACAGACGACACATTCCAGGTCCCAAATAAACATCCAAAATGGCCGACTGTCTGCCATCCACTATGCTTCATCGCAAACGCTGCCTAAACCGTCAAAACATCCTTAGCTCCAAGCGATGAATCATAACAGTTGATAAAAAATAAGTATTCGTTTTGCGTTTCATTTCCTTTCCATGGTTACAAAGCACCCCCCCCCCCCCCCACACACACGCACACGCACACACGCACACCACACACACCACACACACACACACACACACACACACACACACCAGATTCCCCCCGTCAGTGTATTGACGCGTGGAGTGGGCGAGGGTCGAGAGTTCTTCTTCGTCATGTTCCCCGGTGTCTGCGTGGGCGTGTGCGTGTGAGCGCACGTGATTCACGCCGCGGTTCTGAAGTGTGACACTCGAGGGTGAGATGACATGAATAGTGTTCAAGGTGGAGGGTGCTCCTGGCGTTCTATAGGGGGACGGAGGGACTGAGGATCGGGGGTAGCCAATGCCATATGTCTTTAATGGACACATGGGTATGGAGCTCAGCTACGACAGGGATAGCATAGGCTACATCTTGGCCCGTTCTGTTTCTACCGCCACGCTGATTTTCTGCCATTAGGATGTGTTATTCAGGGTCTCGCTTGTATAAATTACCAAATTATTGCTAGAGGTATCTTTCCGACAAGCATGGATGTGTATGGGAGCGCTTTGTGTGTGTGTGTGTGTGTGTGTGTGTGTGTGTGTGTGTGTGTGTGTGTGTGTGTGTGTGTGTGTGTGTGTGTGTGTGTGTGTGTGTGTGTGTGTGTGTGCGCGCGCGCGCTGTAGCACACATTATCTGTGTGTGTCGGCAGAGGACATCTTTGAATGCTATTAGTATTCGGGGCACACACACAAACACACACGCGCACAGACACTCACACACACACACTGCAAATCACAGATCAGTGAAGGCAGGCAGCAACAGGGAGAGCAGGCAGAAAACAAAAGCAATAGGAGAGAGAGAGAGCGAGAGAGAATCTGACATGATTTACAATGAGATCATTAACCTTGAGAAACGGCCTGCCCTCTACTCCATAAACAGTCTGTCAGATGGACACACCCACTCTGCAACGACACACACACACGCACGCGCACAAACAAGGAGGTATTACATAAGGCTCCGTTATATATTTTTATTCATTGATTTATTTCGTTTTTATACATTTATTCATGGTCTTCAAATCCACCCTATTACAAATCCTACAAAGTATTTGGTCAGAAATCATTGTACTACATAACATCCAGAGAAAACATCTGCAAAACACAGATGATAAATCAATTCCTACAATCACACCTACAGACACACTGGTAGAAAAGAAAACTAAAAAGAAAAGCATGTATCAACTGGCACAGAGGTAACATAGAAACAGATTCAAAATAGCCCTCCGAAAGGCGCACCCTGTAAAATAGTTACGTGATAATGCCTTTGAATAGAAATGTATATGTCCTTCTCATATATTATACAAATATCTGATTATTTTGGCAATTTGGCAAGGAAAAGAGGTGTAGGAAATGTGACACTATATTCCTCCAGCAATCATGTGTTTGTCATTTAGGAAACCAAAGGAAATTTATTGTAAACTATCAGAATTTGATAAATTGTCACAGCACGGGAAAAAGTTCAGTGTGATCGTCCAAAAAGTTTAAAACTACTCAGTGGTTTATTGTGTCCTGATCTTTAGATAGAAAAAATGTTTTCGGCTGTTAATACTTTGATAAAAGCACATGTGTACTTCATAAAATAAAGATACCTTCATAAAACCTTGACATAATGCTTTTCCTATGTTTAGTGTTCTTCTTCATCAAACATACATATTATATTAGCATCACTAGTATAATCTCCTTGTTCATCATTACTTTGTGTTGATCTATTGTAAGGGAATACCTATTGTCACGTGTCTAAAAAAGTTAATTCTGATAAACGCAATCTCTTAAAATATTATCTCAATTCTCAGCATTGACGTTGGAAATGGTAAACAAAAAATATAGTCTGAAGCACTGTACTTCTGAGTGGATGTGAACCTTAAAACACTATAACACATTCTCTCTTTCTGACCGTTGTTCCTCAGCCATCCTCTGGCCTGCATTCAAATTAAAGCCACTGTGATAGATAAATAGAATCCACGCACACAGTACATTACAGGGCCAGCCGTGGTCCAAAGACATCGCTCTGTTCACAAAACGAGAAGACGGCAGGTGTGAAACTTGATTTGAATAAGTGACGTGCGTCTTGGACAGAGCAAGCGGTGAAATTAGCTCGACGATGTCTCCTTCTACGCCGGCACAGCCCCTCGCGTGCAGCCTCTCAAACAGCGACATAGTCTGCTCCAATATTTAATATATTTTTCCACATGAATATTTAAATATTATAAATATTTTGTTACGCTTTACAGTGACTGACGGGTGCACACAATTCTCTCTCTATTGATAAATGTCATGTGCTACGGATTTTTCTACAAGTTATGCAGAATTATCATATACTATTTCCCTGCTCTCAAAAGGTGACTTTGGCTTTGCACTTAACACTTTAGGAGCAAGCACTCGTTTGAGACAGGAATCTTTCAAGCGGGCTTTACCAGCTGTTATGTGTTTGGTTGCCAGAATCAGAGGCATAGCAAAAAAAAATAGTCCCTCGCCCTTTGCTACTGCAGAAACAGACCTGCTTCTTGTCGGCAGACTTGATTCTCTAAGCTAACCAACAGAGGCACACACTTTTCACACATGGATCTACTGGATATGGTTTGGGTGATTTGGGAAATCAATAGAAAAAGAGAAATTGTGTGCTTCTCTCTCTCTCTCTCCCTCCTCCCCCCCCCCCGCCCTCTTCTTTTTCGCCTTCTCACGGACAGTCGCTTCCATCGTAGACCACAGGCTTGGCCACACTCAGGCGATACAGCACTTTCTTGGATATGAACCTGATTGATGAAAGCGGGAACAAACAGGAGATGAAACACAACAAACACGCAGTCAAAAGGCTTCCTGGCACTGCACAGCCAGCCTGTGTAGAAAAGACATGTCGTGACTGAAGTGTGCTGGGTAAGTGGGTGGGGAATGGTGAATCACTAACTCGCGACAGCTTTTCCAAGTTACCAGCATCATGAGACTATTGACATGAAATCCTGGCATCCTCGATCAAAGTGACAGTGAGGGGGTTCTGCCAACCCTTCTTGGATGATCAAATGGCACATAGAGTGCATGTATATACAGCTTTGGTTTGCCCCTTTGAAAAATGAGGTCCATTGTTCCACTTTCACAAACGGTGGTGTCCCCAAGCAAAGGCAGCAGGGCCCCTTGCTCGAGAAAAAATGTCCATGTTTGAACCGGCGACCTTTCAGATGACTTCATCGGTGGCACCGAGGTCTGCGGCCTATGTTTCTATTCTATGACGTGTGGGGAGTACAAAACTGAACCAGTAACTAAGCTTAAGGGGTTTTTCAGTGGCCTTTTTTAATGCTTACGTTCTATGGACTCATCGCTGAGGGGAGTATACTATTAGACAAGGAAAAAAAATCCCAGTACACCTCGGATTCCGTTCCCTGCATGGATTCATGTGATTTCAGTGGGTTAAGTTCACTCTGAATGCCACCTTTGTCCTGAAACAGGACTGCGAGACTTAAACCCCACATGCCATTCAGGCTATACCGTTCACAGAAGACATTCTGTTTTTAGACGCTGGAGCTAAGTCTTTTCAACTGTGGTCAATAGAGGCGAGACAAAAATCATTATTTTCCATTTAGAATTGAAATTGGGCTCCAATCATGTATGGTTAACTGTAATTACAAGAGCTACAACAATTTAATCACCCAGCCAGTACACAATACGACGCCCACGCCTGTATATTGGAGTGTCTGTCAGGCATAATCCGGTGCAATTAAATAAATATATTCTACTTTCTCCTGGCGTCCACCTTTTCCTGAATGCATACACATCGCCACTTTATTCTCTGCTTCGTCACACTGGGACATCAGGATGAATCAACATGGTACCTGGTGTTGCAGATTCATGTTGAAATCATTGGAAAGGAGACACAAGTCATTTGAATATTCACGCTATAGGACAGAGCCGTGTAGCAACTTTTTTGTTTTCACGTATTTTCTGTTTATGCGCTTGTTGAAAAGATTGATGCTGTGTTTCACCTAGATTATTTCTGGTTTTAAATATCCTAATTTTGCATTAATCATTTATTAACCTGCAAAATAACCCCCCAAAAGAAAACAGGGATATTCTTTGGTGATATTCTGGCGGGCTTTGTCGACAAAATTAAAAGTGCAAGCCGCGGAACTGCCAACGGTGCAAACGGAAAACCCAGGGAACCTGAGGAACGGGGTGTGTGTGTGTGTGTGTGTGTGTACAAGTGTGCGCGTGCGTGTATGTCTCTCTGTGTGTGTGTGTGTGTGTGTGTGTATGTGTGTGTTTGTCTTTGTGTGTGTGTTTATCTATGTGTGTGTGTGTGTGTGTGTGTGTGTGTGTGTGTGTGTGTGTGTGTGTGTGTGCATGTGTTCTGTTGCTGTATGTCTGTGTGTGGTGTGAGTGTGTGTGTGTGTGTGTGTGTGTGTGTGTGTGTGTGTGTGTGTGTGTGTGTGTGTGTGTGTGTGTGTGTGTGTGTGTGTGTGTGTGTGTGTGTGTGTGTGTGTGTGTGTGTGTGTGTGTGTGTGTGTGCATGTGTACGTCTATGTCTGTGGGTCTGTGTGTGTATGCCTGAGGGGGACTGACCTGGAGAAGGAGTTGTCAAACACCAGGGTGTACTCCCCGCTGTGGCGGACCTTCAGTTCCCCCTGGATAGTCTCCTTGTGGGAGTTGCAGCGGGTCAGGGGGATCAGGACCTGAGGGGGGGTGGGGGAGAGCCTTACCTTCTGTGTGTGTGAGATGACCCACGCTATGGGTTCTCGCGGTTTAAGCGGTTAACCCCGGACGAAAAGTGAAGAGTTCAAACCCAATACCGCCAGTCATGTAGGCATCCTCTCCACTCACTTAACACATTAAAAAGATATCTCACTAGTCCCGCACAAGGGGTAAAAGCATCTACTAAACTAAACCATGACTAAACTAAATGACAACACTGTACAAAATATATTAACAGACGAAAGCAAATCCTTCCAAACAAAACTCGCATAGAGATAAAATATGTGGGGACGTTTTTTTGCTCCATAATGGTGTCATCCAAAACGGTACGATGAAATATCAAAACAGCAACTCCGACACACTGAACTCCTGAATCATCACCCAACCCCCAACCTTGGCGTCCTCCGGGGGCGTGAGGGGGTCCTCGCGGTACACCACGCTGAAGGAGATGCTCTTGGGCTCGGAGGTGAACACCCAGGTGACGGTGGGCCCGTCCTGGGGCCCCACGGGGCCCACCGTGATGGGGACCACGCTGTAGCAGCTGGAGCGGACGAACAGCTCCCGGGACGCGTCCCCGAAGCCCTCGATGTCCTCCAGGGTGTAGGGGGCCGAGAGCCTGCAGGCAGGGGGGGTTGGAGAGCGCTTGGTTCAGAAGGGATCTGATGGGTTGGTAGCGGAGGGGCTGGTAGGACGAGGCCCCGCCCCTTGCGGGAGGGGACCCCGCACTTGGGTTCAGCACTAAGCTCCCATGCAAAGCCCCGCTTGGACCCAGAGACCATTAGCCTCCGTCCTATTAACCTTTTAAGCTAATGTCTTCCACATTTTAGCACGTTATGTTTGCATTAAGCGGTTGGTATAACAAAGAAATAAATAAAATTCATAATTTTCACGAGGCCATCAATGTCATCAAAAAAGCGGCCGGCGGCAGTTGCTATGCAACAGCTGCAGAACTCATGATACAACGGACGAGGCCGGTCCTGAACCACTCCTCGTCGACCTCGGGCTGACCTTGGCCGAGCGTCTAAGAATCAGAGATCGTTTTGTCAATTAAAAAAAAAAAACGTAAAAAAAAAAAATGGATTCCTAAAAGAAGCAGGTGGAAGCTGTGTGCCTCAGCGGGACCCCCGGGTCTCCCACCTAAACACGCGCCTCAATCAAAACACCCCAGCCGGAGGGGAGGGGGGCGGCGGCTGCGTGGGACGGGTTTTTGCGGTGAGACACTCACGTGAGTTCCCCGGCCTTGAGCAGACAGATTTCAGCGTCTTGCACCGCGGCGGCCATGGCCTCCTCGGGCTCCTCCGTCAGGGGCTCCACCACGACGGCGAGGGCGGCGTCTTCAGCACTGGCACCGCTCCTGCTGAGAGCCGGAGGAGACACAGGAAGCCGCTAAAACGAACATGCTGCCATTTTGGAATCTGCTTGTTTTGCGTTTATTTTTAATCAGCGACGGTGAAAGAGCATTCGCCGCACCTGAGGTCGATGCGAACAACACAATGCGTTTTTTTTGGCACAATGTTGAACACGGCAAGGGGAGATATGTGTGTGTTTAATGTGCGATTGTCAAAAACATTGACGCAGACGGCGAGAAGAAAGAGCAACTTCAAACTGAGGCAGAGAACAATTATGACAAAGCCTGCACTCAACACGGGAGTCAATACGGGGAACTACAACTTGAAGTGCTTCCAAAAAAGCAAACCGGATATGAGTGGAGTGATAGCTGTGGAAGGGTTATGTTTCCTGTAATCAACTGCTCCTGCAATCTAAGCTACTCAAACATGATCTCTTTAAAATGTCATTATGTTCCCTTTGTTATGTGTTGGAATGATTCAATGGTCTTGATTCATGCAGATCTGGATTCAGTACTGGAGAATGGATATAAACAGTTTCTTTTCTGAATCCCTCTCTTGGTCTTTGCTCTCTTTATACTAGAAGGAACATTAAGAGGTTAGGGTTAGGACTAATTAAAGACTCATCACCTGTTTGGACAAACCGACGCGCTAAGCACCAAGGGAGAATCTGTTGTTGCTGTGGTTCTCTACAGACAGGGAAAGCATCAAAACATGTGCACGTGTGCGCGCGTGCGAGATGAGCGCATGTGCATTTTACTTACAGCTTTGCTGCCACCTCCTGTCCGTGTGCGGGAGAGCAGGCGGTGGAGAAGGAGAGGGAGTCGCTGTCGTACACGCCGCTGACTTCCTCCTCTGTGATGATGTCAAAGACCCCGTCGTCCCCTCCTGTTGGATCTCACACACACACACACACACACACACACACACACACACACACACCACACACACACACACACACACACACACACACACACACACACACACACACACACACACACACACACACACACACACACACACACTAATTAGATTCCTTTTCTGCAACACTTCATGGAGAAAATCTTTCTATTTATGTAAAGGAAAACTTAAAAATAAATAGGTAACCATTCAGATATAATGCTGCTCTCAGACATTCTGCATCGCTTTCAACAATTTATCCTCCTGAATATCAACTTTTCTCCTCTCATATTATTCATGCTGAGTCAACACACACATAAGGGCATGACTTCCTCTTCTGTTGTCTTCTATGCCTTTGTTTGTGGAACTGTGTGCGTGCGTGCCCCGAGTTAAAAAAGTGATGAAGTAAAAATACCTTCCCCTGCCGGAGGCCTTGTCGAAATTATAGAGGGGTAAGGGCACGGGTTCTAAATAATGACGGGGATTGCGTAACCCACTTTTCCACGTTCCGACTTTGAACCTGCACCTACTGCCCCGTGTGAGCGCATGTATCGCTGTGAATCTGTGCACAGCGTTGTTAGTTAGCATAACACCTCTCTTTCCCCCCCCTCCCCTCTTCCCCTCACTCACCTGCTGCCGCCCGGTCGCCCGGCTGCGGCAGGGCGCCGAAGGGGGCGTCGGGTGCGTTGGCGTCCTGCTCCTGCGGGTGGCGCTCCACCACCGCGCTG
This sequence comes from Melanogrammus aeglefinus, assembly GCA_900291075.1. Taxonomy (NCBI): domain Eukaryota; kingdom Metazoa; phylum Chordata; class Actinopteri; order Gadiformes; family Gadidae; genus Melanogrammus; species Melanogrammus aeglefinus. Next base: position 347,078 of record OLKM01000286.1, on the reverse strand, counting down.
TGCTGGTCGTAGCAGTGCCGGCAGCAGCGCTCCCTGTTGCCTGCGCCGGCGGCCTGCAGGGTGCTCACGGTGTTGCTGCAGCAGTAGTAGCAGAAGGGACGCCCACACAGCCTGCAGGGAGAAGGGACGCGCGTTACGGCGGTATCTGCTGGCCGCGACTCCTGAGGGGCGCCGAAGCGTGGGACGGGCGGGGACGGGCGGGGAGGGTGCGCCCCCCCCCCCCCCCCCCATCTGCGATGCCCCGCAGGCTGCTGTTGTTGTTGTTGTTCCTTGTTTCCTGCGATCGTTCGTGCCGTCCCCAGACGCCGTTTCTCTGCTCCCTTTTTTTTCTCGCAGATTGGCGCCCAGGTTGGAAATAGTGACGCGAGTTCTGATCCAACTGCAGTGTTAACCCTCCCCCCCCCCATCCCGCACCAAACATCTAAACATCCCCCTGACGCACTCACACCCCATTTATCTCTGAGAACAACATCCATGTCTTTGTGCCTAAAATAACTGTCAATTGTTTCTGAATTGACTGTTAATTGTTTCTAAAATAACCATAAAGTCAAACTTTTTTCTTGAATAACCGTTGTTCCTGAAACAACTGTAAATTGTTTGTAAAATAACTGTAAATTTTTTGGAACAGGAGCAAACTGTCCTGGATTAGCTCGGACAGTGTGACGCGAGAAAGGCATGTGATAGAGGGCCAAGGGGTCACGGCCCAGAGTGCGTGTGCGCGCGTGTGCACGTGCGTGTGCGGGTCTGACCTGCAGGTGTACTTGCGGAGCCACCAACTGAACTGGCTGTGGCAGTCCAGGCAGTGGTTGACGTCGCGCTCCGTCTCCTCCTCCCGCAGCTTCTGCTCAAACTCCAGGGCGTCCGACTTCTGCCACAGTTCATCTTTGTCCCTGCAGAGGGCGGTGTTGACCACGGAACGGATACAGAAGGGGTTCTCATCGTTGGAAAGTGGTTTTCGATGCAAGGACGAACGGGGTAACCATGATGGACTTCCTCAAGCTCAGAGGTCTGCCTCTGAATGTCTTTGATACTCACACATTATGGAAGAACACACAGGCTTACCTTGAGATATGAGCACTGCAGAGTACTGTGTCACTATGTGTTTACATAGTAGTTATCTTATCTTTATATTCAAGAGCACAAGTGTGTTTTCGCCCGGTTCCAGCCGTTACCAACGTAACAACACATAGCTCACAGTGGCTGTGGGTAGCTGTGAGTGACAAGAGGCAGGTCCCGTGTGTGATGGTGTACCTGATCAGCTCTATCAGTCGCTCCTCCAGGTTGATCTTGGTGCGGTATAGGTCGTCTAGCTCGGCGGCCATCTTCACATCTCTGCTCTGTTGTTCCTGATTGGCTCTTCTGAGTCTGTCACTCATCTCTTCGCAGGACTTCTCTGCCATTGCCAAGCCCTCTGCCGTCCTACACAAATTCCGTGTACACGGGTACATTAAAGTGTGCACACATATAACAGTTTTTGTGTTGCGAAATGGGCACCGAGAGCTATAATAGACATGTCACTGATATGATGCAGTTTTAACTTCAATAAGACTTACCGAACTAGCACTGACTCTATGGGCGCACAACATATATAAGACATGACATGAGGCAGCCCTTTAATGTCGATGCAATCTATAGAACCCATCACCTCAATAACTTCCCCTTCATTTGGTTCAGCTCCTCATCCCTCTGCTGAACGAGGAGCTGAGATTGAGACATCTGCGTGCTTTTTCCTTCAATCTGCTCGCTGTACCGCCGATTCTCCGCCTGTAATCGGTGCACCAAAGCAAACCATTTTCCTTTCGCACATCAAAACACCCGTGTTCGGCATTGCGTCGAAAGGATTTACCTTACATATTTTTTTGCATGCAATTAATATAGGATCCTCGTGAAGGTATACGACGCGCCCTCGGTGGCACGCGTTCAGGAGAACATCTCAGAGAACGGATCGGTAATGAGGCTGGCCTTCTCACCTCCAGCTGTTTGACCTCGCTCTCCAGGAGCACTGCCTTCTCGCGTTCGACCCCCAGCTGTGACCTCAACTCCTGAAGCTCCTCATTCACACCCTAAATGAGGAAACCGGAGAAACCCACCTTTGTCATCTTGCCAGGTGTTATACGCACGTAGCAATTAACTTATTACCGTGGACGCAGGGATCCTGAACGACCTGCTAATGCTCATGCTTATGATCAATTTATGTTTTTATCGCACGTGCGGAGTAGAATCGGTGCTCACCTGAGGCAGATTGGCTTGGCTCATGGTCTGGCAGCTCTCCCACTGAGTCTCCGTCTCCTGTGGGGCCTCCGCCTCCTCCGGGGGCCCGCTCCGCTCCTCCGTTCCCTGCTCCTTGCCGAGCCGCTCGGAGAGCCGCCGGTTCTCCCGGCTCAGCTGCTGCATCCGGGCGTTGAGCCTCTCCGCCTCCCGCGACGCCTCCTCCTCCAGCTCCTGCAGCTTGGCCGACAGCGCCTCCCAGCGCAGGCGGGCCTCCTCCTTCTCGGCGGTGAGCGTGCACACGTGCACGCCCAGCTCCGCCGTCTCCGTGTTGGCCCGGTGCAGGGCCTCGGCCGCCTCGCCGTTCTCCAGGCACGCCGCCTCGTAGCGCAGCTTGAGGCCGCGGAGCTCCTCGCGGGAGGCCGCCGCCTCCGCCGCCAGGTCGTCCCTCACCCGGGCCTCGCCGTCGCGCTGGCGGCCCAGGGTGTCCTCGCGCTCCCGGGAGTGGAGGATCTCGTCCACGTGCCGGCGGTTCAGCTCCTCCACCTGGGCCTTGAGCTGCTCCACCAGCATGCGGAGGTCCTCCCGGGAGGCCTCCGTCACCTCCTGGAGCGCCTGCACCTTCATCCGCTCGGCGGCGCCGGCCAGCAGCTGGGCGCGTAGCTCTACCACCTCGTCCTGGAGCGTGGTCACCTCCCTGAGGTTCAGCTCCAGCTGGGCCTCCGCCAGCAGGTGTCTCTTGCCGGCGTCCGGGTGGGAGGCGTGGTGATGCGCGTTGTGGAGCTTCTGCGCCTTCTCCGGTTTCTCCGCAGTGCTCTTCTCGCCGTCCGTCTTCCTGGCGTCGCTCCACGTCACCTCGGACACCCTGGACTGCGGGAAATCGCACGGGAGCGGCTGATCTCCGAGCTGGGTCTCCTTTGTGGCGATCGCGTCGAGGTACCCTTGAGTGGAGGCCAACTGCTTCTTCAAGGACAATTGAGTCTCCATAATCTCCTTGTTATCGCGCTCCAGCCTCTTCAAGGTGGCGTCAGACGCTTCGCTCTGGAGGAGAGCCTTGTGGACCACTTCCTCCAAACGCTGATTGGCTTCCAAGAGTTTGGTTTCTCTCTCCTCGATGCTCAGCATGGCGGCCTCCTCCTGCACCTTTAGAGGGTTCTGGGAGGCCGTTAAAGACGCCAGTTGATCCCGCATGGCCGCCCTGCTCTCAGACAGTTCTCGGTTGCTCGCCTCACTCCGTTTCACAGTTTGGAGCAGCTTCGCGTTTATCTCCATGAGACTGGCGCACTGGGATTTGTAGTCCTCCAGAATCTTGGACTGATCGATGGGAAAAGCTTCATTCCCAGCGTTCAAGTGTTTTTTCTCCACGTCTAGCTTCTCCACCAATGCTTCCAGGTACTTCACTCGCTCCGAGCTATGGGCCAACTCCTGTTCTCGGTTTTTCAGCTTTTCCCTCAAGTCCAGCAGCTGACTGTCCAGGAACTCATTCTGGCTGTTACTGCTTCTCCACGTCACGTCTCGTCGCTCCTCCCGCAGTCTCTTCTTCAGCTCCTCCGCCTGCCGCTCCCGGTGCTCCAGCGAGGCCTGCAGGTCTTGCAGCTGGGACCTCAGGTTCCCCGCCTCCTTCTCCTTCAGCGTCAGCGCCCCCTCGATCCGACCCACGACCCCCTGGAGGTCCTCCAGCCGCTTGAGCACCTGCTCCTGCTCCCCGCGGGCACGCGGCCTTCACCTTGGCCAGCTTCTCCTCGCTCGACCTCCGCGTCTCTTCCTCCCTGAGCTTCAGCTTGTGGATCACCTGCTGGGCCCGCTTGGCCCAGTCGTCGGCCTCTCTCCGAGCCGCCAGCCTCTCCTCTTCGGCCGCCTTCAGCTGGTCTATGAGCTCCTGGATCTTCAAGGCCGAGTCGCAGTAGCTGGCGGTCTGCTGTCCCTTCTCGCTGAGCGCCCCGTCCAGCTTGCTCAAGAGCTCCATGTTCTTGTTCTCCGCCGTGCTCAGTCGCTCCTGAAGTGCACCGTCGCCGGCGTTGCTGGTGAGCTGGAGGTAGCTTGCGTTCTCCTGAGTGGACTCTTCCGGGTTCGCGTTTGGCTCAGAGGACGGGGCTCGCTCAGAGCCTCTCCGGCGCTCCGCCAGCTGGCCGCGGAGGTTCTCCACCAGCGCCCGCAGCTCGACGGCCTCTCGCTCGGACGCCTGGACCTGCGCGAGCAGGGCCTGCTGACGGAGCTCTGAGCGGTCGAGCTCCAGCCGCAGCGCGTCCGCCGCAGAGGAGGAGGGCTCTCCCAGCTCACCCAGGTCACCCAGTAGGCTGTGGCCCATCTCCAGGTTGGGGGGGAACTCCACCACCTTCGGGACAGCATAGAGCAACCATGGGTCCCCGCATTGGTCTCTGTTTGCGTGTGTATACATTGTGCGTATGTTCACTCAGTGCGCATAGATACTGTATATATATTAAAAAAAAGAGAGTCAGAGAGAGAGGGAGAGTCAGAGAGAGAGAGTCAGAGAGAGAGAGAGTCAGAGAGAGTCAGAGAGAGAGTCAGAGAGAGAGAGAGAGAGAGAGAGAGTAGAGAGAGAGAGAGAGAGAGAGAGAGAGAGAGAGAGAGAGAGAGAGAGAGAGAGAGAGAGAGAGAGAGAGAGAGAGAGACACATGTGCGTATACCTGCGAGTGTGAATAGTTGCCGGCCAGGCTGTTGATGCTGGAGCAGCGACTGGGGGGTTTCCAGAGGTATGCTGGTGAATTAACTCCTAATGTTCTCCTACGACACCAAAGCAAAATCCGTTACTACATTGTATCATAACATGTTGGGCATAGCCTATAATAAATTACGATATTGTTGGATTAGGTCTACGATTTACAGAAATGAAAACAATTACAAATCCATATAAAAATGACTAATAATGAACTAATCATTACAAGATGCTGTGAGATCTTTGCTATATTCTCCTTCATGAAATATACTTGCTTATTGAGCAACATGAAAACATTACAATTAAAATTACAATTAGGGCATTTGGTAGACGCTTTTATCCTAAGCGACTTACATTGGTTAATACACACACGTTGACGGCAGAGTCAACCATGCAAGGCGACAGCCAGCTCGTCAGGAGCAGTTAGGGTTAAGTGTCTTGCTCAGGGACACATAGACACTCAGCTAGGAGGAGCTGGGGATCGAACTAGCAACCTTTCGGTTACAAGACAACTGCTCTACCTCCTGAGCTAAGCCGACCCAAAACATGGGGTCTTTCCCGAATGCATCATCTTGACAATGTTGCTTCTGCGTCACAGAGACGATAATAAGAGTGAGCACGATTACAACCTGATAATCTAGCGTTCAGATTAGTGCTGAAGTAAATAGAGTCCTTTTTCTAGGAAAGGCTCCCTTTCTTTACCTTCCTAGTTCTTTTTTGGAAACCTAAATCTTTGACTGTACACTGAACATAAATCATCCCGGCAAATGACCATATGTGGTATCATAATTTATCTCATTTTGATTTTTTTCAAAACAGCACTTTTGAACAGAATCACAAGAAACTGAAGCTGGAGAAGCAACAACATTAGAAATATAAACAATATAGGCAATACAACGGTGTGGGATTGTTTTTTCTTACTTCTGGTAATCTCACCACATCCTTTCACTAGCAGTCTCGCTCACATGACGAGAGGTTCATGTGTGTGGGGGTGTGTGTGTGTGTGTGTGTGTGTTCACTTTTTTCTAAAAACAAGAAGTGATGACAGGTGAAGGTGCATATTGCTGCCCACAGTGTTTTTTCCCTCACAAAACCGATAATATAGTGGCACTGTTAAAAGCTAATGGGGAAATGAATAGTTTTTTCAGGAGGTGATAACATGAGGAATAAAGACACACATGCACACATGCGCGCACGCACTCACACACCCGCCACCCAACACGCTCGGAAAAAAGGAAGATGAAATTAACAACTTCAGTTGTGAATTGCAGACTTCAGATAATTAAGTGTGATATCAGGTTGTTAAAACACCCATCACTGGGGCCATTTTAATTTTAGATTAGCTTTCACAGCAGCTCTCATGATGTCTCATTTCAATCCATTTACAAATCTTCTCCAACTGCTGGTGGTCGGGCCGTCACCCATGGGTTCCAAACCAAACTCGTTTCACAAATACATAATTTATACGTTTATATAAGTAATTCAAGTATATTTAGGGTGCAGCTCCGTAGTATCGGAGAGTCATTCAGCCTTCATCTGCTCATTACAGAGAAGGTGAATGCTAGTGTTGGTTACCTGGCGAAGGTTGGCCAATCGGCATCCAGATCATGGCCCCTGGACGCCACATCAAAGAGGACCTGGTTGAGCTCGTAGAGGTGGTTGATAATGTCTGCAGTAAGGTGGGACTTGAGGAGGGGGCTACGGGCGTAATACCACTCACTGTGGGGGGGACAACACACCCGAAAATATATATACCCAATACAATTTGATTTCATACACTGTAAACAGTGAATAGCAGTGAATGCACAAAAATGAAAGCCGTATCGAATGGAAACAAACATGTCCACAACAACCCAATACGACATAGTTTAAGAAAGTCTTTCCCATAGACTGGGTCACAACCCACATGAGGGTCCTGGGAGATTGCAATTGGGTCACCAAATGAATTTAAATAAAAAAAGAATTCGAAAATACTTGAGCATTTAAAAAAACTTTTAACAAGAAGCATGTGTTTGATTGTACTGAATGTTTGCATTGTTCTGATAATTTTACTTACAAGATTGAATCTAGGTGAAAGGCTAACGTACATTGTGTTTGTTTTACTGATCAGAGGAAATAAAAACAATGAGATAGCCAAAACAAGGTGATGTTAACTCTGCCTAAATCCATTAATTTGGTCTCATTTATAAAGTATTTAATATGTGTATTATGTTTTCAATAACAAGGGCATAATTCTTTTGGGTGATTTATCTCTTCGAAATGGCTGGTTTAAGTTCATATGTATGGGAGGCAGTAAAAACTTTCAGAAATGTTGATTTATGCACAAATTGGTTCTTCTCAAGATTTTATAGATAAGGCCTATTGTGAATTGGGTCGCAATGGTTTGTAATTTAAAAGGAAATTGGTCCCCAGAAAAAAAGTTTGGGAAACACCGGTTTAAGACATTTGAGACAGACAGACTTTCGCTTTTCTGCATGTTCTTGTTTAATGGGAGAAGTGAGAAGGTGCCTCAAAAGGAGGAAGAGAAACAACGTGTTCAATCCAGAAAGTAAACCTGATGTACCACATCATCCTTTTTGTTTTACCAAGCCCTTTGACCACCTGACAATTTCTGATTCAACCAGAAGGATGACATTAACACATTCTGTGTCTAATGAAGTCAATAGTATTTATATAGTCCATAAAAAAATGTGGCCAGTTTGTTAAGACCGCAGGTTAATTGTTGACGCCTCGGTATCTTAAGTTTGTGCTATCCAAGACTCAATACTCATGAGAAAGACATTTAAGTAAAAAAATAATAATTATTATTCGCCTTTTTGTCTCCATGTCCGAGAGCACACGCAGTGGCATGTAAACACAGAATGCTAAGTTTGCGTTCAAATCAGTTCAAAAACACTCCCTCTTGCACTTAACCTCGCCACTTGAAATTATGAAATTATGCTCTCAATCCGAATTCCGGATTATAACACTGCTTATACCATGGTCTGGGGGAATGCTTGATTCTGATTGGCTGCAGGGTGTGCATTAACTCCTGATATACGGACACCTGCAAAGTAGTTCCAGGCAAATTGTCTGTTCAGCCTTCAAAACGAGAGCTGGTCAATTGTGAAATATGCATTAAACTGTAATCAGAAAACCCAGTTTATATGCTATAGACCCTATAGTATCTGTGGCATAGAGGCTGGGACGAATTTTAAATTATAAATATGTACACTTTATGTTGAAAGTATAGACCGTCCCGTTTCCCATTGAAACGAATGGTGCGGTCATGTTTCCGTCTTCAAAACGAGAGAGCTGTAATCAGACAAGGCGGTTACATGCTATAGACTTTGGTATAAAGGCGGAGACGAATTTTGAATTATAAATATGTACAATGCATAACGTTAGCTCTCTTGCTCATAGCTGAGTGAACTAGACCTCCTCCCGTTGCCAAGTCGTAGCTAAGGTCCATCCTAATTACTGGAGTAGTGCACAACGCTCCGTTGCATAAGAACCCTACGGGAGGGTAATGGTTGCTCCAGGAATTAGTCAAAACCCTCAGGCGTTACCAGGGAAACAAAGTTATGGCTTGTGAAAAACTTCAAATTTGGATTGTAAAATGCATGAAAATATAAATGAATGGTCTTCATTTATTTTCTTTGGCAAGTTTAAGCATTATCCCTTACCTATAACGCAGCCACTACACTGCCAGCCAATCAACCGAGATACAAAGAATTTCGATTTGATCCGTTTGTGGGCACTATTGGAGAGAACTACCTAACCAGGGCAATTCGGATGCGCTTAATTGTTAAACAAAGCTAAGGTACAGCTACGGGAGCTACTAAACACTAATTTGGAATCTAATGGTGTCAATGGACCGCCAACTGCCCAATTTTGGAACACGCCTACGTGAATTGAACAAAACTCATGGGTGATTTACATCTGGACATAGACAATGTTCCTTTAATTAGAGTTAGAGTCTCAAAGAGCTTCACAGGAAAAAACCCTCAGCACTATAGCAGGCTATGGGTAATATTTAAAAAAAAAAAAAAGTGGAATGGAATGGAAAAGCATCAGCACTTTTATAGTTCACTCCCTGTCTACTTAATTGACCACTACTCATTGTTTATGAGACTAAGGCCAAGTCTTTCGGGGAGTCCATCTTTCCCGTCAATCATACGTGTGTGATACACTTCTTAATAGGGAGCAGAGGGGCTGGTGCTGTGGGCTGCTAAGTTTCAACTTATTCCTCTCTTCTGCATATTTCTCTTCACAGTTCCTGTATATGACCTACAGCACCTGATGAGAAGGGCCAGAGCTACTGAAAAATAATGTTGTTGAAGTGCCTTATGAACCAACCAAACTACAACAATTGCATGCAAAATACAATGGGTTTCGGTTTTTGGCCTTTGTTTGTGGTATGGTTGGTTTAGCTGGTTAGGTCACTTGTGTGGGTTCTCTTACCTTGTGACCTTATGGTTGATGAGACATTGCTGCAGTGTGTCAGCGAGCCGTTGGTGAACCAGAGAGTAGCGGATGAAGGCCCTTCCCTTCCCCAGTGAGGTCTTCAGCTGGGGAAACACACAATCAATTATTTAGAGACTCATGCTGCTGCGACTTAGATTGCAACACACTCACATCACAGATGGTAGATCCTTAAATCAAAACAGGAAGCAACATTGAGATTAGAGACGAGTTTACAAGAGACCTCATTGGGACATTTTTGCCTGCACATTTTTTTTGCCTGCTCAAACATTTGCATGCATGTACAAATAGAGACTCTCAATGGTCTTGCACGGAGCATCTAAAAACACAAGAGTTTCCTTCCGGCTCCCTGTGGTCACTAAAGATGCCATGACACTCATCGCAAGTTTAGGGGTGTTAACCCACGGGGGGCCAAATTCACATCCTGGCTCACATTCCAACACGGCCCCCCGAATCACCCCCTGGTCGCTAATTGAAAGTGGAGTCATTCTTCACCTCTCCACTGTAATAGCCAGCGTGTGGTTCTGGTGCATACTGCTAATCTGGGCCCCACTAGGCTGGATAAAGTGTCATAATCTCCCCCCCTCCTCCCCACTCCCTATCTCATGCCGTTACCGTTTTTTTGACTGCCAAAAGGTCTAGCACAATCAAAAACAAATCCAGGGACTGTCGTTAGCTTCCTAAAGTTCTCTGACGGCAGATGGAGGGACTCAAGTAAACGGAACAGAGACGCTGCTCAACCATAAGGACACCAGCTGGAGACTCCCACATGTACACGGCCGTCCAATAATTGTTTTTATTATTTACATTCAGAGTAAAATTAGACTTTACAGTTTCAATTCTGAGATCATCTGGTCATTGGCGCTTGCCAACTTCTAACAAGATTTAAAACATATATTTTCAATCAGAAACATGTTGATCACTGTGAAGATAATTGAGATTTGAATTAAGGTTATATTGATATTGAAGTTCATGTTTGCATGTATATCTTAGACCCTGAGGCATTAACGCATCACATGTGTTTCACATGATTTGGCGTAGAGATAAGACGAAGCTGACACGAGGTGCATTGCTATCCACCTGTTTTTCTTTTGCACATCTTCATTGGTGCGTAGAAAAACCTTGAGTGGAAATGTTGAAAATTCGAAAAAAATCGAGTGTTTTAAAAAGGTAAACGTGGCTAATTCCACAGAGCTGTAATTGCTGATGTGTTCAATCTTTCCACTTTCAGTGTCCAGTGTGCTCTCGGTCACCAAGCTTTCCTTATCTTTGTTTTAGCTTTAACTTTCTCTCTTTAAATGACTCCACCTCGTTGCTCCCTCTTCTTCTGCAGTGGGATAAATGCCCTCCATATCCACCTCAGTCTGACCTTGCCTACACTCTCACTGATTTCTGTGGGATATCTATTTCTATTTGACATGAAATGTTTGACGTGTCTATTTTACCGGTGTACAGCTTGACAACGCTTATCAACAGCTTGACAACGGTGTTAGTCGCCTGTGGCTCCAATTGGCTGATCAGTGCCCATGGTAAAGCGCCGTGTCAAACAAGACACCGCAATCTACGCTGTGGCACAGGGCGGACTCGAAGTCCTGGACACAGGCAAGTAGTGGTTGGAAACGTGCATACATTCGCACAAATTGCTATACATTTGGATTGAAACGTGATGACTCGTGATTAGATTGCATTATTATAATTATATCCACCTTTAAGCAACAAAAGCAACTTGCAGCCCCATAGACCTCACAAACATGCATAGGCCCATTGTTATGTTCTATAAGTATGAAATGTATACATGTCATATTATTCATACACAATTGTAATAATGTCAACAATAGGTAGGCCAAACTGCAGATGACAGAAAGTGGGTCCTATGTGCTACAACCTCATGCCACCAAGACTTAACTTTTTCACCTGCCGCTTCAAGCAGCTGCAGTGGAAAGCTGTAAGCTTAAAGTGTGTGTGTGTGTGTGTGTGTGTGTGTGTGTGTGTGTGTGTGTGTGTGTGTGTGTGTGTGTGTGTGTGTGTGTGTGTGTGTGTGTGTGTGTGTGTGTGTGTGTGTGTGTGTGTGTGTGTGTGTTGCCATGTAGAGGATTACCTCAGGGATGGACTTAACAAAGCGAATGCCATCATTCGCTCCCTTGATCTTGGAGAGGCAGTCAGAGAAGTAATCCCAGTAGTCTTTCCTCTGGCCGAGGAAGGTTGTCTTTTCTTTCTGGTCAAACTTGTGGAGAAGAAGATACAAAATAACGACTTTGCATGTCAAATATTCTATATTTTGCTGCATAGCCTGTATAACTACTTGCTCTTTGAGACCATCCTGACCCCACAAGCACACATGCAGTTTTTTGCTGAGGATCAGTCCGGCCTCCAGCACGTTAAAAGCCTTTTCAAAAAATGTAAAAAATGTAGGACCAATCAGCACTCAGGGCTGGGGGACAGTTCATGATAAACAAGGAGTTGCGCAATCTATCAAATTAAAACAATGCTTTTTCTCAGATGAGAACACGTTTTTCAAACCCATTTTGCATTCTTCGCCCAAAGCGGAGAATGCAACAGTGTCGGTTGAATTGACTGGAGTTATTACTGCACATCCAAGGCCAGACTGATATTTATTGAGATACACAAATGTGATTGCATGGATCGTCTCACAAGGCTTTGTCACTGCTGCAATAGAGAGCGTGGCCAATGTTAAAGCTGAGAAGGCAACATATCATTGACGTACCTGGAGCAGATATTCTAGTTTGTAGGAGAACTTGTGTAAATTGGAGCTGTCGTCTGTTATGGGCTCACCACACTCATTGTGCTCCTTTATCAACTCCAACACAGCATCTTGACACACAGAAAACACAGGGTTACACAATATGTATAAGAATATACAGTATATATCAGAATTCCATTTGAGGGATTAAGCGGTGGAAATGCTTAGACTATCATACCACCTTACTGACAGACATACATAAATATATCCACAATATCCTCGTGCTAGTCTGAGAACATTCTACTTATGAGTAGTGTCTTTACCACGCAGGTCTCTGATTATCCTCTGCAGCTGATTCTCCCCAACAGACGTCGAGGCCATTATGAAAAAGGGGAAAGGGGGGGGGGGGCACTTGGATTATACGAATCCCTACTCCTGTGGACCAAAAGAGAAATCATAAATATTTTATAGCAGATTGTGATGCTAAAACACTTCAAAAGACACAGTTATTAGAGTAAATGTTAACACGTTACATAACTCCTTGACCAGTGACGTCTCTCATTTCTATGAATAATGACGGCATGTCATTCTCAGGCGTGGGTCTTTAAATCGCTCAACATGCAACACAATACAAAACATGCTTAAGACCTCCCCCGATTGACCAGCATCGGAACGCCTGTAAAGTGACATACATGCTCCAATGACCGTACCCTTAATGCGTCACACAATGTCATTAAACAAATAACTTGGGGGTGGGGAATGTACTTTATTTACGTTTAATAAATACGTGATGGTCGTAATCGCTGAACACAGGTAAATATTCACCCCGAGGACGGTCAAGATACTCAGTCTAATCACAGAAAAATGTCTTCATTAATTTGTTGTAACGTCCAAAAGACGACAATATATGAAGTGTATATATAAAGTATCCGTGACTGAACCGCTATGTTCGCTATGTTCAATAAAAGGGGCGCTATGACTGCTACTAAAGACATGCACCTGCTTGTATTCTTCAATGTCCTATGCTACGCTGTTATTATCAGTCCATTTATGCCAGGAAGTGTTTTGTTTAAATCAAAATAAAGACAACCGCCATTAGACTCGACATATAATACATAATTGACGTACTTGATCGGCAAAAAGGTCCCAGACAATCCAGTTATTATTACAGCAGAAAACTTGCTTTCGGGTGGGCGGGCTTTAGCAATGATTGACAAATCGGATTGTTGAATAGCCAGCGATAGCCAGAAGAAACTGCTACTCTAAATCCAGTTTGGTTGAGCAGCACTAGGTAAATAAACAGTAAGGGAATAGGGCTGCCGCCATTCAGCAAATTTAAATGTGGGTTTTATTGTAGTTATCATGTTTTCTATACATTTCTTTATTTTTGTCTTTTAGGTATAAATGCATGGCCCCCTGTAAATAATTGCACATATATCAGTGCAGTGTGCCATTCCTACAATTCGTTATAAAATATTTGTAATCATATTTGGAATATTATTATTTAGAATGGAAAGTGAATGGGGCAAAAACGCTCAAATCAACCACTCCAAACCCGAACAGCTGGGGCTGGACCGGAGGCACGGAGGTCTCCAAAAAGGTTTGTCCCGCTATGACCACAGGGGGCGCTATAACTGGTGGTCAAGCCCATAGATATGGTCAAGCCCATATGGCCGCGCCCCTAGCCCCGTTTTAAAAAACAAGAACTAAAAGTTAGTACCTTGGTCTTATTTGATAAGCTTGATCTTTTGTCACTATTGGACCCATAAGGCCCGTCTTCATAGATTTGGCTGTACCTTGAACGTTGTAAAAAAATGTCCCCAAATATGGTTGACTTACACCTTAATACGGCCAGACTATGGTATTGTTTCAATTTGTATTATTTTAACAATGGCCAAGTTATGGCCGATTTATGCGAAAATACCAGTATGCAAATTAGCTTCCATCATTCAACAAATCTCAAGACCACTTCAGAGAATCCCAAAGGCCTCTTAGGTGATGTGGAAAGTTTTGTTTAGATACCTAACAAAATTATGTCAAGGGTCAAATTACCACTGTTGCAGGTGCTCACTCCGCTATTTTTTATAATGAAAAAACGTTGACTTCAACCATTCCGAAGGCAAACAACACAGTTTTGAAAGTTGGTACACGTAAACCTTGCATAAGCAGGCCTCCAAAAAGTCAAGTACCACTTTGGCGACAAGGGGCGCCATAACTCTAGTTGTGTTTGTTACTTCTCCTTCTTAATTACAAGTAACTATCTCAGTTCACCTTTCTAATCTCAGTTCCCATCCAACGAAATTGTCAAACACTCTATTGCAGCGCTACCTGATGTGCGCGCTCATTTGCTGTTAATTTATTCAGGGGAAGTAAAGGATAACAAACTGAGGTATGATATATTATAAATGTAACCATAATTCTGTAGTTTTATAGATATACTCCACAGATATTAGGAAGGTTTCTAATTTTTTTTAAAAATTTGTTATTTTTAAAATAGATTTTCCCTGGAGGGACAATGGACGCCGAACGACAAAGTCCAGATGAAAATGACACATATGATTATGATTACGGCAATGACTCGACAGGTACAGATGAAATATGCAAGCTGGAAACCGTTCAATTTAGACTGGTCTTAGTTCCAGTATTCTTCTCTGCTGTGGTGATAGTCAGTATCCTCGGCAACATATTAGTGATGGTCATTTTGGCTAAATATGAAAATCTCCGCTCTCTCACTAATGCATTGATCCTGAACCTGGCTGTGTCAGATCTGATTTTCACTGTTGGTTTACCCTTTTGGGCCTACTACCACACGTATGGTTGGAATCTAGGGGAGACGGCTTGCAAAATAGTTTCTTTTATTTTCTATGTGGGCTTCTACAGCAGCGGTATCCTCCTCATCTTGATGACTGTTCATCGCTACGTGTCCGTCATGAGGCCTCTGTCAGACCTTGTGACCTCCAGGGGTTACGTCGGTGTCCTGGCCTCTGTATTCATCTGGACCCTGGGCTTCTTGGCCGCCTTGCCGGCCTTGTTATTTACCAGTGCGAATGAAAACATGTGCGAGTATGCGGATGCATACTGGAAGGACTTTGGCATCTACCAGCAAAACATAATGTTCTTAGTGACTGTGGTGATCTTCTGCTTTTGTTATGCTCAGATCCTCTGCAGACTAATGCGCTCCCGTGCCCAGAGAAGGAGGCACAGGACTCTCAAGCTTATCTCCACTCTTGTTATGGTTTTCTTCGTGGGCTGGGCACCATACAATGTTCTCATATTTCTACGATCTGTAAGAAAGAGTGAGGATTGCGAAGACTACAAAAGATTGGGCTATGCATTTTACATCAGCCGGATGTTCGCTTATTCGCACTGTTGCCTCAATCCTGTGTTCTATGTGTTTGTTGGGGTTAAGTATAAGAACCACCTGAAGAGACTGCTGAGAGGTTGGGGTAAGCAGACAAACAGCCTCCGCAGTAGACACAGCCGGCTCACCATCACCTCCATGACTAGCGGCGATGAGTTCTCAATGTAATGTGCCCTGCAAAGAGCAGTCTACAAGGCAATGGTTGCTCATAAATTTCTGCATTTTCTGTGTCATCAATGTGATTTTGCATTGTATTTCTAAGGCTTGTACTTGACTTTTGGTTTAGTTCAAGCTTAAAATGATTGTGAGATTTGGCTTTTTATTCATTAACTCTGATATATTGCTGTCATCGGGGGTATAGGACAAATTTATTTTTAATCTTATATAAATGTGTTAATATGAATCTGCAAGTTTATAATCTGTAAATATAGGTGTACAAAGTTTATTGGTGTTTTAGAAATCATCTTTTGCATTTCATGTTGACTTTGTCATTATAATGAATACCATGCTCGGTGTTGTTTCCTCAAAACCTTGGAATTGTAAAAACCTTGGAAAAGCCGTTTTTTTGTGGTTTATTTAAGTTAAAAGCCAATTCATTGACTATTAGATTGCATTGACATTTTTCAACTGATCAAAGCCCTTGCATTTGCATGACTATTAATGTGACAAAATCGGTTTCAGTGGCGACACTGTTTGAATCTATGGGAACAATCGCTTATCTCCAAAAACTTCTGCGTTCACTCGTTTCCATACACTAACCTCAAACCTCTGCTATTCTCCACCAGTCACATGAGAGCACCAATAATTTGCTTTTGCATGTTTGCAACTGTATCTTTGGGACTAGGGAATGTTATTGGGAGAGTGAATCAAAGCTCAAGATGATCCTAATTTTCCAAACAAAAAAAGAATCACTGACCTTAACATTTTATAGGCAAAACACTCAGTTACTAACGAGTGTTCTTCCAGCCCAAAAGTGGCCTTATGCCAAAGTTCTCCTTTTTCTCTTTTCAAATTACCAGGACCAGGAGAGACAGGGTCATTGTATGATTTGGTTTGTTGGTTAATAAGGACTGTTTTGGGAAAGTTTGAAACAAACGTGTTCAAAGCAATCATTAAAGTAGCTAAAAAGTACCGAAATGCACCAAAGTTGTCCAGAAACGTTACCACCATAGAACAGTTTATTAGAGAGGATGGATGTGGGGAGACCTGTATAGAGATCTGTCTCTTAGGTGGGCGGATATCCAAGGGCCATGCTGTAGCTTGAATCCCCCTGCCGGAGGGCATGCCTAACCCCACCGAGCTGGGTTGCTATGGATAGTCAGGTTGATGGGAGGGGTGGGGGACGGGGAGAGATGTGTGCGGGGGACGCCCAGGTGGCTCAAACATAGGTGGCATCTTCGAAAATGGGTTATATATTCTTTAATTGTGTGCACTCGGGGCTGGATGACCAGAGGAATGCTTTCCCCCTCGTTCCCCTGCCCGTTTAAGGGAAACAGGCTCCAGAGCTAGGGGCACTCAGCAGTTGAAGTAGAATAAGGGCCCATGTTGTCTTTTACGAGTTTCCCATCAGCCCAGTGAGGGGGCGAAGGTGTGCCATTGGAGTTTGTGCGGTGGACTGGATGGTCAGCCTCTCTGATGGTCTTTTAGACACCTTACAACTAAACAACAACGCAACGAGACCTATCAGGGCTGAGAATCATCAGGGCAACCGTAATCTAATTTTTATCATTATTATTATGTATCTTCATATTTCCACTGATGTGTGCTGTTGCCATACCTACAGGTCTATTGTACCATAAAGGCCTAAAAAAATGAAGATTGTGAAAGCAGCCAACTGTTCAGACCTGCATGGGGAGAGTTCACAAATAGACCTACCTGTATATTAGTTGTCTAAAACGTGTTGCGTTGTATTTCTAAATCTTGAAGTTGACCTATAGCTTAAAACCAATAAATGAAATTGTTTACTTCTATCTATTGATGCTACACAGTGATGTGGCTGTTTATCATCTTCTTTGAATATTACTTATTGCATAATATAGGTTTTTTTTTTATGTCACCCCTCTGTTTCAGAGAAACTGAAATGATGACAGATAAAGCTCGTTGATGTGTTGCTTTGAATGTGGGTTATGGTTAACAGAGAGTGAGAGAGAGACATTGCCTGCTTGCCAGGAAGCCATAAGCCAACAGTGACATGGAGGGTAAGTACTCATTTCAGGGATTATTATGATGTACCTGTGTTATTTATATACAGTTAGGGTTGGATTTGGTTTTAAATATTTTTCATAGAATGGAGATTACATGTTTGAACATAGTTATTGAGTTAATAGTTATTGATGATTTGCAAAATACTTAACATTGGCAATCAATCCATATATTTATCTTATGTTGTGCTTAATTCTACCCACTTTTCGTTTTTTTTCTAAAGAAACAACAATGGACCCCACTCTTCTTGTGAGCTATAATTTTATCCAAAACGAGATGGATTCACACAAGTATTTTCTTTCTGATGGATTAAAAATATTGTTTGGAGCAGTAACATATGCCATATTCATCCTCAGTATCATAGGAAATGGTGTCCTCTTCCATGCTCTTTACTGCAACATGAACATGAAGAATGTCACCGACATGTATTTCCTCCACCTTGCCTGCTCGGATGTAGCCTTAACCATCAGCGCGCTGATCGAGGCCACTAGGTTGATCATCAATTGGTCCTATAGTGTATCTTTCTGTCAGCTTGTTATAAGTTTATATTACTGTGGGATGACCTCAAGTATCATACTACTGACCGCCATATCAGTGGATCAGTTCAGCACTGTTGTCATCCAGAACGGGTGCATCGTCCCAGTGAAGAGACGAAGGTGTGCCATCGGAGCCTGTACCGTGGCCTGGATGGGCAGCCTGGCTGTGGTTGTCCATTGCGTCATCTATCCAGAGAGACATGTAGTGGAAGCTACATATTGTTCTTACCAAATTCCCTCCTTTTTTGCTCTGCTCTCAATCTGCTTGTTTGCCGTCATAGTGTTCTGCTATTCTGCAATTCTCTGGACCTCGGCGAGGGCTTCAACCAAAAAGAAGCTCAGAACTGCATCCCTCGCATTATGTATATCTGTAGCCTTCTTTGTGTGCTGTGCACCTCATACTATATTGATGTATGAGGTGTTTAAATTGAAGCAAACATTTGCATATCATATCATGTTTCTACTGGCCCTTTTTCATTGTTGCATCAATCCCATGATCTATATGATGTCACCTAAATACCGTAAACATGTAAGGAGTGTCTTTTGTTGTGAAAAGGTGCACACAAAGAGATAGTTAATTATTGTAATGTTTAATGGGAATGCAGAGTATGAAAGTCTGGTATATTGTACATGGAGTGTGCACGCCATTCTTTTATGGCCAATGTGGTCATCGTTGTGGAAATATTCTTATCCTGCAAATGTATACACACAAAGATTGTTGCTTGATGTTTTAATAATATAAGAAATCCTATTAATAAATTATTTAAAATCATAAAAAACGACAATATTTGATTCTGATGGGTTTTCTATATGAACCATTATGGTCTAATACATTTTGTCAGAATAGTTTAAACTGTGCTTTGTGTTGTTTTCACCTCGCTGTAAACCATAGCATTCAGTATATCAGCATGTTTTGTGTGATACAAATTTGTTTTCAAGATCTCAGTTTCGTGGTCTTTGGCTGCACCTATGGAGAAACAAACTGCCAAATTAACTCTATTTCAAATACACTGATGTAGTTTTTTTTCTGAAGTTTTTAAATGTGCTATAACCATTATTAAAGTGTTAAAAATGATAACAAAGCATACTATAGTATAGTATACGAGCAGCAAACTAAGCCCCATTTTTTTCCATACTCAATCACCACAAGTCAACTTTAGTTCCAGTTTAACATACTTTTCCTTATAAGGGCACAAAATAACACTAAGATTCAGGGATGTATTTTTAGGTAATAGGTACTATGCTATATATGTCGTGCCTGCCTTATGTGGGCATGCTGTACGTTGTGGAGTATTCCTGCTTAGCTGCCAAAACACTCCGAAGCACATGCTTAGTGCAAGCGAAAATCTCGTCCACTTTCAAATCGCTCTCATGTTAATCAATGAGCACTTCACACCATACGCGGAGCTCGAGCACATTGTTTAGCTCAGCGCTCTTTTCAATTCAATATTCAAGCACCTCATAGCACCCCAGCAAGAAAGAAGCTGCATTAGAAAGAAATCTAAATTGTTCACAGTTTTTCTCAATCGTTTAAACACGTTTTCTGAAACTATAGCTCAATTTCACAAAACTCTAAAACACAATAGAGTACTATTTAAATACTATTTTAATATGTTTTGGCTTTATGAGGCCATGCTACATATTCCAACGTATAAAATTGTTTAGAATTGATTTCTTTTTTGAAGTTGCAATTAGGTGGTACATATAGTATAAAGACTGTTGCCATATTGAAATACTGTAATTGTAATTGTGAATATATCAGATAAATATTGCATTGACACAATCGTATCAGAATAGGAAATAATGCATATTTGTCTATACAATGAGCTCAATGGGCTAAACTCATAATCGCAGCTTCCCAGAGTAAGACTGTACACCTAGAGTTGATGCTGCAACATTGTTCTGACAATACACCAATGTTACCTATTTTGGTAAATTACAGTACAGTAATTGCACTGATATGTGAAATGAAAAACGCTAAAGTAAGAAAATGTTTAGACTGTCTTTCGGGGTACGTAATGATGAAATCAGTGCAAGTACAAGTACAAAAAGGTAACAAAGCAAATATATTTCTTTTTTTCTGTGATACAGTAAATTGTTCAGCTGAACTGACTGCATAAAAAGCTTTTCGTAGGCCAACAAAAAATAAAAATAAGAATATAAATGTGGTGAAACAGATCTACATGTAAATCAGTATGTATCTCACCTCCAATCCTGATCAGGCCAAAGGACCATATCTACACCACAGTAGAGCTCACCGAGTCCTCTTTTATGCTCTGACACATGATTGAAGTGTTTTGCCAGTTGAGTTTGAACAGGTGAGAAGTGAGTTAGACTTATTGGTAATTAGTTGTTGCGTTTTGAAGGCCAGTGTGATCCAGGTGAACCAAGTGTGCTAAATGATGAGATTTGTGCTTAGTTTAGCAAAAATGTGTGGAATTGATAACAAAGCATGTAAAATGTAAATGTAATGGAATTGTGCTTAGAGTTTAGCAGTCTGGAGTCTTGCAGTTGATAATAGTTTTCAGAATTGTGTGCATAGTTCCATTTTTTGTGTTTATACAATCGAGAAAGCTGTAATACTTGAAATGAATTAGGCACAGTTGAAGGGACTTTTTAACCTTAGGTTTTTTACCTAACCCTTATTTTACAGATAATATTTGTATATTGTTCTATATATATAACATACAAAAAATCGTCTTCTATGAATATGATTTATTGCATAATCCCTGCATTTGCTGTCACCCTTCCGTTTCTAACAAGATTGTTGAGTTGTGGTTCACACAGAAAGAGATACGTTGACTGCTTCGCATAAAGCAACAGTGACACACAGCCACAGGTTGTCATTTATTGGACTATCATTAAGTTTGTTACATTTTTAGGAAATAATTAGGTACTTTCTTACAGAAGTGAATTTATTTTGAGCTCCGAGTTTAAAGTCAAAATTCAGAGAATAAAGTGAGAATTCTGAGATTAAAGTCACACTTCTGAGATTACAGTCAGAATTCCGAATAATGTCACAGGCTAAATGTCACAGGCTAAATAAGGGAAGTTCCTTACAGGCTACCTGGAAGGGACCAAGTTCAGTGAGTTACTTTGCGATATGCCACTTTTCCACGACAGTGCCATCAACTCACCACGACTTGGTTTGATTCCAGGCACGTCGTGTTTCCAACTAGAATCGTACCTGATCAACGTGGGCGGGTCGCATAGCACGCCTGCGCGAAACTGCGCATGCTTCTCCACGAGACACATAAACCGACAGGGCCAAACACAGGAGCTTCTCCAACTCAGCCACGGTCCACGGCGTGTTCTTGCGCGTTGATTCTGCAGCGTTCAATAATTAATTACTATTGTTGACTGAACGCTGATACTAGTATTTAAAGATGCCGGTGTCGTGCCGAAAATGGAATCCGCATCTGAAATCACACCCTCTCTGCGCGTGAATGCGCTTTCTCTTACTTCGTCTGTGCTTTCTAGGGTCACATCATGTATGTATGACTTGTAAACGATTACGTATTTTAGTGCCCTCGTAGTTCATTATCGTGAATGTCACATCTTACGTTGTGGGTCGAAAATGTAACATCGCTTTCGGTGACAAATTGCTCATCTTGTGATGATATGATATAAACACTGCTATAAACTATAAACCCTCTTTTCGTCAGAAGAGAAATATTACATATTGCTTTCTGTGATAAGTTGACCATCTTGTGACGATATGATATACACTGCTGTAACACGGAGAGGGGCTGCAATTTCAGACGGGTGGTGTGTCCCAAATCGCGCACTTCTGCACTTATACTTAATATTTTGAGTACGTAAGTGCGTTCACACTGAGCGGTGTGCGAAAATGTAGTGCGCTATGCGCACTACATTGGCGCACTCAAACGGCCAGAAAATTGAGTGTGGATCGATGGACACTTTCCACACTTAACGGCCGCCATCTTTGGTGACGTAGATGACGCTACGTCTAGAGCTATGTCGCTAAACGGAAGATACGTCACTACTTTTCAAATGGCGGCGGCGGCGGCGATCGACGACGCGAGCGACTGCGGCACCTCCTAAAAAAAAAAAAGAAACACAACAACAATAACAACACAATGAAACACAACTTAATAACTTGTTTCGATTGGCGAAAAGCGCGGCGATAGGGTTCTAACGGCCGGTTGCAATCAGCGTTAAAAGTAGTAGAAGAAGAAGCTGTCGAGTCATTTCCGGTAAGTGCGCAGCGGCAGTGTTTGATTTGAGACGGTACTAGCTTGTCGAAATTTGCGCACTGTGCAACTATAAGTGCACTGAATTGCAGTGTACTGTAAAGCAGTGCACTTAGAGAAGTGCGCGATTTGAGACACAGCAGGGGATTCCATTTATGGCACAAGTTACAACACCCTGTGCCGTGTTCCGATATCCATACTTCCATGAGTACACTTAAACGAAGTACACTATGTGCACTCACTAAGTGCGCTCATTTTTAGACGTCAGTGTGGTTCCAAATCGAATACGCCGTGGTGCACTAACCGGAAATTACAATCACGACTGCCGCCGCGGCTCCTCCCCCACAATAAACATCCCACTTTGAACGTTGAACTCTTTACGCCTATCAGCTATAAAAATCTATAAAAGCTATTAAAACTACAAAATGACTCTATTAATGCAGGCTATGTGGAATATGTGCCGACTTGAGCCCTCTTCCGCTACGTAGCTAAGATGGCTGCCGTTGAGTACGAAAAGTGTACATCCCCACACACTCCGCGATTTGACCGTTGAGTACACCATCCGGGTCCTTTCAGTAGCCTACCTTTATTTTCGCCCGATCTGAATCGGAACACCCTACGTACTCAAACTTAGGCTAGTAAGTACGGATAGTATGGATAACATATTGGAACCGGCTGGGTGTCAGGCTCGAACGTTGCGCTCATCCAGCGGCAAAGGTTTCAAAGGCTTGTAAGAATCAACACTTTGTAAAAAAGGTTCTGCAACACTGAAAAAAGAGATTATAACCTAAAAAAATTCAAACATCTGTAAATATGATTTTGTGTTCTATTTTATCTTATTCATCATTTTCACCAACACATTTTCAA
Organism: Melanogrammus aeglefinus; assembly: GCA_900291075.1. NCBI lineage: Eukaryota > Metazoa > Chordata > Actinopteri > Gadiformes > Gadidae > Melanogrammus > Melanogrammus aeglefinus. Next base: position 323,848 of record OLKM01000286.1, on the reverse strand, counting down.
AGTATTTTTTTTTTCAAACATATTTTCAAAGTTCAAAAAATGTCACTGAAAATATAACAACGCATAAAAAAACAGCGCATTTGCAGAGTTTCAAATCTGGCACTGTTCTAACAGTGTATTTGTTTCCCGGTTTTGAAACCTGATTCAGCAAACAGGTGTTCATACATTGAGAAATAAGTTTTGAAAGGTTGAATATTTATTTTTTAAGACTTGTAAAGGTGTATGTTTATGCCATTGCAATGTATTTTTTCAGAACTGACTTTTCAGCACTGACTTTTCAGATTTTGGCGATGGAAACGCAGAAAAGGCGGGTCGAGGCGAGTTGAGCTAGTAGGCCTACCGTCGTTGGAATAGGGGCACCACAAGCATAGGAACCACCGGATGGGAGTTCTGACTTGATTCTCAAAAATCCCAAACGGCCCTAATACTTCCATATTTTCTGGCATTAATGACTCCAGTGAGTTTTCCTTATTCCCACATCAAGAGATGCGTGTCATTCTATGAGGTCCATTGTCACCCCACTGTTCCATCCATGGTGGTTGGCATGGTACACGGGTCTGTTGGGAGGGTGGGGTGGGGAGGGGAGAGGCTGTGTGTTTGGTAGAGGGGGTGGGATGGGGGGGACAGCTCGGTGGGCTACTGTTACAGCACTTCAATGTGTCTCCTGGGGTAGATTAAGCTTAATTAACTAAGCCATCCAGCACGCTCGGATGCTACATGTCAAGGGCAGAGCAGTGTCTGTGGTCGGTTCACTGTGGTGGGACAATGGGCTGGATGTTGCAGGTATATTATACGGTGAGTGCTGGCATGTGTGGGTGTGTGTGTGTGTGTGTGTGTGTGTTTGTTTTTTGTGAGTATTAGTGGGGGGAAGCCACATGAATGATTTTGGTTACATTGAGGATGATTATTGTGGACAATGCTGCAGAAAAACAAGTCCAGATATCTTATAACAATTAGTTACCGGTGTCTAATAAAGACATACATCATACATTCTCAGAGCGGTAACACGCGTGTACACTCAAGTGGGTTATGTTTTTTTTTGATAGAAATAGGCCTATAGAGGCTAGCTTATCAGAGAGAGGGGGGGGGGGGGACAATGAAGCACAAATACTGCATGTAGTGCAGTCAATGCACAAAGTCTCCTGTGACTGGCAATTACTTATCTTTAAGTCCAGACATTTTTTTTTTGCAAATGTTGTTGTTGTTCAAGCTTGTTTTTTAGCCACCAGCTAAACAGCTGTTGTTTTCCTGAGTTGCCTGTGCTGCTAGCCCTCTGTGCCTCTCCCATTCCCCACTATGCTCTTCCCTTCTTCAGGGCAACTCTCCCTCCTATTTCACGTTGATGTCTTTCTTTAATAGCAATTATCTGAAATGATAATTACTGAGACCATATGTGAATCTAATTGATGTCTTGCAAACGCGCAAATGCGTGTACTTTGTGCGCATTGCTAATAAAGGCGTGTATCGCTTGTTAATATGGACTGTCGTGGAGACGCATGTTAATCAATTAGGTGCGCCATACATATGACAAACAAGCTTGTGTTACAGAATGGAAACGCAGAAAACATAATCCACAAATGTCATACGCTGGCATGTGACATTCTCCACAAGCGAGCAATCCTGGCGGAATTGGTCATGGGGTTTACTATAGGCTTTGATTTAAAATGAAATTAAACAAATCCATTACATGTTCCTTTCCCACAATAACAATGAACAGCTGACACCTGTGCCATTTAATAAAAATATGTATATTATATGTATAGATTACCGGTATGTAGCTTTTTCTATTCGTTTTTCCTCCCACGGTGCAATGCTGCCTCCTACCACTAGAGAGCACATGCGCGTTTGCATCATCCTTAGTAAATCACCAGATGGAACACAAAACGATGCATATGCCCCATGACTCGCACCACCCCCAACGAACCCACACGTGTGCATTCACATTAATGCACACACACACACACACACACGCACACACACGCGCACACACACACACACACCACACACACACACACACACACACACACACACACACACCCCCCCCCACACACACACACGCAGACCCACACACACCATAGGATATATGCTGTGAATGATTTAACTTTAACGTTAGAAAGGAAAGAAAGAATTATGTACATTAACCAAACAAAGTGATCGTCCATATTAATACTGTAATACTGTAAAGTAATCCTTAATATGAATCCCCCGTTGCAACTGCTTCGAAATGGGACAACAAAATTAAGTCTCAGTGTCCTGTTTTTACCTGCTGTCGTTAGCTACAGCAACACGGCGATCCGCCACTGTGGAGACTTAATTAACTAATCAAACATCTGGCCCTTCAGTCTAGGCCTACTGTCTTAGTCTTAGTGTTACCTTGCTTTGCTAGCAAGTCGATGTACACCACAAATCTATGATCCAACCAAGTGTCCTGATGTGTCCTCGTTAAAATCGTTACCCCATCTGTCTGTTTCCTTACTTCTAGCTGTTTCCCATTCTGCCCATGCACTAAAATTAACTTTATTTTTTATATAATTAAAGTTTTCAGTTTTTTCTGAATTGTGGGTGTAACTTTTCCCTCCTACAGGCCTTACATTAGCGGAGGCAGCTAATGGTCGAAGTTAACTTTGAAAAAATGTCATTTTGTCAGAGTTAGCCAGGAAGGTTAGTTTACCTCTGCATTCTTTGGGCAGGTCATACGTTAAAATACATTGTACAAAGATGTACAATGAGTACAGGACGTTGTGAAGATGTGGACTCAAAAGACAGTGCCGACCACACAACAACAGTTAACAAGAGTACGGGCTACTCAGATGCATCGCTAGGCTCTCTGGTCAATCGTCTGAACAGCAAATTGTTTTATCATTCAAGCACTCATATTTAACCTTTGACAGTCCGAACAAGGAAATGAAACTCCTCACCAATGGAATCGCTCCATCCTCTCACTATCAGATCGTCCTTCTTCGAGCAAATCCTGTCCATCTTTGATGACATCACCCTGGTCACTGCTGCTGTTACTCTATCAAGCGTTTTCCAATGATTTTACTATTTCCTTTTTTTGCGATCAATTTTTTTTTTCCTTTTCCTTTTTTCGACCAGACCATTTGGAAAAAGTGGACCAAAGTGATTTTCAATAGCACCGTGCATGACTAATGGCTGAAACATGTTAAAATCATTGCAGAAATGTCCTTGGGAAGACAAATGAATTTTCAGCAGAATAATTAACTTAATTAACAAATTTGCATGCATATTCATCAGGGCCATTGAAGTCTTTCCAGCTCAGCTTGATGAACGTTGCTGTGTAATAACCAGCTCATTTACATTCTGCCATCCACCACCATTTGTGTGGATTACGGAGGGAAGAGGAGAAGGCGAAATGTCTCTGCATGTATGCAGGCTAGGGTTCACATGTATGTGTTCCTACTGCTAACATGTCAACGGCGGGAGCCTGATGAATTGATTTGACATGCTGCAGGTACGCCCGCTATACACCCCGAGATAGTCCCCAGCTGCCGCTCTCCAGCTGCCAAAGTGTTGTTTTCTTCCTTTATTTATTTCTTTACTGGCCAACGCACACACACACTAACACACACACACACACACACACACACACACACACACACACACACACACACACACACACACACACACACACACACACACACACACACACACACACACACAAAGCCACTTGCGCACACTGCACACAGATACACACACAGATACACACCGTGAGTGTGACGGGGAAAGGACCAGCCTCCAACCACATAAATGCACAAACACATAAGCAGTGCACAAAACACACATACAGCAGACACACAGGGGCATGCACACACACAGCACACACACACACACACACACACACACACACACACACACACACACACACACACACACACACACACACACACACACACACACACACACACACACACACACACAACACACACACACACACACACACACACACACACACACACACACACACACACACACACACACACAGACAAACAGACGCACACAAACGTGCTTGTCCATGCAACCATACAAACAAGCTTATGCACTTTATAACACTTACCTCTATACCTCAAGGTGCCTTGGTATGGTGATGTTTGTGCGTGCGTGTGTTGTGTGTGTGTGTGGTGTGTGTGTGTGGTGCGTGTGTGTGGGTGTTTCTACTCTCCTCGTCTTTCTCCGCCCGCATCCCCCATTGCACATCAACCCCCTACCTTTCACTCGCACCACCCCCCCCCCATCACACACCCACACACAACCGTCCCCACCCCAACCCACACCACCAATCCCCACCCCAACCCACCCACCCCCACCCAACCCCACCCCAACCCACCCCAGCGCTTCCCTCTGGTGGGCAGTTTTTGGCACCGATTCCGGAGTCGTAAAAAGTCTCCTGGGTCTGCCAGGCTGTGTGTTGTAAACCCCCCCCCCCCCCCCCCCCCAAAAAAAAAGAAAATAGAAAAAAATGATAAAAAACGCCCGGCACCTCCGCACCTCGCCACCTCCTCCGCCGCCGCCGCGTCTCTGCAGGGCAATCTTTAAAGGCAGCAAGGTGTGACGGCGCAGACTGGCAGCTTGGCAGCCCAGCCCGAGGACACCAGCGCGCCGTCAGCCGTGAACGGGCGACCGGCGTGCGGGCCCGCCGCGCGAGCGCTATACCCCTGCCGTACATGTGCCATGCTCGTGCCCCATCTGTGCCAGCCCAAGACAAAGGAATTCATTAAGAAATTTCACATGGTGTCTCTAACCCATCCCCCCCCCCCCCCCCCCCCCCCGTGCACACCCCCACGCATAC
>OLKM01000286.1:306541-309041 GCA_900291075.1 Melanogrammus aeglefinus | reverse complement strand
ACACACACACACACACACACACACACACACACACACACACACACACACACACACAGTTCCCATGCACTCTTGGCAAGTGGTGAATGGATGGGATGAGAGGAGAGGGTGTGAACCAGGGGCACAAATGAAGGCTGCTGCTGGTGGCCCGACGGGTGAGCACCTTCAGCCCTGCGAAGGGTCTGTCGCGTGCTCTATCCCCTCGGCCCCTCCCTCTCCGCCTATATTGGGACGATTCAATCGTCTTTCCTTTTGTCTTCTTTTTTTTTTCCCAAAGAAATTATTTAATTGAAGTTAAATATGGTACTGAAGACATGCATGGGGTTCCAACGGCATGAGCCGTTAAGTGATTCTGTTTCAAATGTGTTAGGGTTTCGACGGTATCGTGTCTTTGTCGGAACAGACAAAGACAGCCAGTCTTGTTCAATTGTTACCTCGGTTTCTTAAAGGCTTCATTCCAACCCTCTGAGTGTGAAGTGCTTCACACTGAGGCTTCTGATTGGTCAGGATCCTGAATTGCTCAAGGTCAAGGCCTTAACCTGCCGGTACACGCTTTATTTTCCACTGTAAATTTATGAAACACTATTCTATAGTTATTAGATTTTGCTGATTATTGCTCATATATGGATAGCCTACTTTTTCTTTTTCACCGATTTCTCAGTGAAATAAGAAAATTATTTGTCTCATCTTTGACCTATGCCAGGCTCTTCATCGCAAAGCCAAATTGGAATGAAATAAAAGACAATCTCTAACGCCGAATTGTAACATTTAAAAAGTAACGGAATATTGAGGTTTCTTTCCTAATCTTGGATATTTCTTGAAATTAAGTAATAATTTATAATTTTCACTGCAGTATTTTAATACATAAAATACATACATAAAAAAGGCACATGAAGAATAAATAAATAAAGCCTAAATAAAGAATAAAAAATATATATTCGTGTGTATATGCGTTTGTGTGTGTGTGTGTGCGTGTGTGTGTGTGTGTGTGTGTGTGTGTGTGTGTGTGTGTGTGTGTGTGTGTGTGTGTGTGTGTGTGTGTGTGTGTGTGTGTGTGTGTGTGTGTGTGTGTGTGTGTGTGTGTGTGTGTGTGTGTGTGTGTGTGTGTGTGTGTGTGTGTGTGTGTGTTTGTGTGTGTGTCCGGTTGATGGTGTTTGGGCCCGATGCCATGCATGCCACGCTTGCTTAATTACTGGAGCAACACATCCTAACTTAACGAGTTGAAATTCATATATTTCCTTAGTTTTGAAATTAGGAGACAATTCCTGTCAATGCCGTTAATTTGCATCTTCGAAAATCGTAGAGCGACTCCTTGCGCCACAATAACGAAAGGCCACCAGTAGCCTATTGCCTTGAAGAACAGAATTGTTAAGGTATAACGACCCTTTCTTCTGAGCTGCTCAACCAGACTGTCTCTGGGGATTTGCACTAGCACCTTTCCATTTCTGAAGGGGAAGAGAGAGATCGTTGGCTGACAACCAATTCCCCCCAGACTGTCAGACTTCTCGACAGCCGGCCAAATCATTCAATTAAATACATTTAAAATATTTCGATGATGGTCTTTAAGTGAATGACATGTTTTTTCTTAATAGATTTTTGGATAAATGGGCTGTTGATTGCATTAGGTGAGCCAAGTCCAGCCTTTTAGTAAGTAACTTCCAACAGCCTTTAAACGCATTCCGCGGGCTATTTAATATACGATTAGGATAATTATGCATTTAATTTAGCAAAAACTTTACCAGATTTCCGTTTAAATTAGTTAGTTTATAGCATTTGCTTGGAAAATCGTACATGGGATTCTTTATGCATTGTTTCTAAAAAATATATAAATTGTCCTATAGGCCTATCATAAGTGAGATAACCATATCAAAAGAAATGTGTATCTGTATTTATCAGATTAACACAAGGCTTGTTTAAATTAATTTGAACACAGATCCGTTAACTCTATATATCCAACTTAATGCATGGCTGCAGAATACAGTTTGCTCTGCGCTCTTCATCTTTGACTTTCTACATTTCTTTATTTTGCGTTTGAACAACCGTCGAAATTGTGAGAAACGAAAATGGCAACATTTTGGCAGTCAATAATAACTCAGGCAGTTACAAAATCAACTGCATTTATGAGGACAATCGCGAATTTTGTGCAGAAATACATGTGCAATACAGTTCCCCGGTAAATAGTCCTATAGCTCCCACACCTGGACTATTTAACTTTACAGTTCATGGGACATTTAACACTCGAAAAGTTCCTTTCGTTGCATAACTCCTGTTTAACAACCTCTTATACTTAAGGCTCATTTACTGGACTAAAAGGTGAAAGCATTGGATTACTTTCCTCCAACAAATTCTTAATATCTGAGGCCAAGATAAATACACCAGCGATTGAAATCGGAATATACCATAATTCAACAGAAACAGAGTGTAAAGGCATCCACATACGTATGTTTACGGATCAATAAATAGCGAAATAAATACATAAATAAAATAATTTACATTTACCACA
>OLKM01000286.1:254041-299041 GCA_900291075.1 Melanogrammus aeglefinus | reverse complement strand
TCTCTCTCTTCTCTCTCTCTCTCTCTCTCTCTCTCTCTCTCTCTCTCTCTCTCTCTCTCTCTCTCTCTCTCTCTCTCTCTCTCTCTCTCTCTCTCTCTCTCTCTCTCTCTCTCTCTCTCTCTCTCTCTCTCTCTCTCTCTCTCTCTCTCCCCCTCCCTGGACATGCAGGCATTGTGGTGAGGATTCTGGGACTGATTATCAGAGGCCAAGTCTTCCGAGTGCTGTCCTCCAGCTGTGCTGTTCTAGCCAATTAGAAACTCCATATGCTGCCCTGCTCAGCTGCCTGGGCGCCCGACGCCCCACCCACACAGGTGGGCATCGCGTGGCAGCACCACCGCCAAGTTGTGTCATTGTTGTTGTTGTTGTTGTTCGTCGCCGCCGGTAACCGTACCTTGGCTGGGGCGGCGGGGGGGGGAGTTATAAGAAAAGACAAAGACCCATGAATATACCGCTGCTGCTCTACTAACTGAGGGCCCTCAAAGAGATGGTGGTCAACCGGGCGGGGCCCCGGAGCGGGTGAATATATTCTGGTACATTGGGAAGTTACAATTTTTTTTTTCCGGTTTAGTTAATTATTCAATTGTTTGGGTGTCATTTTACAGTTTTTCTCAATCGCTTTGGTCCATTTCTCAGATCAGAATTGAAATTCTCAAAACTACCTGTTCAATCTTCACATCAATGTGTCACTTGTGCACATCAAAAAAGTTGCAAATGCTTTGGTACATTCATGCAAATGATTATGTACAATTCTCTGCTCTTTCCTATATTATCAATTGCTTATGTCATGTTGATCAAAATGTATTGTAATGGGTCTCTATTGAATAGTCTCACCCCCACAACATTTAGGCATTAGTTCATTGCATAAGTCTTTACATGCAAAATGGTTGAACAAGTTGTCATAATATGTCAAGCATATTTCTATACATTTCCATTAGACTTTTTTTTTAAATCTGTCCTGAATTGGTAAATTGCTACCAGATGAATCTTGACCCTCTCTAAAGAAGGGAAATGTGTGAAGTGTTAGATCAACCAACGATCAACCAGTTTACTGAAATAGCTCAAAGGTGCATCTCCTGAACCGTGAACTGGCAAGTATTTATATAGCTGGAGCACAACACAATCTTACATTGTCTGACAATGGAAGGACAAGGAATTGGACGGGGTCAACAACCAGAGAGAAGAGGAAGAGGAAGAGGAGAGAGGGTGTATGAGAATGAGAATTTGTGGCCCAAACAGACAGGAACGTCAGGAGGTAGGATGACTGCACTGTAATTCATACAGCAAAGCATGTACAGTTTACCCTAAGGAGATTTTCCTATGTTCACATTTCTAGCAATGACATGGTCTGTCAACAAATTACAGTGCAAACAGTCAAAGCGTAAATGTGAATCTTGTCCAGTCTCCTGCAACCAATCTCCCACATACACTAAGGTGTAACTTACAATTTACAATAATTGTCTTCAAAACTTTAGCCATAGTTTACATCAGAACATCCCTCCAGAGTACACTGTTATATTGACAACATGACTAAGCAATTTGACTGTCTTATCCGTACACAATGACACAAGGACTTGTCATTGTGATGGCACTGACATGTTCATTGACACAGATATTTACTTCTGAGAAACAAACTACGGATTTTGAGCAAGAGACTGGCTTTTGCATGAAATCCACGGTGTTTTGCTCTTTGTACGAATTGTTTTGAGAAATGCACTTACTGTTTTGCAAATTTCAATTCTGATCTGATAAATGTACCAAAGCGACTGAGAAAAACTGTGATATACCGCTGCCGGCGCTGTTCTCACTGAGGGCCCTTAAAGCGATGGAGGTCAGCTGAAGGGGGCCCTTCCAGCGAGCTCTGGAAGATTGAATATATTCGGGTACATTAGGAAGTTCACTTTTATTTTTTTTTGTCGGGTTTAGTTGTTTATTTAATTGTTTTGCGTGTTATTTTCAGTCGCTCGTCGTTTGCGTATTCCGACTGTGTAGCCCACTTAGAAAGTAGCTCACACCACTGCTCTTTTCCGCGGGAACACAGCAGGTATGCAGGTGGGCGGCAGCCATGTGCTAATAAGTATTAAAATATGAACGCATGAATAATGGATGTCTTCAAAAAAATCTATAATGTGAATATGTTAGTACTGCCGGTAAGTCGGCAGGCAGACGTTGAAGTACCCATCCCCCCCCCCCCCTCTCGCCCCCCAACCACCACCAACCCCCCCACCTGGGTGTTTAGAAGATGGGTCTGGTTTCCTGCATCTGAAACATCAGCGACAATCTGTTGTTGTGTTGGAGAGACGCAACACACAACACTTTGGTATCACTGTGGGGTGGGATTAATAACATGGCGTCAGATATGCTATTTATTTATGCTGGGGAAGTCACAGCTTCGGTTTAACGGAGACTAACGAAACCGTATAGATAACTGTTGAGACGGGTACATTCTACACGTAAAGGCAACTATCAGTGTTTGATTAAATGTCAACACGTTGTTGTTGTTGATTTTATAAATTTACGCGACATCCAGTTATATATATTTATGGATTGCCTCTTAGAATGCCTGTTTTTTTTAAATGTTTATCTCTTGTTTAAATCATCGCACAATTCACAATACACCATATCCGATTACAGTTTATGCTAGCTTCTCCTGCGCTAGCAAGTAGAAGCTATCGGTATCCTCAAGCTAGCTTACTGCTTAGCCATACTGGTTGGACCGCAGCCCAGTTCACATCCAGGGGTAAACAAGAAAGCTGGACGCCCACTCCCGGGTGATCGCACCTTAAAGGATCACAGCCCCTCTCCTTAGATAAGGATCCAAAAGGAAATAGCCCATTCCAAACTAATAGAATGTTGGCTCAGACGTCGGACAGAGAATTGGGTTTGTTCCCAGGCCAGGATGGCTAGATGGGTGGCTGACTGGTTCGCTGACTGGTCGGCGAGCTGGTTGGCTGGGAGGCAGGCTAGCTGGCTTCCTGCCTGGCAGGCTGGTTAGCTAGCTGGCTTTCTGCCTGGTAGGCTGGTCGAGCTGGTTGGCTTGCTGCCGGGCACGCTGCTCCTCTCGCTGGCTGGCTGTCTGGCAGGCCGACTGGCCGGGTTCGGCTGGCTGACTGGCAGGCTGGCCGGCTGGCTGGCAAACTGTTTGGCAAGCTGGCTGCACGCTCGTACCACAGGACTATTTAATTGGCTCTTCATCACTCACTCTAATCGGAGCTCGGGTTTTAACTCCTATCCCCCTATGTGAGATGCACTGTGGATATCGTATGGTTAGTGCTTTGAGTATGGGGGGGGATTACTACTGCCAAGATCCTAAAATGGATCCTCGCGTGGCTAGTTGTTTCAAAGCTCTTTAGTCTTGCTGAGATGGAGAGAGAATAATAGGTTTGACTATTAGTTTGGAATATTCTCCCGTGTCTATAGCTACATGTGTGAATCGCCAATTATAAGCTGCCTGAGTTTCTTTGTTTGTGTGTGTTTGGGTGTGTGTGTTTGTGCATGAGCACATGTGTGTATGCAAACATTTGTGCAGGCACAGACACATCAGCAAACACACTCACAAGCACACACATACAGCATCAGCATTACCCTTGTGTGTGTGTGTGTGTGTGTGTGTGTGTGTGTGTGTGTGTGTGTGTGTGTGTGTGTGTGTGTGTGTGTGTGTGTGTGTGTGTGTGTGTGTGTGTGTGTGTGTGTGCATGCAAGGTGTGTTGCACACACATGCACACCCACACCCACAGGTGTGTCGGATTTTCCTTTTGATGAAGGAAAGGCAAACTAATTAGCAGGCCCAGCTAACATGTTAGGAGCCCTTCCAGCGAGTGGTCCTGTGATTTAATCACACTCAGCCAGACTCCAGAAGACAGCCCACCAAGGGACATATTCGCACCCTCCTCTTCCTCCTCCTTCTCCTCTTCCTCCTGCTATTCCTACCCCTCCACCTTGTTTTCACGTTTGGTGTGGAATTGATGCTGGGGGGCTTAAGGCAAATACCTATTCGATCATATGTTTAATGTCTAGGCGATATGTAAACATCTGAAGATTGTTTTGTGAAGATGGATCCATTTTTCTTTCACTTAATGTGCCTGATTGAGTCAATTATATTGAAATGCATTACATGAGTCATTGATATTGTTTAACACACCTTTATAGTATGATGTCAACGACAACGAGGCCATGATAAATCGCATACTGTGCAATGTGAAATGGTTTAATAAAAGGTTTTCCAGTAAAAATAAAGATCCCCTTAGGCTTCAATGACTCAAATTTTGCATCAAATGTCTAGCAAAACAGTCTTGTTTATATTCCAAATCGACATGTTCATAGGCCTACATAACAGAGAAACTAAACGATATCAATTAATCATGTATGTATTGACTGGATCAAAGAATAACATTAAATAAGCAAATTAATTAGCTCTTGAAGGCGCACATTAAAAAAATGAACAAACGTTTTGCCACCCATTGACATGTTTGGGGCATGTACCGCTGTGAGTGGCACTCATGGACTGCCACGTCCACGAAAAGTGCAAACACACAGAGAGGATAAGACGTTTGCAGAATGCTCTGGTGTATTGAACATTACAACCACCGCAGGATACATGCTGGTTTAAATACAACTAGCACAACATTGCATATACCAGGAAAAGGCTCATTTGCGTCTGCATCAACTGTGGAACAAAACACATTTTCATCCTCATTAAATAGATGCCTACCTAACAGAACAAAAATGAAATAAAATGAATGCAGAAAGCCCTATGGTTAAACGCAGTCTCTATTCGGAGTCTCCATTTTTTATTAGATATTTTTTGAAGGCCTATGCTATGGGACCTAATACACGATTTCAGTCTTAGTGCAAACACAGTGGCCATGGGCACCAAGGAACAGCTGTTGTATAATTGAATTAACATTCACCTTCTGCTTCGGCACTCAAACTGTGTTGAGAAGCCGCACACAACCATTCGCGAGTTCCATCAAACCTGTCCATGAATATGCATGCCGCGTGGAATAAATATGTGTGGTGCATCTAATGTTTGTGGATTCGCTTATAGGGTGCATGGAGTGCCATACAATGACCATCTTGGGAAATTGTCATGGTATACGTCAAGAAGTCAGCAGATAAGTCATGTTTTAGTGCGATGGGCCTTATTAAAGCGAGATCTACTTCAGTTCAGCCGTGGTCGTGCGAGTAACTATTGCAGGTGTAACAGCGACACCCTGTGGTGGCGAGAGCACTTAAGTTAGGAATGTGAGCAACGACAATAGGCACCCTTATTTATAATTGTTCCTCCATAAATGTATGCTGTTTAAGAACAACAGAGTAGTGCAAAGATGTATCCCTAAATATCCCCTGCAGTCCTTTACACTTTACATTTAATGTGAGATAACTTGCTGAACTTAAATAAATCAATCACAAACTGATTTGTAGTGCATTGATTGATCAATGTGTTCTGTTGTTTCATTTTGAGTTGAGGATGCTTGTATCTCTTAAGAGACTTTAAAACAACGTTTTGTTTAATGATGATCCACGGCAACACACACTATTGCTCGGTTTTTACCGACACATCTATTGATTTTCCCTATCCAAATAACTGTTATCTTTGATACTCGAACCGTGTGTCAATAAAGACAGACAGACATGATGTGAGCCCTTTAAGTCCAGGTTTATTGATACGGCCGTGCAGTCACAGAGAGGTGGCACACACACTCGCCCGGCCGGCATGGGTACAAACATGCACGCAGACGCACTCACACACACACACACACACACACACACACACGCTCTTACCTCACACACGCTCACACACACAAACATGCATGCACAAGCACAATCGCTGACACACACGCACACAAACAAACATACCCACATACAAACTCCCGCTCTCGTTCATCAGGTTCGCCCTTTCTCATCTTTTTCTTTATCTTAATCTTATAATCAATATTGTTGTACCTATTTATCTTATCTAACTAATCCACACACAAACAGACACACAGTCACATATGTGCGCACTCACACACACTCCCCCCTCTCGGTCTCTCCCTGTTCATTACTCACACTAACTAATCCACACACACACACACACACACACACACACACACACACACACACACACACACACACACACACACACACCACACACACACACACACACACACACACACACACACACACACACAGCAGAAAGAGCAGGTCACAGTGAGGAGATGCACATAGGTGCACATAAATGCACGTTAAGTATTCCTTTAGCAGTGTCACGCACACGCATGACAGCAACCTAAACCTCACTAGAACAACATGACATCAACCATATATAGAGTGGTCCTGACTAAACAATAGAGACAACGCGTTTAAACAAACAACAAATAACCTGTTCTGTGATAACTGTTTACAAAACACTATGTTTAGAATTCTGTACATGTCCTAAATACAACCATATATTGTGTGTTTTTTTTTGTTTGTTGATATATTTTTTTGTAATTCTAATTCAGCATTGTAAAAAGGTTTCCTGTTTCGTATTACCTAGCACAGGGTACCACAGGAGCCAGTGGACGATAGAGCAAAGCAATGAGACTAAACATGACCACCAACATCACACATATTGGTCCTGTTAGCTAACAGGAGGCATTAAGTGTTCAACCAAGCACCAATCAGACTAGGACTGTGGTGGCAGCAGTTGAAAATCGGGGTTGTGGAATTTCTACTTGAGACCAGAAATTCATCCTATAATAATATTGTAATCATGTCTCTTTGTATGTAGACAGGGAGGATGAAATGCACATGAAATGAACAAAAGTTACATTCGGTTGACAAGTTTGAAGGGTACATTTTTTTTTCATGGTCTTCTTTCATGTTAATAAAAAAAGCTCAGAAAGTAACTGTTAAATCTAATTGTTGTGTATATTCACTTTCCAACTGATTATTAAACTAAAAAAAAGTAACCGGCCAATTTAAACTGTGTTTGTATGAATATGCTGCTTTGGAATGCAATAAATATCTCTAAAGTTAAACTAACAAAAACAAAAAGAGAATGCTCTACATATTTACTGTATGCATAATGATTCAATGAATTGGTTTGACCTGTAGCACTTCTCAGTTATTTAAGAGGATTAAAATATACTGCATGTATTTATTCAGCAATGTTGCACCACTGACTCTTTTGTTTGAGGGGATTTCGTAATGTAGAAGTCACTACTTAATTCGGTGTGAGGACAAACAATAAAAACAATGAAGGAATATAAATGCAAATCTTAAATGTTACTTAATAATAATAATCATCGTAAAACATGGCAATGTTGGTATGCTCAGGAGATATACCCCCAAAAAAATAACTCAACATTCTGGGAGAAACTATATTGTCGGTTATAAAAAGGCCACAATCTCAGGGAAACAGTTCAACCGTTACGTAAATACTGCTAAAACGCTTCTCGTCCAATCACAACACATACAGTGTACAGTTAAGGCTGGAACAGCGTCGCAGAATAAGTTCAATATACTGTATGTTACATATGCACAATAAAATAACATCTGCATCTTCTATACATCAACATACAAGGAGTTTTACACTTCTCGGGCGGCTACAGTCAAGAAGCAGCTAGCGGTTTTTGATGTTCTGATGCATGGCCATCACAGATTAAAAGGTAATAAAAAGATAGCTGGCTGGATTGGAGCTAGCTGGAACAGTTGAGCGAGAGTACGGATTCAACACACATTACGAGGGACAGGGGGACAGGAGGGGCCGGAACATTGTGACCGTAGGAGCGCCGTAGGAGGAAACCTATCCTGTGATAGGATATGCTGAAGCACTGTACAGTGTGATTCCACGTAGGAAGGCAACGGGAGTGCTAAAGGACTGACTGGCTGGTCTAGGAACAGGTGAACAGGCAGAACCTTATGGAGGCGATGAGACCACGTTCAATAGTTAAATCACAGAAAAGATTAAAAAAAATAATAACCACCAAAAAAAAAAAATTAAAACATTTCAGATTTTTTACAATACAGCCTTCAAAATTAAAACGAAAGAAGCATTGATATGTTTGAAATGTGCAAGTCGGAAAACCTACATTTTTGGACATACAGTATCGTATGCTACATCCAAAACTATGTGTCGGTGGATTGTTTCCTCGCAAACGCTTTGTCAACTCCCCCTCAAATTAGATCATTAATTCAATCCAAAGGTCTGAGTGATTGCAGTGGACAAGTTCATCGTAAAAAAAAAGGACCTCTACCTAGCACTGTATTGGATAATCTTTCAAATGGCATGACCCTACAATATAAGGTGTGAAGCCTGTTAAAGAGGCAGAGAGGAGGTTGTGTCCCTTCTCCATGGAAAAAACAATTGCTACTATCTGCAGGAGAAACACATATGGAAGCCGGCTTAGTGTCTGTGTGCGTGTATGTGTGTACGTGTATGTGTGTGTACCTTTTTCTCAAAAAAAGTATGACTTTTGCCATACTGTTTGTGTTTTGTGACTGTGCCCTTACTTCATCTTAAGCAGAGCTTGTTAATATCACCGTTGTAGGCATCCATCTTGTTTAAGGTCCGACACGTCGTTTAATTACAGATAAAAACGTAAAATAAAGAAAGAGCATATTTGTTTTTGTAAACCAGGTATCCAAATATTCTGTAGAGCCATAGACCTAGATCCACGGGCAATATCAACATAGTATTTCCCTCTGTACTTCTATATACAAAATAAAAAACATATAACTCAGCTCTGATAACGGCAGTAATCTGTACGTCTTCACACCATCAGGAAGGAAGAGTGTTTGGAAGGCAGAGAGGGAGTTGGAAGGGCCAAGCCAGGAGAACGTCGTACAAGCCCGCACGTGGAATTAAAGGTATACTTTGTCATGAATATCTTCTTCAATGTGTTTCACACAGAATATTATAATTCAGCTCCTAATGTATAGCATGCTGTCTAGCTCCCTTCTTCTTCATCATCATCATCATCGTCATCATCAATGATATAGGCAGACCAGTCCATGCTGGTCATTCTGGATAGAAAGGAAGTGACATTAACATAATCACACCACTGAAAACCATCTGTCTTTAGCTCCAAGCCGTGGACAGCTCATCTGCAGGGGGAGGGAGGGAGGGAGGGAGGGAGGGGAGGGAGTCATTTTTGTGTTAGAGTGGTCTCGGTTTTTGAGTGGTTGTGGTCTTGTCCGAATGTCTTACAAAGTATACCTTTAGGAGGAAAGAAACAGAAGTAGAGAGATTGCGAGGGGGCTCATGTCATTCCCCAGAAAGCCCTGTAGGGGGCGACATAGTCAAAGTAATGGCCACGCTGTGTGGTGGGACGGTGGGGAAAAAACTAACACAAAGCAGGAGTTTGACTCGAGTTTCAACAGTTGGACCGTGGCTGTAGAACTCCCTCAGTCGGTCTCTTGTTCTGCAGAGGTAGAAACAAGTGATCAAATCTCAAGATTGTCAAGGTCATTTAAAAGAACATTTCAACATGGTGCGCTATACAACCCCTAAACATACCATGAGGTGATCTACTCTTCTGCTCCTCTCCCTGCGGGGATTCGGCTCCCTCTGACACCTCCCCTAGAAAAAGATTATCAAAGTGACACGATGGCCCGACGTCCGACCGCCACTCCGTTACGATGGCACGTTGCTACGGCGACCTACCGTTCAGTAGGGGCGGAGTGCCAGGCTGGGGTCCCTGATCCGGGCTCTTAGCCCCAGCGGCGTCCTCTGGCAGTGGGCAGGAGGGGTCGTCTGCCTCGGCACCCTGGACCTCTGCGACGGGGGTCGGTGTTGTGCCGGCGGGGTCCGGGGGCTCGGCCTCGGCCTGGGGCCCCGGGGCCTCCTCCGGTTTGGCCGGCTCCTCCGCTTCCCTCTTGGCCCTCTCCTCTGCCTCTGAAGACCCCCGCAAGCACACACACAGGGCGGAGGTTGGGTGGAGGTGGGGGGTCTCTGTGTGAGTGAGTCTGTCTGTTGTGTCTCTGTAAGTTGTTTACGGTCACCCTCATGTACATGAGTGTGAGTGAGTGAGTGAGTGAGTGAGTGAGTGAGTGAGTGAGTGAGTGAGTGAGTGAGTGAGTGAGTGAGTGAGTGAGTGAGTGAGTGAGTGAGTGCGTGCGCGAGTGCGCGAGTGCGTGAGGAAGTGTGTGTTTGTGTATGCGCCCCACATTTGGATCCATCAGTAATTTACCTAATGCACAATGTTCATTGCAATTGACATCATATGTATATATAGTACATTTCACAAAACCTAAACAAAAAAAAAATCAATATCTCAATTATCTTGCAATGTTTTCCTTCAGATGGGTGCTTATATGTTATACAGTTTGTTGAGGTTTTCTCTCACCCCAATAGGTCTAGCAGGGACAGGCATTATATGGACTTGGGAGGTGAGTCCTTTCATTTCATTGACATGGTGTAATACTCGTTCTCTACCAGGAGAGGCCAGTAGAGACAGCCCTTTATACCATTCCGCTGTGTAGCTGAAACAGCGAGGGCTGCTTTTTTCCTTGATTGCCTCGATGGCATATGGCTTGTGGGAGTCGCCAGTGTTGCCCGCTTTACAGCACTTTCAAATTGGAACTGATTAAGTCCACAACCACCACCACCACAACCGCCACCACCACCTCCACCACAATCACCTCCACCACCACCACCAGCAGCAGCAGAGCCCAGTGCACAGCAGTGGTGGACGATTCCAGGCTTCTGTCATGTTTTTGCTCCAAGCAAATATATTGGCTCTCTTGACTCATGGACATTAGCATATCTTTCCCCAATGTCCGCAGTGTCCCTGCAGGACTCCTGCAGGGCTCCTTGAGCAGCACAGCTCACCCCGACCTCCTCCTCCATGAACTAAAGAAATCACTGCAAGACATGCGGGATCATAGCGACTGCTAAACAGCAAATAATAACCCTAAAAGACTCATTTAATCTTTGCCCTAAAACAGCAGGGCAGACTTTAACTTAAGGCCACTAAAGGTCAACTGGAAGGGGAACAGTCACTCTGGGCTGTGCTCTAATAAAAGAGAGTGCCGTTTCGTACGAGTGTTGAGGGCGACATGAACTCTGTGTCCTCCCAAAATAATCACGCAAAGTTCAATGCCACTAACTGTTTCTTCACAATGGTTTAAGCGGTACTCTCTGATACGAGGAAACTGCCAAGCGTGGCGGATCTCCCTGAAGGTCGGCCTGCTGAACAAGGATGGGGTCAGAGCCCATCCCCCCTGACCAAGGGATGGATCGTAGCCCGTCCTTGGTGTAGAACACACGTCTGAGAGCAGCGTGGGGGGGGGTACCTTTGGCGGCCTGTGCCTTCCACCTCTCGCGGTTCTGGTAGACCTCGTCGTTCCACAGGGTCTTGAAGTTCTTGTGGTCCACGGCCAGCAGGGAGCAGTGACCGGAGGAGGTGCTGTCCAGACCGGAGCTCTTCATGCTGCCCCGCTTGGATTCCTCTGAACTCATACTGGAACAAAGGTGGGAAATGAAAGGAGACAAGGATGTTAATACCTGCGGCGGTTCATCATTTATGCCCTGCATCTGAGTCAAGTGTCTGTAGTAAGGAATCAGCCATCATGTCGGTATCTTAGCAATAATGTGTCAGTTGACTGGCCAGTATTGCACTGCAATGGTCTAAAAGCTACTAACAGGGTTATAAATGTTGTATCTTCTATCTCAACATCTATTTTATCTGAACGTGAAATCACCGCCAGAACGAACCAGAGCAACCGGCCATCCCAGCCCTCACAGTGTAATTTAACCCTGCGCTATGCATGCTTTTCTTGCAAGATGTGGCAACTCTGCTTTCCCTGACAATCCACTGACTACTGCTAGGCTGCTGACAGGTGAGTCTACAGTGTGCTATCCGCAGGGAGGGAAGATTGACAGAGAGAGCCAGAGAGATCAAGAGATGGAGTGGGAGAGCAAGTGGAGAGAGAGAGAGAGAGAGAGAGAGAGAGAGAGAGAGAGAGAGAGAGAGAGAGAGAGAGAGAGAGAGAGAGAGAGAGAGAGAGAGAGAGAGAGAGAGAGAGAGAGAGAGAGAGAGAGAGAGAGGCAATAATACGACACTTGATTGAAAGCTGGTCTAAATGCCGCCCAGGAGCTGCTTCAGTCTGTGTGTTTCTGTGTGTGTGTGTCTGTGTGTGTGTGCAGACGCACATAGGCCATGCTAGTGGGTGTGTGTAAACAGACAAACAAGGCGAGGGGGGGGGGTGCAAACGGAAACACAGTGTAGCGTTTCCAGTCGGCTGCCTCTGTCCGCAGGCCGAGTTTCGTTAATGACTTCTCTTGTAAAGGAGAACAGGTGTGTGTACAGTGGTTCTTCAAGCACTGCTTGATCTTACTTAATATAGATACATATATTTATCTATATATCTATCTATATCTATGTACTGTATAATGCATTCACTTTCAGAGCTCCTCCACTTTTAATGAATGACTTCTCGTGAGTGGGTTGACAACCGTTTATTCAAATACGTGAGCACCTGTACACCGCTGGGAGAGATGGCGGTAGAGAGGGAAGAAAGAGTCTGGAGGGGGTTTCCGCTGAACCAACGCCAGTCACGATGACTGCCGTTTCCATGGCCATGTGGGGGGGGGGGGGGAACTGCTCAGTATGCCAAACCAGTGTGCCAGGGAGATCAGTGCGGAAACAGGGTGCAAACTAGATTCCCGTGAGCGAGTGTCGATTTCCAGGTGTGCTTGATGAGATTTACAAACACTTGCGTACGCGCCTAGATGATGAAGGACTCATTAGAGATGTCGCCGTCAACGTAATTAAATGCCATTTTAAAGTTCGACTCCATGCCATTACACCATTTCATTATCTACTTCCCCGGTCTGCCTTGAAGCGATGGGCAGTTGTTTTCAAGAGTAATCTAACCTTCAGAAGTTGTTTAAAATGCAAATTGCTTTATAGCCAAGGACGCGTTCAGCCAAGAAGCGCCTTAACTTTCTCCAGGTGCACCTATAACGTTATTTCATTGTAACGGCAGAGTGCCTTTTGCTCAATGGCTCATCAAAAGTTCTTCATTCTCCCCCATGGATAGCCCAGGGAGGAGGAGGAGGAGGAGGAAGGGCTTGGTAGGAAGGTTGAAAAGGAAGTAAGGATAGACAGGCATAAGGAAGGCTAGACGCACAGACAGACAGACAGACAGACAGACAGACAGACAGACAGACAGACAGACAGACAGACAGACAGACAGACAGACAGACAGACAGACAGACAGACAGACAGACAGACAGACAGACAGACAGACAGACAGACAGACAGACAGACAGACAGACAGACAGACAGACAGACAGACGAGGCTTTAACTGGAAGCCTGCAAAGCCAGTGTGGGAAGAAAGGATAGACCGGCAGAAGGGAGGCTTGACGGACAGACGGACGGACAGACAGACAGACAGACAGACAGGAGGTATCATCACCTGGAGCGTCGGAAGCCCGCGACGCCAGCGTTGGAGGCCTCATCGATGAGTGGCGTGACGATGCGCTCCGTCATGTCCGTCAGGACGGTGAAGGTGGGCACCACGATGAAGTCGATGAAGCCTGGGAACAGATCACACAAACAAAAACACAACAGTCCAGTCTCACAGTTGCAGAAGGGTCGTTGCCGTGTCTCAGGCGAGCACCCCCGGAGGACCATGGGATGGGGTAGAGGCAGGAGAAGCTTACCGATCTGGGACTGGGCGACCATGGTTGACTTGCGGTCGCACAGCGGGGAGAATGGAAGTCCGAGATCTGCCTCCTTGTCCCCCTGGGAAACGGCATAGGGAGAATTTGGGTTTGACCATTCAGCATTATGTTACGGGCGGGAATGGGCAGGGACTGGAAAATGATGCGATGATGCAATGTTGGAAAATATTTTTTTGGAGTGCGGGAAGAATTGTGATTCGGTAAATATTGCGGTACACTATTCAGATTTGTATGTGCGAATGCATCTTTTGAGGTTGGGGTTCTACAGGTCTGTTGCTGTTTTTTAAATAAACATAAACATACAGAACCAAGCTAAGTTCATGCAAAATTTTGTAGGACAGTACCATGCAATTGTGATTACTTTACTGAGAATATATATATTTATAAAATTCATTAGTATACCTGACATCACACACATTTTTTATTGCTGAGGCAAAGAATCAACGAATTAGATTCCTCCATCCCTACAGTATAGACTTCCTTGAAATGACCAATACAACTGAATCGGCATAAATGCACCCAAGGACATTGAGCATGTGGGCTACCCATGGTTGGCTGATAGACACAATCATACACTCATATCAAACATTGCACCAGAGAGCCACAGAGACTGCACGCAATCCTCTACACAGCCAACGAAAGTGCATGCGATCCACGGTGCATGCAGTCCGCTCTCTTGTAGTCATTACAGTCTCAGACAGACACACATTACATTATCCTCCATTGAACCCATGCCCTGCTGCCAAAGACTGTTACGCCCCCACCCTCCAGACCACACCGTGCAGAGCAACTACACCACCACATCCCTCAAAAGTAGCCAAGCGATTCGAGCCACCACCACCACCACCACCGCTAACATCACCACCACCATCGCCACCACCACCACCACACCAACACCTCTTTTACGGAAACACGTTGTTGGGGGCGACACTGAACACATTTTATCCCCTCCCCTGTAGTGGCTGTGTTCATAACAAAAACTCCTTAAATTGGGCGTGACCGAGAGCAGGCGCTCCTCAAGGTTTTCTGAGGAACCCTTTCTTATCCACTTAAACTCGGGCGTATCTATCAGCGCAGGATTGAAACGTCGGAGGTTGACGTACCGGAGTGATTTACTCTTTACACCCTGTCGGTCCGCTCCTGCGGGTGCGCCGAACAAGGTATCGTTCCCGGGATTTAATCTCCTGTAGAGCACGTTCTGTTCTCATTATCGGAGATGACAAAGGAGACTTGAGTGTCTGCCAAAGAGCATGTTGGGGGAATTATGATAATGACGAAATGACTATGAATCCCCCTTCCCCCCCACCCTCCCCCCCCCCCCCCCCCACCCCCCCCCACCTACTGGATGTAAATGATGTGCCGTGCGATTGTGGTGAACTACCATGTTGAAGTAATAATTCATAATAGTAATCATCATCATCACACAATTATTGGTAATGTTGGACCCCGGTCCAGAAATCTCTTGGGCTCTCCGAGATCATATCCGTATTATTCCCACGAGATAATGAGCTTCTCCTGGCAGGGGGTTTGCATCTGAGCTGCTGCTCGAGAAGTCAGGATTTGCAAGTCTCAAACCTCTCTGTTCCGTTCTGATTTACGTTTGGCATTATCATAGGGCTCAGAATTGTCTCTTGACGCAATTGGATAGAAATACAACCAATGGGATCAATGAAATGTATGACATACAAGCTGCGGCCATCTTGGTTTTATATTAAAATGCCTAAACGGTGCTTCAATAAACTGTTGTGATTGGCCCAAACCCGGGCCAAGTCTGCTGGAAATCTGTCTGAATGGGAAGGGGGTCAGATGCATTTGCCAGATCAAATAAAACACGAGCTCCCAGATTCAACCTATTCCCAGGCTAGAAAAAGTACTCCTGGCATTTCTTTTTTGTAGAATATGTCAGTAAAAGGATGTGATTCTCTTTCTAACATTATTAAAATCACCATTGATCATTGTGCCTACAGATATCTCCAGGTTATTGTAAGCTATAATCTAGTTCAAATGGCACACGTTGCGACTTTAAAGAAGACTTCATTGTTTGATCATACAGCACCAGTATTTCCCTTAGCATACATGAAAACCCACATTGACCACAAGATACAGTATATCAAACAGGACGAATCACTGGGGGATGGAGTCACCCAGTAGAACGGACACATTAGCATGCTAGCTTGTTATCATGTGTACCTGGATGAAGAACTCCTCCAGCAGGGAGGCAGTCCAGCGGTGGTGCAGGTCCCAGGTCTTGGCGGGGTGGCTGATGTCGGCCGTGTGCAGCAGGAGGGACAGGGCCTTGGGCTTGTCCACGCTGGAAGACACAGGTTCCAGTTAGACAAGCAGACACGAAAACACTTGTTTGTTTTCTGCAGATGTTGTACTTATGAGCCACCATAGTGGCTATACCTGCTGACTATACCTGGCGTTTCTGCAGTGCCGACACAGCAAATTAAACGGGTAAAAATACATGTGGTGTTGGCTTGGGCAGCATCTATTTTTTTTACCAAAGCCAAAATAGTTTTAGGGTTGGATGTGCACATCGACATATCACAAAGTAAAGCCAACAGAATCAATATTAAGTGTGCAATAGTCAGATTATACATTAATATCTTAAGTTGAATTCCAAACAAGCTAAAATCTGGGTAAACGGGTGTTTTGGCTTTCTTTGGCTTAAAACTTGTTTTGACCAATCATGTGGCTCGAGGCAGGGATCTTTAAGTGTGTAAATCACAAACGCAAACTCAGCCAGCAGTATTAAACTGTAGAAATACACTTAATTAAATCCCCTTCCGAAAGCTACATCCACTCGGGCAAGTAATTATTTTCGGTTGCATATCTCTGCGAAAAAAACGTAAACAGCGAGTTACTCCGCCCCTTCTCAGTTCATTGCTTCCGGCACAGGCTCAGTGCCGTCACCCTCCAGAAGTTCTGCTATAACAGAAGTGCTGGATCCGGGATTAGGTTGGCATATGCGTCCGCACGTGCGCACACGCACACACATGCATCCACACTTACACGCACACAGTTGAATCCATATTCACTTGGCTAGGAATCAAAGTGCAATCCCAGCAGCCCTGGAGGAAGATTGACTGACTTAAATGACTTCACCTCGGAGTTCATCCACCGGCAGTGGAGTTTCTGCTCACTCTGCAGCATTTCATATGCAACACATTGATATATATATATAAAGCTCCATCAAACCCTTCTTTTAAATCACATTCTGATACGTTGTTTATGCCTCGTATGCTATGCGTGGACCCCAATGGTGACGCTTTTTTTCTTTTTCTGCTCATGGGGTATAAACGACTTGCAGGCAGCTTATGTAAATCAAATCGTTCTCTTCAGAGATTCCTCTACGGACAAGCACAATGTTTAAACATTACGTTACACTAAAGGTTGACTCAATTTGACTCTTTTTTATGGCAATGCTGCTGCCGTTCCACTAGAAAGACACATTCATCTACGATTACTCTGTGACAGTTGATACTTGGATTCATATCCTGCCACTGATTGCCTGCAACAATTCCGTCCCCTTACTGCTCGCGTGTAATAATCAGAGTCCGCCTTATGATTGCTTTTTCAAACGATGTGAAGAGAAGATTGGCGATGTGTGTGTGTGTTGAGAGCCTACGACAAACCAGATTTAAGACTAGAGAGGCTACGTCCGTTTTCAAAGGGCAGGCGTCACGACCGGTTCCCCCTTACTCCCCTCGCCGTCGGCTGAGCTGCGTTCAAAGTAAACACGTCAGCAATCATCTTGCTGTCGGTGCCCGTTGTGTCCCTCGTAATTATGTTTGCGTAGTACTTAACGTGATGCAAACAGAGCTACAAAGTGCCGTCGCTTATTAGCGACATATCATCCACTTCATTATCCCACTTAATACGGGTAAACAAGTCCAGAAAAAAAAGATGCGGTGCCCTCCAATTAGTTGGGTATTAGATCCTATTAGCGAGAAGTAGGCTATAGCTGGCTGTTTATCATAAAAGGTCTAAGTGAGCTAAAGATGGACTGTTTGCGGTTCTGCTAAGAGTCATATGTCCCCAGACGGCGGTGTACAGTCTTGGTTTCTCACATGTATTTCTACAAATAAAACACTTATTTGACTCAAAACCAGATGTTGGCACAAATTCACCCCGTTGGGTTGTATTTTAGGTGTACAAAGAACTGGCTTTTTTGGATGCACTTACAAGGCAGTGTAGTGCACCACCTTTTAAGGGAAAATATACAAAATACAGCACTTCAACACAATCAACCTCCCACCCTCTTGCACTTGTCCCGTGCGGTGTGGTGACACAGCGTCCACTGACAGAACTCATTCTGGGGGGACAATGGGTGCTTGTGTGCCTGTGTGCTTGTCTGTTTCATCAAAAAGGCCAGTCACTAATGCCAACCCCGCTGTTGGGTCAATGAGGATTTAATGGAATTCAGGAGTCAGCCGAAGGTGTAGCAGTGTGTGGAGGGAACCCCAGCGGCCATGGGAGACTCACCCCTCCGGCTGCTGCAGGAAGTTCTTCATAGTCTTGACCTGCTGGAAGTGACAGGACATGTCTGTGGCCAGCACCATCTCCACCACTAGCGCCCGCAGCTCTCTGGACACAAAGAGAGCAGCACACGTTCTCACGAACTACAGCCACACGAGCAGTCACACTCGCTGAGAGCTAGCAAAGGTCATTCAGCAAAGTCACAACTTTTCTCGGTTTTGGGACTTCAGTGGTGGAATGAGATCCCTGCCTTTCTCAGGACCGCAGAGTCGCTCACTATCTTCCGAAAAAGACTCAAGACTCACCTGTTCAAAGTCCACCTCGACTCTGCATAGCCACCCTCCCCCTTCTGGCCACTATTGTACACTGTATTGTATTATACTGTAGTACTTAACTGTGTAGCAACTGCAGTAGCTGCTATCATTGCTGTAACATTGGGAATTGGTTAGCCTACATTTGTTGTACTTGCACTTGGTTCTATGAACATCCTTTCTGTACCGACAGCGATATATTGTTGCACTTCTTATGACAAATGTACTTATTGTAAGTCGCTTTGGATAAAAGCGTCTGCTAAATGCCCTAAATGTAAATGTAAGTGGTTCACAACCATAACCACGACCCCATATTGAATGCATTAAGAAAACGATTTGACACCTGAAAACCTTACGCGTGTGTGAGTGTGATGTGAAACCGTTGGTGGAGTTCAGACATGGGACTTATCTGGGTTTGAATGGGGGCTCTAATAGTTTGTTGCTTTTGGAGAGAGTAGAGCATTTATGATGAGGATGATGATGACGACGATCATCATTATAGTTATCATATTTTCGATGTCCTTGATGATGCACATCGTCTCGACAACGGCTATGCTTGGTAACAGCTTTCCCCCCCCCCGTACTTTTATGTTTTCCATCAAGCGTCTGGCACGAGCCACAGGACGCCGTATCCCAGCTGTCTGCGTCAATGTAATATCATCATTATAACCGGGGCGCCCACCAACAAAAAGGCTTTGGTGAGCGTTTGCTGATCCTGATTTTCTATTTACCCCCATGGAGCTCTGTGATTTGTTTTGCCAGATGAGATATGACTTCACACTGCGGTTTAACTGGATGAACATGAACTCATTTTGGGGTTTCGTGGAGTCCTGTTTAAAGTGGATCTTCAGCAAAAGTTCAATTAGGAAGACTACACACACACACACACGCACACACACATACACACGCACCTCTGTCACTTCAATTCAAACATTCCCACGCTGTCAACGCAGAGCACCACTCCCATTTCTTCCTCGGCTAAATCAGGATTCACTTGCTGTAAGAAGACTGAAACAGTGCTCGAGTACAGCGGGCACCCTTCACTTCCTGTCCCGATACGACCGACTCTGATGTTGCTGCAGCCCTCCTCCATTCCCATCCCCTCCTAGACCTGAACTCGTCTCGTACAGCAGGAGATCAAGGGTCGGGTAGAGACAAGACTTCACCGGGGATTCCCTCTAGCCACCTCACCACTCCCACTTTCTCACCTCCATCAGGGAGGAATCTCATCCTGGCTGATTCCCGCCACGAAGAAGAGGCGGTGGGTTCTGATGACGCAAACTAATAATGTCTATGGATGAACTCTGCTTAAACATAGACTAGTCTGTCCTGTTTGGACTGTTTGGTCTAGTAGGTCTGGTTTGGACTAGTCTGTCCTGTTTGGACTAGTCTGTCCTGTTTGGTCTAGTTTGTCCTGTTTGGACTAGTCTGTCCTGTTTGGACTAGTCTGTCCTGTTTGGACTAGTCGGTCCTGTTTGGACTAGTCTGTCCTGTTTGGTCTAGTTTGTCCGGTTTGGACTAGTTGGTCCGGTTTGGACTAGTCTGTCCTGTTTGGACTAGTCGGTCCGGTTTGGACTAGTCTGTCCTGTTTGGATTAGTCGGTCCTGTTTGGTCTAGTTTGTCCGGTTTGGACTAGTTGGTCCGGTTTGGACTAGTCTGTCCTGTTTGGACTAGTCGGTCCGGTTTGGACTAGTCTGTCCTGTTTGGATTAGTCGGTCCTGTTTGGTCTAGTTTGTCCGGTTTGGACTAGTCCGGCCTGTTTGGACTAGTCTGTCCTGTTTGGACTCTGCTCCCCCTAAGCCCCTGTTGATTGGTCTACCGCACCGCTCTGTCTGCATTAACCTGCTCTCCCAAATAAGACTTTGGGGAAAGTAATCCGAAAAGCTGAACTCTGGCCCTTTCGGTTTCTGATGTCCGGTCCCCCCCCACTAGAAGTTCTCCGGTAACATAACCGCTGGATCCCAGGTCAGCATTCAGCCACAGTGACCGTCTGTAGCCCAAGACGTGGCACAGTGGGCATGTCCGGGCTCACCTCCAGTCGTCCTTGGACAGGTTGTACAGGATGTTCATCTCGTCGTCGTCCTGCAGCAGGCGATACGCCGCGCTGACGTGGTGGCTCTCCAGCACAGAGCGGTCGTTGTACAGGATGGCCGTGTCCGACCTGGGGGGGGGGGGGGGGGGGTTGTCGTCATGGTGACGAGTAAAAAAAACAAAAATAAGAAAAAAAATAGGATTAAAGGCGTAGTGCCTTGGGCGGTTATGTCGCCATGGTGACAAGTAATACAAAAATAAGAAAATACAGATTAAAGGTTTTGTGACCTGGGCGGTATTATTACCATGGTGACGAGTATGAACAGAAATTGGAAAATAATAATTAAAGGTGTAGTGGGTGTGATTTGATGGTTAGGAAGAGAGAGTGGACAAGGATGTAAGGTATTGGACCCCAAAAAACACACAATTCCTCCCTGTATTTCTCTGCTGTTCAGATGATTTATTTTCACGCACGATCCCACACACGCACACATGCACAAACACAAGCAGGCCCACACACACACACGCACACACACACAAGCAGGCCCACACACACACACACACACACACACACAGCAATATGCAAACACACACACACACACACACACACACACACACACACACACACACACTTGCCCCAATCAGTCTTTACACAGACCTCCCAAGCTGGGCTTCCTACAATCGCAACAGCAATCTTCAGCCAACCTTCTGACTTATAGTCCTGAGGTTCATTGGTACCCCCCACCCCCCACCTTGGACCGACTGGACTCCCCCTTGCTGTACAAATGAACCAATGGATCTGGGGTGACAGTGTATTTATGAAAACAGCCCTGATCCATTACCTGGTCTGGATGTGGAAGTTATTTGTGGTCCCTGTGTGCTCGTAGTCGTGTACGGCGGCCGCAAAGATCAGTGCGAAGATCTCCAGCTCAGTCAGCCAGTGCTGGGCAGACAGGGGGGGGGAAGAGAGTATTACCAGGAGTGGATTGAGGAGATCATGGGTTAACAGGGAGGGAGGGAGGGGGAGAGAGAGAGAGAGAGAGAGAGAGAGAGAGAGAGAGGAGAGAGAGAGAGAGAGAGAAGAGAGAGAGAGAAGGAGAGAGAGAGAGAAGAGAGAGAGAGAGAGAGAGAGAGAGAGAGAGAGAGAGAGAGAGAGAGAGAGAGAGACAGACAGACAGACAGACAGACAGACAGACAGACAGACAGACAGACAGACAGACAGACAGACAGACAGACAGACAGACAGACAGACAGACAGACAGACAGACAGACAGACAGAGATATAGTAGGAGTGAGAGGGAAAGGGAGTGAGAAAGAGGGAGAGGGGAGACAGAGAGGGGGAGAGAGACATAGAGGGAGTGAGAGAAAGGAGAGAGAAAAAGGGAGAGAGAAAAAGAGGGCGAGAGAGGAACAGAGAGGGAAATGGAAATCCGTGGGGAAGAACAAATTAGGTAGAAAAGAGACAAGAAAGATAATGAAGAGACGTGAAAAGAATGAAATGAAGGCGTTTATTGAGGCGCGTAACAAGGCACTGAAGGGAGTAAAGCCGACGCGCACGGGACTCGTCAGCGTCATCAACGATGGAAAACAAATGTGGAGGAGGAGTAGGAGATAAGTTCAGAAAAACAGAACGCAGGGCGTAGATGGGGCAAATCATTGAGAAACACATTAAAGTGTGTCCTAAAGAAAGCCCCCCTACCCCCCAGGTGAGCACTGAGTTCACTCGTGAAAAACAACAATTTTCTTGAAATTCTGCAGCAGGAGTCACACGCCCTCATGAAGCAAAGAGAGAGAGAACACTTCAGCTGGGCACGACACGACGGGCTGCTGCACTACACTAGATGCTGTGATTCAACAACCAGTGTTGTTTTCAAAGTGTTGTTTTCGTTGTTGTTGTTGTGTTGTGTTGTTGTTGTTGTCCATTTTGTCAAGCAATTCATATCCTCTGTTATAACAAAACTGTGTGCATTAATAATTTGTATATAGGGGAGAATTTATTTATGAGGTGTGCATTATAAATGGATGGATGTGTGTGTGTGTGTGTGTGTGTGTGTGTGTGTGTGTGTGTGTGTGTGTGTGTGTGTGTGTGTGTGTGTGTGTGTGTGTGTGTGTGTGTGTGTGTGTGTGTGTGTGTGTGTGTGTGTGTGTATGATACATTTACTTGCGAGCACGTACTAAATATATATATATATATATATATAAACTCACACTGACACACACACACACACACACACACACACACACACCACATGTTACTCGGCGCCGGCAGCCCAATCAATAGCGGTGACTAATCAGTGGGAGGGGGGTGGGGGTGGGGGGGTGTTGAGTCATTAATAACCCGGGCAACCAAGATGGCCGATCCCTCCCCTCCGTGTGTTTGCTAGCGGGGCCTTGCTTCATCAATGACCCGCTGATTGTTGATTTAATGGAGTGTAAAGGGCCCCGGCGCATGATAGATGCCAGCGCTGCCAGTCTCCCAGGGGCCCGCCAGCGCCAGCTAGTAATATGGTTTGCTCCTGAAGGCGCGGCCCGGGCACACGCAGTCCGCCCGACGACAGCTGTCGCAGACACCTTATTTAGGTGATTAAATAAGAACACAAGAGAGGGCGAGGGGGGGGGGGAGGAGAGGGCAGGGGTCCACCACCTCCAGCCAGGCTGTTTGGGGGGAATGGAATGGAGAGCAGCATTAGCACAAGTTGACGGAGCTAGTGGGGTGTCGGGGGGGCCGAATCGATCACCGGGGAATTAAAAATGTGAGGGTGAAAGAATCACTGGCGCCTTGGAGTTATACACTGGAATAGTTGTGTTGGGGAGCACCGTGGGTGGATGTGTTCTGTTGGGTTCCTTGTGCTGCATGGTGCGGGGGAAGTACTTTACAAATATGTACACTATGATGGTAAACATAACCACTGCCAAACACACACACACACACACACACACACACACACACACACACACACACACACACACACACACACACACACACACACACACACACACACACACACACACACACACACACACACACACACACACACATATATATTTATATCTATATTCACACATTGCCTTGAGCAAAATGGGGATTAAAGAATTTGCTCGGATGTCACGCTTGTCAAGTCTCTTTGTATTCCTGCAAATAATTAACTACGAATTGTTCAGGAGAAGAATATGATCCATTCTAAAGCGGCATGTCAGGATAGGCTGTAATTAAACGCACATCAAACGCCAGGGATGTTGGATGTGTGAATCAGCCCCACTGCCTCACATCAACGGTGGTGTCTGCTATTTTTTATATATTTTTTGTATTTGTGCACACGTTGTGTGTGTG
Organism: Melanogrammus aeglefinus; assembly: GCA_900291075.1. Lineage (NCBI taxonomy): Eukaryota > Metazoa > Chordata > Actinopteri > Gadiformes > Gadidae > Melanogrammus > Melanogrammus aeglefinus. The sequence goes on along the minus strand of OLKM01000286.1, from coordinate 275,231 downwards.
TGTGTGTGTGTGTGTGTGTGTGTGTGTGTGTGTGTGTGTGTGTGTGTGTGTGTGTGTGTGTGTGTGTGTGTGTGTGTGTGTGTGTGTGTGTGTGTGTGTGTGTGTGTGTGTGTGTGTGTGTGTGTGCATGAACTGACGCATGTGTCGTTGCTAGTTTGCAACTGGCGCAGAGCGTTCTTTTACCTCCTCCGCCACACGCCTGTAAATTAGGGAATGATCTTGCACCCCCAAGGGACGGTTCGGCGAAGGGAGGAGGCGTGTTCTGGCGCAAACGTTCCCTGGTGCAATTTTGACGTTTCAGAAACCAATTGCGCCACAAACCAGGAAATACCTGGTTTAAAGTCAGTGGCGCGTTGTTCAGATGCTATTTTAAGGGCGCCTGCATAATGTTGCTTGTGCACCTCGCGCATACACTTTGCTTCTCTCATCTACCTAGCTACACATTCTTGGTCAATTATTTAGGAAAGAACAGCTGATACAGCGGCAATAAGTTGTACTTTAAATCAATGCATCTGCAAACACCGTACAGCAAACACATATTTTTTTGACACAGATATTGTGTACAAGCCCATAACTTTTAGGATTGATGAGTATTTGATTGTGAGAAAATATTGTTTTACCGTGATTGAGTGTGGGCGCGCGTGTGTTTATGTGTAAAAGAATTAATGAAAAGCGCGTGTGCTTCCATCTGTTTAAACACACGCAAACTAAACACATAATATAGTCCATGGCAATGTATATTAACGGGGGGACACATAAACATTAGGAACACAAGTCGATAACTATAATACATACAATACTGGTCAGAAACAATGTTTGTTAATGTATTGCGTACATCATTAAATAGAACCACCGCATATCATATGTGTGTTAAGATTTCTTTGCCAAAATTTATTTGAGGACTCAGTGTTTCTGAAGTTGTGGAAGAAAACGCTATCCCATGTGTGAATTAGGCCATATTATTTGGCCATAAACTGAGCCATCTGACGTTTGAAATTCATGTGGTCATGCATCTGTCTCATCGGAGACTGCAAACGCGCTGTCAAAATATAAAAATATCAACTCGTCTGATTCAAATGCGCTCATGGCTCTTAAAGGGGATGGGAGATGGAACTCTCATTGGTTAATGCACGTTACGCCCAAACCTCACCTCCGGGTAATTAGGCTACTTCAGACCAACCCTTTTTTAGATTTGCGACGGGCGCATGAGTAATTTATGCGCCGGTATAATAGCAAAATCGCCATAGAACCGCCCACAAAGCTACTTGCGCTTGGCGCTTCTCACTTGCGTTTCAGACCATTAAAATAGGGCCCTACGTGTGTGTGTGTATGTGTGTGTATGTGTGCATGTACTGTATCTGTGTGTGTGTGTGTGTGTGTTCGTGGGTGTGTGTGTGTGTATGCATGTACTGTATGTATCTGTTTGTGTTCATGTACTGTCTGTGCGTGTGTGTGTGCATGTGTACTGTATGTATCTGTGTGTGGCCATGTTCAGTGTGTGTGTATGTGTGTGCATGTACTGTATGTGTGCGTGTGCCTGTGCATGCACTGTATGTGGATGTGTGCGCATGTGTTTATGTACCTGATGTCTGCATGCTTGTGCATGCACCGTGTGTGTGTGTGTGTGTGTGTGTGTGTGTGTGTGTGTGTGTGTGGGGGGGGGGGCATGTGTGTGAACGGGGGAGGGGCGGCTGGCTCACCACCATGCCCGTCTTGAGCAGCAGGTAGTGCACGGTCTGGGTGACGTCCGCGGCGTGCATCAGGTTGTGGTAGGGGTTCTTGTGTTTGCTGTAGCCCACCTCCAGGGCCTCCACGAAGGACACCACCGCTGAGATGGGGATCTGCAAGCAACAGGACGAATCTGAATCGGTCAAGGTCAAAGAGGCTTCACACTGGAATCTCAATTCGATTAGTCCGCCAAGGGTGGGATAGTCCTGGATTATGTGAATGTGGAAGACCGTTGGCGTCGGCGGGAGGAATTTCCTATTGCCATTATAGCCTGCATATATATAAGCGTACAATAGTGGTTTTGAGTTAATATCCATAGTAGAGGTCATACCGAATTCATATCCTTATGAATATCAAAACCACTGAATAGTGTCAGGCTCTCGTCGAATCAGAGCTCGGGGTGAGCCACGAACTTTTACACATCCCCCCCCTCCCCCTTCTCCGCAGCCGAGTTGGTTCAAAGATAACAAACGTTTTATATCCTCTACTTTTTCGTTCAAAGTTCTCAGATGTTTCCACTCCCCAGTGGAGCAGCGCCGGTCGTAAAAACGTTACCGAGAAACGGTCGACGAAAACAGAGAGCGTTCATGATGAAGGCCAGACGTAACCCCTCTCTAGGACGCAGAACAAAAGCCCAATGTAAATCTGCCTGAAAGCAGACACTAAAAACCTGCCACGGACGGGACGGGACAATAAGCAGCTGTGGGAACGGATAAGGAAGTTGCAGTGAAGTGAAATCGGAGGGCCTCAGGCTGACCCACGCTAGCCTTATTTCGCCTGTACCTTGAAACGGCTGATGAGGTCGTAGCGGGTGAGCAGCTCGTAGAAGATGAACTTCAGGGCGTGGTCGCTGCTCGCCTCGTTCAGGGCGAACACGTCAAACGACCATTTGTCCACGTTCTGGGGAGGTAGCACAGACACTAATTAATAGGGAGGGAGGGGGGGGGGGGGAGGTTTTATACTTGTTGGTATGAAGGCTTGTGTTTTAGTTCTACCTGGTCTTACTCCTATAATTAATGTGTTTGTGTGAAATTGATGAAATAGAGATGAAACAAGAAACGGAGAAAGATAAATGGCTGAAATGAAGAAATAACGTAAGACGAGAAGGGTGTGTGTGTTCACATTTGCCTATGTGAGCGTGACCATGCGCATATGTGTGTATGTATGGGGTGTGTGTGTGTGTGTGTGTGTAGTGCGTAGACCTTACTGCTAATACCTTAAGCACAGATATTACAGAGGAAGGGTAGCTGAGTCCAACCATGTTGGAAGTGCGTCTGTACATCCTGTTTGGATAAGACAAAAATAAAGAAAATGGATTGAGCATCCGTCAAATACAAATCTGATCCTTAATGAAGACAAACATAGGCTACTTTAAAATGATCCTTGATCTACTGATGACTTCTCAGAACCCATTCGTTCGGGTCTAGGGACTGCTAAAACTTTTAAACATCATTTTTACCACATTGTTTTGTGGTAAAAATACTCAAACTTCAGGTATGGCGCTCGGTGTATGGTTCTTCATGCTTGCAAAGGCTACAATGTTGCATGCTGGGTAATTCTGAATAGTAAAGGCAACTGAACGGTAACAGTAAATAGCTAATCATATCGAAATTCCACTTCAAAACCTCATAAGGTTGAAGTGAAAGTATTGTTTGCACTGGCTCTGCTGTGGCAATCCCGTGAGGAAACCCTGTGAGGAAATACGGTCCAGGTGTGAGCCCCACAAGGTATGAATTAATAAAGTGTGTGCGCTTGCCCTCCCCCGTGTGTGTGTGTGCGTCCACAAATTCTGCGTGTGTCTGTATTTGTGTTTTCCAATGTCCACGCACCTCGACTGTGTGTGCGTGTGTGCGTGTGCGTGCGCGCACGTGTTCACCTGGACCCGAACGCCAAAACAACAACAACTGTGCGCGCCACTTCACAAGCCATTTCATCTGGCTGACATTTGAAGTGCCCTGGCCCCACCCCTCCTCCACCCCCCCACCCCTCCAGGTCTGGCTGGAGGGGGGGGGGTATCACGCCCCACCGGCCCCCCACCTCTCCACGAAGATGCCGGCCTGCACGGCGTGCACGATGCTGCGGAAGCGTGGCTTCTCCTCGGTGCGCCGCAGCATCAGCCCCATCTGGCGCGTGAAGGTGGAGGCCAGCCAGTCACGCACCTCCGACGGCACAGACTCAGACTGGATGTCACTGAGCTCATCCTCCGTGTCCACAAGGCGCCTGGACGGGGGAGGGAGGGAGGGAGGGAGGGAGGGAGGGAGGGAGGGAGGAAGGGAGGGAGGGAGGAAGAGAAGGAGGGAGGGAGGGAGGAGAGAAGGAGGGAGGGGTGGAGGGAGGAGGAGGGAGAGAGGGATGGAGAGGAGGGAGGGAGGGAGGGGGGAGGAGGGATGGAGGGAGAGGAGAGGGAGGAGAGAGGGAGGAGGGAGAGGGAGGGAGAGGAGGGAGGGAGGGATGGAGAGAGAGAGAGGAGGGGAGGGAGGGAGAGGGAGGGAGGGAGGGAGAGGGATGGAGGGAGGGAGAGAGGGGGAGAGGGAGGGAAGGGAGGGAGGGAGGAGAGGAGGAGGGAGGAGAGGAGGGAAGGGAGAGAGGGAGGAGAGAGGTGGAGGGAGGAGGGAGGAGAGAGTAGGAGGGAAGGGGAGAGGGAGAGAGGAGGGAGGGAGGGAGGAGAGGGGAGGAGAGGGAGGAGGGAGGGAGGAGAAGAGGAAGGAGGAGGGGAGGAGAGGAGGGAGGGGGAGAGGGGGAGGAGAGGAGAGGGGGAGGGAGGAGGGGAGGGAGGGGGGAGGGAGGGAGGAGAGGGGAGAGGGGGAGGAGGGGGAGGGGATTGAGGGAGGAGATTGAGGGAGGTAGAGGGAGAGGATTGAGGGAGGGGGGAGGAATGGTGAAAGGAAAGGGATAGAGGGATGGGAGGAAGGGAGGGAGGGAGGGGGGATGGAGGGAGGGAGGGAGACAGGAGGGAATAAGAGGGTGGTAGGATGGAAGAGAGAAATAAAGAAATAAACCAATCCTAAATTAATTGTCATATATGTCACAAATGCAGGCTTCAAAGCTCATTGGGACATTGCGACAGGAATTCAACACATCACAGGCCATTCAAAGCATCACTGCTGTGTCTTCGGCTCCGTTTTAATGGCGCGACGGCATTATTATCCCGATAGTCTATACTGCGGTACGGCCATGTCCAGGGCCCCGACAGTTCACTCCTTGTCCAGCTGTTGTCATGGCGCTGCGAAGCCGATCATAATCTGTGGTCTGCGCAGATGATTACGTCTTGCATAATTCCATAAGCCAGATCATACAGTATCTGTCAGGGCTGGGGAGCCTGGCCGTAGGCCTCTAGGTTTACATTAAAATAGCAGAATCACATCGGGTTGAGAAATCAAAACAGTGACGTCATCGCGTGACCTCTGTGGAGCGGCTCGGACCGTTTCTAGATGAAAGGTTATCAGATCTCCTATAAGCGGCCTGGCGTTATCAGCGCTGTGCAGCTACGTCTCTCTGCAAGGGACAGAATTGAATTTTTAAAGAGCCGGGGCGTTCTAAAGGAAACCGTCGGGGTCTCTGAGTTTGTGATCGGTTGAAGTCCTGATCTGTGTGTGGCTCCTCTGGTGTACCTGGTCTCCTCGACGTACACCGATTCGAGCACGGTGGCCGCGTACTCAAGGTTCTTCTTCAGGTCCACCAGAGACGCCTCCCCTCGCTCCAGCTGTTTCACCAGACATCTTAACCTGGAGAAAAACACAAACACACACAGGTCACTTCACGGCCGCTTCAACTGTCTAGTTTTCCCCGGCGAGTGAAAGGGTTGAGGTATGAGAGAGTTTGGGCCTTTTTTTTTTTAATGTTTTGATTGTTTGTTCACTCAGTTCCCAGAATTTAATGATGACTCACATTTGTGTGTTTTCTTTGTTGACTAGGATTGAATGTTAATGTGTTATAGAGACATTTTTGTCACCAGATCAATCCAGATGCTCTAAAATTATTCTTCAAAAACTTTTAAACCACATATTTATATTCCTCAAGTTTCCAGCCGAGCTGAAAAACGATTACCAAAATTAGTAGGCTACGTCAATAACAAGTGAAATACCATTCACTGCCTTGGAAGTCAAGTGCTTTTCTTCAGAGTGTATTGGCTCCCTTTAAGGCTACACTAGTGTTTACTTATTGCTGAAGCATTACACAAGAAGAATGTTGTTTTCTTTTACAGCTGCTAAAGGTATTATATATTTTTTTTTAATGAGATGGTGAGGCAGAGGAAACAAACAATCGGCTGAACTAGAGAAGTACCATCCTCATACTCAGTTTTCATTGTTTGGTACTCTGCAATGCTCATTTTACCCATGGTTCACAAGATAGTACTGTGAACTACCGGTCACACTAGCGGTATTAGCATTACACAACGGCGGATGGGCCCTCAATGTACTAATTGATCATAAAAAGAAACTCCCAAGCATTCTGTTGCTCCGACACCATTCTCTTTAATGACATTAATAAATGAAATCTCTCGGTGGAATGTTACATTACACGACTTAACGGGTGACATCAGTGACGGTAAAAAGCCCAGTCTGCCTCCCTTCCTGTCCTCTCGTTCTCCGGCCGCTGCCAAGGATTGCAATCACTTCCCGAGCCTTGCCAAAAAAAAGACAGCGGCGGTTAAATTAAACTTATGGTCCCGAAGAGGAAATGGCTGAGCAGAATAGAAAAAAAAAACAATGAAATAATAAAAACCGCCCAAAAGAAAAGTAACAACAACAATAACCCCAGCGGTGGCGTCAGAAGGCGATATGAGCCAGGCACGTGATGCGGCTGACGGGTGAACTAATGATGGTGATTAACAGCAGCTGTGCACCAGTGAGCTCTCCAGCTAACCTGCTCCAAACAAACCAAACAGTGCTGATTTCTTAGGACAAAGCTCCTCATCAGGGCACGATTCAACCATAAAATGGCGACTTTCGATTCTATAATTGGCCGCTTGTTTTTTTTTTTTTAAGGACTGTGTAACAATACCGCATGGACGCGGTGCTTCCTGTGGCTAGCAAGCTTTTGTTTGTCGCACAATGGAATAAGATTGGATGGCCAGTTAAAATGAAACGTAATCCAGTTGTTGTTTTTCAGCATCAAGGTTTGCTCAAGAAAACAACAAGGTTTTTAAACACTATATGAAGCGCAACCATTCCCCTTTTTCAAGTCCCGCCCTTTCCGCAGCAAAATAAAATGGATGCAAGTTTAAGTTGTCAACATTTATGTCAGCCCCAAGAAGATCATTGAACCTGCTTTTATCCCCACACAAAGTGAAAAGCTGGGTTAATATCCAACTGCCCTCGCAAACGGACATTCAGACAACGGACTAAGTGAAACATCCTTATCATGAAGCCAGGGTGTAATCTGTCTAACGTATGATGGATCCCCTCACAATATTAATGCAACCATAATCTAAAGAAGAAAGGGTAAAAGAACAAAGAAGTATAATACAGCCTTTAATGATGTCAATACATTATTCTCTTGGTGTAATATAGAACCATCAGTGCATTAGTGCTAAATGTATTAAATACATGTTTTTGTATAATTGTATCACTGCCAATGCCTTGATAAGAGGATCAGAGAGGATTGCTTGACTTTGGATGTATTCCAGCTGAGATATATTTTTATGAATGTTCAAAAATGTAGTTTATTGCTTTTTTCAAAGGCGGCTGCATTAGACAGACAAGTGCAAGAGTCCAGAAAATTGAAAGCCCTTCATTTCGGTGCACTGAATTATAGTGAGTCATCTATGCAACTGATGCCTGGTTACTAAAGTTCTGTTGAAACATTTCAAGTTTGCTGCCAAAGATTGTTCACCAAAACGTAATGAATTCATATCTATGCAACTGATTCCTTGTTACCAAATTGTTTTGTTTGAAAAAGTTCACCTAAGTTATAAAGTGGCTTCCTATTTAGCGGATACAGAGGCTGAGGCAAGCACAGACAGGCCCAGAAACACAAAGTGATGTTGACTGTGTTGTTGACTGAGTGATGTTTATTTCATGTGGTCTGATTGGTTCAGTCTGGTGAATGGAGACAGGGAGATAGCATCTAAATGAGTACACACTCCCTTTCAATTATACAGCCTTAGACGGATTTAGTGGCATCCAGCATAACGAATTTGGCAGAGACGGAACATAATATTCATTCATAGTCAAGTACTTTTTAATTAGTTTATAATCCCATGAAAATAAGAATCGTTGTGTTTTGTCATCTAAGATTCAGAGTTTTATATCTCAATTTTATTTCTACAGTAGCCAAGAACGGGCATACCTCTTTTCAAAAGTTTTTATAATTTTTTCGCTGTATTCAAATGAGTGCCATCACCTATAACTGATCTGCACCTAACTATTTTTTCCAAATGGCAGTTGCCTTTCATTTGACAAATAGCATTGCTCGCCATGGCAACCAACTACTCCCTCCCTCCCCCGATGGCCACCTTCGTACAGTTAAACATGTACAGCTCCATTATCCAGACAGTAGACATCTTCCATTTTAGTGGGCTCCGATCTGTGTGCTACCATCGCTATATCAGACGTGTTGGTACCAACACAGCTAATTGCGGGCCGCATCGGGATCATGCTGTGGGAAACGTGTTGTGATGAATCTCCACGACCGAACCACTACCTTTCACAAGCTATACCTCCCAATCCACATCTGTGTTTAAAAGACAAGGTTGGGCACGCTGAAACCAATGTTCTGCTCCATAGAGACACCTATAGGACACAGAGACACTAAAGGATTAACGCCGCTGATATGAAAATAGACACAGTTGTCTATTTTCTACTTGTCCGGAGGGGTTGACGTTGCAACAGGATGGATAACACAACATACGCAATGCACACAACAAAAGATAAGCGACATCCTTGCCACCTGAATCCAGCCACGACTATACAAATGCATTGTTTCCCCATCGACCTCCAATCAGATAAACTTTGTTTCTAGTAAGCATTTGGCTGTGCAAAGGCATGCCAGCGGTGCAGGGGCTGGACCGCAGTGCTTGCATGCATACATGTTTCCCTGCAGCCTCCTGTTCCAAAGGCATCTGGCCCTCACAAGCCACACAATCAACGACCCGGGGTCAATGTTATCGCCCGGGGAGATTAGCGAGCTCCCGGGTGACATGGCGCAGGTCGTCCACTGATAGTGGGGGGATACGGCCTGCTGCCGCACCGTGACTCAGATAAGCCCCGCGCCTTGCAGAGCAGCCAGGCAGCTGAGGCTCTGATTTGCGACTGTATAGGGAGAAGTCGATTGAATGTTTTTTCTCAAAGTAAAGATGCATTTATGGGCATGCATCAGAGGGAACGGAAGACGTCAAGCCAGTTGCTATTTGCTGCAGCCTCTCCATCTCTGAGTGGTTTTTGTTATCGATCGCAGCCGACGTGAGCTCTAAATGACGTCCTCAGGTGGCGGGGTTGTACGGAGGGGGGGTGGGGGGGGGGGGGGGGAGAATACTCGGTTTTTATTCAACGCAATGATTTTGGTTTCATCTTTTTTTAAGTCTGAATAACAACCATTGAATGAGATGAAACGTATCTGTATATTAAGTTTAACACGATTTATGAGATTGTTCATTCATCAAGCATGCTGGGCTGGTGAGTAAACAGGCTGAAAAAGGTGGATGGGTTGACGAGTGTAAAATACTGCATGTCGTCCTCACACCCGCTGTGTCCTTGAGAACGACAACAGCTCACCCAGCCTGCATTGCAAATGTGTCAACTAAAAGCTTTGGCGTAACACATTTGCTTTTCAAAACACTTTTTTTTTTTGTTTTTTTGATTCACAACGTCAGACACACAATGACACAAGACAGCCAACGCAGGTTTCTCCCAAGGTTTGTAAATTGGTGCACTTCCCCTGACAGTGTTTGGTAGCTTGGGTGCTTCGGCTGACATTGAACAAAGCATGTCTCCCACGGGAGGCTCAAGTGACAGAGTGTGACAAAAAGTGGCGTAGAGACAGCTTTAAATAAAAGATCACTGATTGGCTGAAAGCAACCCTTTGTGCGTCGAAACGATCAGCTGAGAAACACACATCAAAACTGTGTGCTGCTTTCTAGACTGCTCTGAAATTCAACAAACGATTGTAAAACATGAAATGCACGCAAGAGGGATGATAGGCCCGCCACCAAACAAACCTGTCCAGAACTGAACCCGTCATTTATGAACGTTAAAAAACAAACGTGAAAGGTTTGCTGTTCTTTCTGTCATCTCCCAAACACTACCACACTATTTTAACTTTTGATGCCAGAAGCAGAGGACATCCTGTATCTGTACCTCTTTAAAGAAGCTACTTTTTTAATATTATAAATGCTTTTGTCGGGACATCCTCGCTCAAAGCTCAAATGCAGGATGGTGGCGGCTGGGTCTCAGTACAAGTGAGAACACATCCCCCACCTTATTCCGACCGCTTGATTCCTCTGCTCCCCCAGGGCTTCAGCGTGTTCCTGTTCTGGTTTCAGAAAACAAATCGACCAAACAAATCCCAACCTCTGACGCCACGGTCCACCGTAGAGCCCCTTCTGCATCCCCAAACAGGGGGAGGGAGGGCTGTGCTCGGCAGGTTCCTCGGCTGGGCCGTGGACAACGGCGTTGAACTTCTCTGTTTTTAACAGAGCCATTTGCAAACTGTAAAGATGGGGTTTGTTTCGAGTTTGAGCCGCCAACACTAGGATCATTTATCCTTACTGTCTCCAAATAACAGAAGTGTTTTATGAGGGGGGGGGGGGGGGTTGCTATATACGCAAATGTGTGGTTTTGGAAGTAGGAGGAGATCACATCATCGCTTGAACCATGGGAGAACATTATTTCCACAAGGTCAACCTTGCTCAGATAGGGAAGGAACAGTGCTGGGCCACAAGCCCAACAAGCCAAACAAGTCTTCAAAACAGAATCAAATCACCAACTAGATTATATATATATATATATATACAAGTCAACTGCTTTCAAATTGTAATCAATTAGTGAAAGCTCCACACTAAGCCAATCAGCTAAATTGTAATTAGAATGCTTTGGTGACACCTCAAGGTGTATGCGCACAGAAAGGATTAGGTGTGCTTTCCCCATGTAGTGAAACGATGTGAGTTAACCATAATTAGAAAAAAAATCCCTTCTACAGGCATTTAACAAGGCTTTCAGATATCAGCCCAGCCCTCTTGATTTACTGTCATGCTAAATAAACTGACTTCAGCAGAATCAATGATACTATGATCCCGCTGGGAAAAGGGCTGCATTACAGAGATACAGTGGTTTATCGACCAAGAGCAAATTCATAGTTTGAAAAGCTAGATGAATTCATCTCCCATATGGGCTTTTATAGGCCTGCTAAACAGTGAGTACATTACCGAGCCACGCATAAAACTAAACACCATAAATTCTGAAACTCCCAGGGTCGTAATTCCAAAGCCTAGATTTTTACAACCGCTTCTGAATTATCTGTCAGATGGCACACTTTTTTTTATTGAGGATAAGAATAGGACGCCACAGACTTAATGAGGAAAGTGTGACACAGTGCAAAAGAGAGAATGTTGGGGATTTGGACATAACTGAAAATACCTTCTTATAACTATATTATTGATACTGTGCTAGTGTTTAATATGTTTTCAGTATCAACAGATAGTCTGCAATATTCCACTCAAGAAAATCCATAATACCTCCGCAACATATTGATGTAGTTATTGTTGTTGCAGAGAAAGACACATGTTCCAAACAACATCTGTTGTGCATTCAAGTTTCAGTTTCATCTTTCACATACTGTTCCCATATAAAGTCTGAACATTTTTATAGTATTTCACTTTCACAACTTCACCGGAAAACAATGCATCTGACCATTGCCTCGTATTCTCAGCCTCAATTGTCATTGCATGTTGTTCATTATTAGGCTTGAGAGACAAGATATTAAATTTAGCGTTTCGCAATGAATCAACCTGCCGTTTGTTAGGCAGCCATTGATTTCCACGTACGAGCATGGCCATACGTTGATCAAAAAGCTACAGCCAATCAGAATAAATAACAAAGTGATTGAAGCGCTTGATCTCGTCACTCTTGCCAGATGCAGTGGATAGTTTAAGCAAAAACATCTCCTCTGGGAGAACCCTTCTGTTCAATGAATGGTCCTTTCATTTCCCAATAGGCCCACGGTCGGACCGATTTGCGGAGAGAAACAGAACTTGAACTTCTGAGGTAAGGATGGTCTCACAAGGCAGGGCTACTACGAGCTTCCACTGGGAGCGGCCCGTTTGTCCACCAAGCAGCAAGATGGCCAGAGAAAGGAGGTGGCATTCTCTGCACTCGTTCTTGTGAAAGCAGACACCGCTAATTGCCCATGGGCACCGGAGGGCAGCGAGGGGACCCGGAGAAACACCTGGAGAGGCCAATGAGCTGCAGTGTAAGCTACATACAAGCTACACTGTGCTGGGTCTCTGCATAATTAATACTCCTTTATTACTGGTAATGATGATGGTGACATTCTCTCTCTCTCTCACTCTCTCTCTCTGTCTCATTTTATGACTGTAATAGAACATTGAATTGGGAGCTTTCAACAAGATTTAAAATAACAGAACAATAGATTATTGACAGTAAAGTCTTGATTTGTTTACATGCCCTACTTCCCAGTCTGCAAAAAATTCTGAGAATCTACAGAAAAGAATGCATGAAAATCCACTGGTACTTATTCCAAAACATTCCAGGAATGGTTTCCAGAAGAGCTTTATTTTTATGTGCATGTACGGTTCATTGTTGTTGTGGCCCTGCAGATGTGGACCGGGATAAAGCCTTGGAAAAACAATCTCTGGTTGGGGACTTAGCCTCCCAGTCCTGATGGAAGGTTGTCTGTAATCTTCCAGAAACACACAGCCATGGACAGAGCCCTCTCCCCCCTATCGCAGGAAACCAATCACACAGCAGAATACAGATCCAATACTCTTCCCTCACAAGAGTCTGCTTCACTGGTCTACTGCTTAAGTCATGGGTTTTCTGTATCTATGATCAATTTGTGATTTAGATGTATTAATCTTTTGCTCACAATGCCCAAAAGCATATTCTTATAAGTTAGGCTATTAAATTAATTAGATGCCGTCAGGCCTATTTAAAGAGGTCTGCTGACGCTCAGTTTCATAACTATCATTGTTATTTTATCGTTGTTATTATTTCCTACTTGTAGTTTCAGATCCCAGGGGGATATATTAGCGTCGGCTGGCACTTAGCGAAGCAAACAAACCGGAGAAGGTTCAGGCTCAGGTCACACCTGACCCCCTGCATACAAATGTAATGCAATTCAGCATGCAGCTTCCCCATTTCTACCAAAGGGGAAGCCAGCATGCAGCTCTTTAAGAAATGTGCTCAAGTTATAGTCAGCCGAGCCATAAAACCAGAGTGTTTGGACATTAGCATAATAGAGTCGTATAGGTCACGTTTCCCCCGTTGAGCATTTTGTATTGACAGCAACATTCCCTATTGCTTTTCTGTGCTTTGTGCCCCCGGGCATCAGCCCATCTATGCACTTTGAAAAATGCCATGAAAAAGAGTGTAAATGGGCTCCTTTGCCCTTGAGTACTTTGAGTGTTGAAATGTTGAAAAAAGAAATGGTGTCTAGTTGAATGTGGACATATAGGGAGGGTCATCGTATCGAAGGAATCAGACTCTCCCCACATCCATCACGACTTAAAACTCAGACCTTGGAGCAATATACTGAACCCGAATGGACCCCTGAAATAAAACAATTGTGATCCATTCATCCCCTGTTCCTAAATGGGGCACGGCACGTAAATACATGAGTTGGAAGCAGCATTGTGTGTGAAGAGAACTTTGTGAAGAGAACGTTTCTCTTCAAAGACATGAATGACAAGAGCATGCAGGGGCAATCTATTGGCTATGTCGACAAAGGTTCTATAAGCTTGAGCAAGAGTAGCCCTGCCTACCCAGTGGCGGTTATACGTCCAGTTACGCCCAGGGCAAGACTTCCTCCAAGCGGGGGGGGGGGGGGGGGTTGTATCATGACCCTACGGACTTCATGGGGGTTTCATTCCGTCTGGGCACGGCACCTTCTCAACGAGCAGATGTGCCTGCAGCCAGAGGGGGTCGCCAAAACACCAATTCCCCACACAATGGTATGCCCCTTTTCCACTGCCAAAATAGTCCCGACTCTACTCGGTGCGGTTAGTGCAGCCCTACACTACACGGCACGGTACCAGTAAATTTTCGCTTTTCCACACAAAACCGTGGCCTGGAACTGGGCGGAGTCGGAGGGCGGAGTCGGAAGTGTTCCGCGTTGATCCGTCCAGGTCCCTCTGTACGCGATCCTCGGACACCACGCATAAAAAGGTCTGAACCTCGCTCATCGACCAAGGGTTGGTTCTTCTTCTCATGTCTTCCATTTTTCTTATCGTTTTGTCAGTGTTGCTCTCGCAGTTTTGTTTGTGTTTTCATACATGACGGGTGAATGTTTAAAGACCCCCGCGCTTCGTCGCACATATGACGTCATTTCATCTAACCAATCAGTGGACAGCACTGTTCACGTGACTTTTAGGCCCTGACTCGTTACCGCCTACCTACCTCTGAAACAGGTACGAACAGGTACTGAAAACCGTAACGGCTCCCGCCTCCAATCCGCAGTGGAAAAGCTCTCAAATCAGGGTAGTCGTGCAGAGCCGTGTTAAACCGTTGCGAAAACGCGCAGTGGAAAAGGGGCATTAGGTACTTCATTGAAAACTGCTACGCAGCGCGTTTTTTTTTTTTTACTGCTCGTGGCGCCCCCCATGTGATTTGGCGCCGCCCACAAATATGGTGCCAAGGGCGGCTGCCTGGTTCGCCCGTGCCTAAAACCACCACTGTGCCTACCACTCAATGATTGGATAAAAGTGTTGTAAAGCATGGTAAATATGAGTGAAATAGTCCACTACTAAATAGCAGTGGACTGCAATGATGATACACAGACATCCATCCACTGATGAAGGGGTCAACCATGCACAGGAACGGGCAGCTTATCCCAGGCAGACAGGCCGCTCTACCTCCTGAGTCACCACCAGTCCTACAACCCCTCTCTTTTCTCCCAGCCAATCCAAAGAACGAGACAGGACAAGCTGTCTCTAACGTTATTTCACCTTTCAAAACACCGTGCCAAGCCGAAGTTTCTCTGCAGCAGAAAAGGGAAAGGGTGGGCAAATGTGTGCCAGCATTTGAATAATGTACTCTTGTTGTTATTCCCTGGGTTGTGTTTGATTAGCATAACCGGTGGCGCATGGCACGCCTTACACCCCCACGCAACCGCGTCTCCCATCCGTTTTCAAACACGCCGGCCCGTTCTGATAGAGGTGGCGACAGTGCTAGATTCCTTTGGAGAAAATAGTTGTTATTCAGTGGAGTCAAGACTCAAGACTCAAGTCAGAGTGCCTAACTGTTGAAGCGGAGAAAGAAGTTCTGTGAGGGAAAAAAATCTATATCAAGAAAAACTCTCAACTATACACTATGAACACACACGTTTATGAATTATGTAGTTGCCAACTTGATTTTTAAACGTACTTAGACTTGGATTTATTTTGAGTATGCTGGCAGAAAGGTCTATTTGTTTTGTTAAACAAATACTAAATGATCCATCCCACTAGTACTTTCAATTGATGTTTCTTTAAATGTCTATTGCTTAATAATGTTAACGACAATGTGCACCAATGAGACACATTAACATAAACATTTGATGGCTTTTAAATTCTCCCTAAGCCTATTAATTTATTTATAATGATCGACGTTGATCAATACTGCTTCTTGGACATTCATTTATTTTTAATGGGCTCCTTAGACCGGCTGCTTCAAGCACACACTAAAACACCAGCCATCTCAATACTGTGTATATTAAGCACATACAAATACACAAGCATTATTCTATTGGAAGCAATAGAGATTCACCCAACACCTTTGTGTCCACATGATCAACCGGTCATCCTGTGAAACGTGAGCTTCATCCCGTTTCGGACATTTCTCCCATGTGTTGTGCTCTAATCCCTAAACCCACCCTGTTGCCTACTTAATCCCCCCAGCGGATTAAAAATATGCATCCCACAGAATGAGAGCAGGTCTATAGGATAAAGATAAACAGGGAACGAGGGGAGGGAGAGTTACGTAAAGAGAGAGAGAGACAGACAGAGAGAGAGAAATACAGTATGAGAGAGAGACAGACAGAGAGAGAGAGAGAAATAAAGTACGAGAGAGAGACAGACAAAAAGAGAGAGAAATAAAGTATGAGAGAGACGAAGAGAGAGAAATCAAGTAGGAGAGCGAATGACAGAGAGAAATAAAGTATGAGAGACAGACAGACAGAGAGAGAAATAAAGTATGAGAGACAGAGAGAGAGAGAAATAAAGTATGAAAGAGACACAGAGAGAGAAATAAAGTATGAGAGAGCCAGAGAGAGAAAGAAATACAGTAGAGAGAGACAGACAGGGAGAGATAAATAAAGTATGAGAGAGAGACAGAAATAGAGAGAGAGAGTGAGAGAAAGACAGACAGGCAGAGAGAGAGAAATAAAATATGAGAGAGACAGAGAGAGAGCGAGAGAGAGCGAGAGAGAGAGAGAGAGTAGAGCGAGAGAGAGAGAGAGAGAGAGAGAGAGAGAGAGAGAGAGAGAGAGAGAGAGAGAGAGATGAGAGAGAGGAGAGGAGAGAGAGAGAGAAGAGAGGAGAGAGTAGAGAGAGAGGAGAGAGAGAGAGAGAGAGAGAGGAGAGAGAGAGAGAGAGAGAGAAGGAGAGAGAGAGAGAGAGAGAGAGAGAGAGAGAGAGAGAGAGAGAGAGAGAGAGAGAGAGAGAGAGAGAGAGAGAGAGAGAGAGAGAGAGAGAGAGAGAGAGAGAGAGAGAGAGAGAGAGAGAGAGAGAGAGAGAGAGAGAGAGAGAGAGAGAGAAGCTATGCGAGCGAGACCGAGACAGGGTGGATGCCCGTTAGTCCCAGGATGGAATAGGGAGGTAATTTTGAAGCCTCAGAGCAACCTCCTTCTATCCAGTGAGGCTGAATGGGGGAGACACCTCCTGGATGGGGAGGCTTCTGTCCAGAGTTAGTGTATTCTCTTTAAGGTCAGCTGCTACTCAACCCACCCCAACACACAAACACACACGGGGTAGAAGTGCACCGGCAAGTCCCTTAGGTCCCGCTATACCAACAGTCCAGAGTAGTCACGACGCGCCCTCATGGTGATCCATGGAGTGCGGTTAGGTGTAACTTTAGTGCTTTATGTGTCTCGGCTAGCTTGCGTTTGGGCAGCAGCCAGACAATGCAAGGTGATGGAGGAAAGACAAGATGGCTGTTATCTTTCTATTTTGAAGACGAAGTTCTACATTTAAAAAAGATCAGCAGGTCAAGCCTGTTTTCTGTACTGCCCAGTTTGTAGAACTGCAAAAGAATGCATGGAAAATACTCAAAGTTCTACGACATTCCAGGCATGGATTTCATTTTCCAGAAAAGCACGCTAGAACAAATGGTTTTAATAATTAAGGCCCAGCATTACTTTATATGATCCGATATATTGAGCATGACTACTATATATTTAACTACCTCTAGAGTGGCAAAGCCCTTGGACAAAGCTCTTACTTTCACAGCAGGCTTACAATAGTAGTTTGTTCTCGGTGTCGACATAAAAACTAAACGTGACAAATAAAACAACCACAACAACGAGAAAAAAAAGCAAAAACATGACACCCACTGCAAACCTCCCTAAAGCATCCACACATTACCGTGGCAGCATCACGACCAGGCCTGCCATTAGGTAACCCCACTTCAGCCTCACAGCGAGACATCATTTTTTAGGAGGCTTTCCAACACTGCTTAGCTAGCCCCATGCTAGCAGCCATCAGCAGGCTTTTACTGTGCCAACCTCGATTTGGATATGGATTTCTTCTAGCCGCTGCGCCAGCTACACAGGGGCACGGAAAAGCCCCATTTTCAAGCATTTACAGACGTTTATCCCGCACGGAGGCAATCAAGATGTAGCGAGATGATGTCTCCCGCTGTCGCCAGTACAGAAAAACAGAACTGAAATTGACTCATTGATTTAACACAGTCAAATAAAAGTCAGAGAGGGATAGTACGAAAATATGAAATGTATTGTGTGCAAATTGACATTCATGTATAAGGAACAAATGAATGAATGAACAGTCTGTTGATCTGCTTGTATGCCTGAGTATGTCTTTTATGTAGTGGTGTATCTGTTGTGTGACCCTTGTAACTTAGGCAACGGTGATAGAGCCATCCTCGTCAGAGGGGGGGAGACTCTCACCCCAGCTGGAGGTGAAGGGCGGGAGAGGCTTAAAAGGGAGAGCCCTAATGTAGTTTACTATGGAGGAAGGTGTTTCGGGCGAGAAGGTGACTCCCACACACATACACACGCACAACCACACACACAGGGAAGCACGAATACGCAGTAGAAGACAGGAAGGTCTGACAAGCTAACTCGTTTTTCAATCGTAAGATGAAATGAGATTAGGTTTCAGACTGAGACAGGACATAATGGCGTTATACTGTCTTGTGGTCAAAGCTCAGAGTCTATTAGAGGTTATTATGGTAATATTCCCCATGTCCTCACAGCCCTATCTAGTCTGCCCCTTCTATTATGTCCGATCACAAGGCCTGCAGCTTTAAGTGTGTGCACATGTAACTCACAAACGTGTACAAAAAATGTGTACACTGTTATTACAGTGTCTATCATACATGACAGCGTATACAAGGTTGTAATCAACCTGCCATTGCCATGTACCTGTTATGTACGTTATACTAGGATTTCCTATCATGATAACTGTGAGAGAAAGACAGAGAGATGGGATATAAAGGGGAATCAGCCTTCGGTTTGGATGTCTCGCTCTCTCATTCTCACACACACACACGCACACACACACCTACACACACACACACACACACACACACACACACACACACACACACACACACACACACACACACACACACACACACACACACACACACACACACACACACACACACACACACACACACACACACACACACACACACAGAAGTGTGGTCTTTGATAAATGGAAATGTGCAGAGTGGTGCACCGTGGCAAGCGAGGTCAACATTGTCCTTCACTCCCTAGATAGAGGACAGGGTGGTCCACTGAACATCAACCACACACACACACACACACACACACACACACACACACACACACACACACACACACACACACACACACACACACACACACACACACACACACACACACACACACACACACACACACACACACACACACACATATAAATAACAACAGACACACATAAATAACCTTGCATTTTCGGCTTTCACAACCAGAGAGACAACTTTTGACGCATAAAATAAAAGTGCTCCAGCTTTTAAATGTAAATGAATATTGATTTATGATTATTTAAAGCAAACATTAATCCACAAAAGTGATGAAGAGTGAGTCAGAACAATAGGAAGATTTAAAAACTTCAAAATGAATCAGTTAGTTCTTAATGAATTGGCATCTATCACTGTCTGTCCGTGACCAGAAATGGACTCCAATGCAATCCAGGCCCATTCTTTAAAAAATTCCATGTTTGTGGAGCTGAACCGGAAGGAAAGACGAAGGGATGTGTGGTAAACACAACTCCTTCGATTGGCTTCAGTTTCTCGCCACTCGGCCAAGTTGGCGGTCATCCAAGAGTCGTGCCGATTTTCATGACATGGAGCACGTAAGGACGTCCATACAGTCCGCAAAACCCTCCAAAATGCCCACCTAAAGCTCTCGTCTAGCAGTGCCGGAAGAAACAATTGACTGTTGGATTTCAACCGATTTTAAGTGAAATACAACATTCCTGTTTGATCCCCTGCCCCACCTGCCCCGCGGACTCAGCCCTGTCCTCCAACACCTGGACCTCATCCCCTGTTCCAGAGTCCCGATTGTGAAGGGGTTTCACAGCTTTTGGATGGCACTGTGTCAGTTCAATCAACGAACACATTCCCAATTAAAACCGCGGTCAATTGCTGCATGTCCTCCCCCCGTGTCTCACACACCTTTTCCTCTATCTCACTCTATAATAAAAAGCATTAAAAATGCAAAAAAAAAGACTTCAAGGGTGTATGGAGCTGTCATGGAGCTGTTGTAATTGTAACAACCGAATGGCCAAATGCGCCAGTGGAAATCCACGAAAAAAGCTAATTTGGAGTATAGTTCATCCTGCAGCGTTGCCGCGTCTCACCGGTGGGGTCACACTCTATTAAAGGCTCAGTTAAGCAGCATTAATGTGATGCTTGGCGTGGATCTAGCATATGCATGACGCCAAAGGAGGTCTCCCTTCCCCTTCCAACCCCCACCTTTCTCTGCATTCTACCCGGTAAAAGGTTTTCTTTGTGTGTTTTTTCTACAGGTTCTGCCAGAGGACCCTTAATTCCTATCGAGCCTTCAGTTTTTCTTTTTTTTTTTCCCTTCTTTATAATCCTACCGTTTCTACCTTTGCTAAAATAAGTTGTTGAGACTGAACTGGTGCACAAGGAGTCGCTAATAGGCATCACAACGCAAAGCTTCCTGCACTCAATGCTGGACCACGAGCCGGATTGTATACCTTGACCTGTGCACTGCTAATCCACTACAGAAAACCATGAAGTTGTTTCCCTCGAGGCAACCTCAATCTGCCTTTTACCATTGGACAGGGACAAATCTAACTTTCATTGTACACTTTACCGACAATTTTGTTTGACATAACAAACCCAAAAGACATGTCTTTTTGGCACCCAAAAAAACGTACAACTAAATACACAATGGCCTAGCCATTGGCTCAGGAAGGTGTAGGGCGCATATCACAAAGCAAGATTCAAGGGAAGGATAAATTAGCCTCCGTCCGTCTCAAAAGTTGTACATTACGGATATAAAACATACCTCAGGCAGATATAGAGTAAACACAAGCCCCTGCTCCTCTACCTATATTTACAATAGAGCAGGTCAGCTTTGGCTTTTAAGACAGCTGTTTAGGCTACGAAACATCAGGACAGAGACTAGATTTGGAACTGCGTCACAGCAGGAAATTCTGCCCTCTCTGTGTGATTATGGCAATTCATTTAGCTGAAGTGTATCCACAAAAGAAGACATTCATTCAGAAAATTCTGATCACACAAGAGCCCATGTCTTTGACAAACAACAAAACAGGCCTTTGCAAGTGTGCACACAAATTCATAGACACACACACACGCGCAAACGCACACAAACACATAAACACACAAACACATTTGCTCACACTAGAACACACACACACACACACACATCTGTGCACACATATGCATATATACACACAGACACACACAGACACACACACATACACACACACACACACAAACATGCACACACACACACACAGCATTTCCAACACATCTTACATGACAGATGCACAGACAGGAGCTAAGCCGCACTAAGGAGGTTCATCAATCACGTTTGGATGAAAGAGTACTCC
>OLKM01000286.1:246541-249041 GCA_900291075.1 Melanogrammus aeglefinus | reverse complement strand
TCTCTCTCTCTCTCTCTCTCTCTCTCTTCTCTCTCTCTCTCTCTCTCCTCTCTCTCTCTCTCTCCTCTCTCTCTCTCTTCTCACAACCTCGCCCTCTCTCTCTTCTCTTCTCTCTCTCTCTCTCTCTCTCTCTTTCTTCTCTCCTCTCTCTCTCTCTCCTGCTCTCTCTCTCTCTTCCCTCCTCTCTCTCTCTCTCTCTTCTCCTCTCTCTCTTCTTCCTCTCCTCTCTCTCTCTCCTTCTTTCTCTTCTCTCTCTCTCTCTCTCTCTCTCGTCTCTCTCTCTCTTTCTCTCTCTCTCTCTCTCTCTCTCTCTCTCTCTCTCTCTCTCTCTCTCTCTCTCTCTCTCTCTCTCTCTCTCTCTACCTCACCCTCTCTCTCTCTGGACCCAGCACTTCCCTCTACTAACAACTCTTCCTTCTTTCCTTCCTTCCCTCTCTGCATTCTCCAGCCCCATGCCCCCCACCGATAAGATGGCCCTCTCCATCTCTCTGCACTCCTAACCTTTCCATTATTCTTTCTTCCTTCCTTCCATACCTCCCCCCCCCCCCCCCCTCCCCCCTCCCTCCCCTGAAGAGAAGCAGCCATCTCTCTCTCCATCTGCGAGCAGAGGAGAGGAGAGGCTGCACTGGTGAGCCAGTAATGACAAAGTCCCGGTGTTCCTCCATGTCAATTAGCCCCGCAGTAATTACACAGACACATATGGAGCTGTCAATCACCTGCGTGCTCCTCCGCACAGGAACTCAGCCAACCCCCCGGCAGAGAGGGAGAGTGAGGGACACTGGGAGAAAGGGCATATAGCGAGAGAGAGAGAGAGAGAGAGAGAGAGAGAGAGAGAGAGAGAGAGAGAGAGAGAGAGAGAGAGAGAGAGAGAGAGGAGAGAGAGAGAGAGAGAGAGAGAGAGAGAGAGAGAGAGAGAGAGAGAGAGAGAGAGAGAGAGAGAGAGAGAGAGAGAAATCTAGGGTCACAGAGAGAGAGGGAGGGGAGGAGAGCCTGACTAGCTAGAAACACAGATCGAGGGAAAGAAAGAGCGAGAACAAGAGACAGAGGAAAAGAGAGAAAGAGCGAGAGACAGAGGGACAAGGAGCAGAGAATCGGGGGCCATTATAAACAGCTAGCTCTACAATTTTCAGTGATTACCCTCTGTGCCAGAAAGGAGCAGATCAATCATACCTACTGGGAATCCCATTCATCAACACCAAATTCTGCAAACCGAAAATTACAAGTGGGACCCAAGTAAAACCCTAAATTCGTTTTTCTTCTTTTATATTTTCAGTTGCCTTGCTTAAATCTTGTGGAACTGAGGGGTTTGTGGGATTTACTTCAACAGCACTGCACTTCAAACATGAATTCACTAATTCTGGCACCTGCCGTGCCAGGTGCGAACAGAGCAGGTCTCCCATGTAGTTGTATTTATTTCTCACTATTTAAAGCAAAGGCTGCAGGCTTGAAGACGTGTTTACTCCGTATTGAGAAGCGGACAGCCGGGTGTCCTTTCAAGTATAAGAGACGATTCATTCATTGACCAGGGATTTGGCAGGTTTCTTTGACAGTGCAGAAAAAAACCCCAGCTTTTTTACACAATTCCAACAGTTTTTATTCGTTGTCATCGTTTCTTAGGAATCTGGCATCTTAATAAAGCCACAGATTTGAGGGATTCCTTTTTTTTTATTACTTCGACACAGCTCTACACCAGGCAGGTTCAGAAACAATACACTTAGGCTTAAATAATCCATTTAGAGCGGAGACATTGATAAATCCTTAGTTTGACGGCTTGTAAACAGATCTACTTGATAAAAAATAAGTCAATAGAAGTGCTGATTTCCCCAGAGCCCCCCGTGACATTCTCGACAGAGCTGAACGAATGAGACTTTAATATTAATATAGATAGTATCCAACCAATGGAAAGTATGTTTTATTCGAGTGGTTTAGCATACACTCAGTTTTGTCGAAAGGCCCCATAAGGACTTCAGCATTGCGCATTATTTAAAGAAACAGATGCTTAACAAGCAAGTAATTGTCTGAAGATAGAAAATTGGCAAAGTACAATTGATTCATAATACGATAATGATTGCAAATGCTACTCACTTGGTCAAAACAATTTAAAGAGCACAGAAGGGGGAAAAACACCCAATTGAAAATATTTAATTGAACTTCGTTTTGCTCCAGCATTTAGCAGTGCAGCATGGAAACAAGGGGGCTCATGGGTAATTTCGTTTTCACGCCACGTATGACTGCCAGTTTAATCTAAACTTCTGGTATAGGGGGCTGTAGTTTCTTGCCGCCAAACATTATGTGCCATTGTTAGCTAACAATGTGTGTGTGTGTGTGTGTTTTGCGGGGGGGTTCTCACTCGAGAGTAGTTGGGAGGAGGCTGGTTGTTTGCAGGGTGGGCGCCCAGATGGGCCTCACCGCATCAGGACTTACCTCTGTGACGTCTTCTTGTACTTCCTCCTGTGGGAGAGAGTGACAGGGTAAACGGAGGGCGCAGTGGTGGACATCT
>OLKM01000286.1:232491-238180 GCA_900291075.1 Melanogrammus aeglefinus | reverse complement strand
CACACACACACACACACACACACACAAACATACATACATACATACATACATACATACATACATACATACATACATACATACATAAAAAGATACATAGATACAAAGATAGATACTAAGTTAGAGACCAAATATATATATCTCCTATAGCTTTACGTTTTGGCTTTTAGAAATTATGCAAACCTTTGAAGAACCCACCCATAGATAGATAGTAAGTTAGAGACCAAATATACATTATCTGTTACAGCTTTACGTTTTGGCTTTTAGACATTATGCAAACCTTTGAAGAAACCCCAGGGGTACTCATACGAGTCATACCCCTTATTTCACCCTGGCTGGGTGCCGGGTTCAAACACCATCATAACTCCACTCACTCTCAATAGCTCCATGGCATGTCTCCTCCTTCATCCTACCCTACGTCTCCCTTCTTCTCATCCTCCTCCCTCTTTGCCCCAACCTCTCCCTTCTCCCAGCTTCCCTCCACTGTTGTTCAAGCCCTCTGAACAGCAGGGGGGTGGGGGTGGGGTGGGGTGGGGTGGGGGACCCCAGTTGTCTCTTAATGTCGGCGTCTGTATGACTCAGTCAAGCTCTTTCTACTTTCTCTGCTTCAACTGCTTGCTCTCAGAAAAATATCCACTATCTCCACACATACACCACCGCCGCCACTTCCACCGCCGCCGCCACCGCCACCGCCACCATCACACCCCCCGACACCCCCCCAAGCAGAGGCAACCACATCCCCAGGTCGTTCAATTACTTGATGCAAGAGGCAGGGGTAATGCCAGGGCAGTGCCTCAAAGTGGTTCCCTCTTTCATCTGCAGCGATGGACGCCTCCTCTATCAGCAGATAGATGCATTGTGTCAACGCACCACCATGCCTGCCAAAGCTTCTCTCTCTCTCTCTCTCTCTCTCTCTCTCTCTCTCTCTCTCTCTCTCTCTCTCTCTCTCTCTCTCTCCTCCCTCCCTCTCTCTCTCTCTCTCTCTCTCTCTCTCTCTCTCTCTCTCTCTCTCTCTCTCTCTCTCTCTCTCTCTCTCCTCTCTCTCTCTCTCTCTCTCTCGTCTCTCTGCCTCTCTCTCTCTCTCTCTCTCTCTCTCTCTCTCTCTCTCTCTCTCTCTCTCTCTCTCTCTCTCTCTCTCTCTCTCTCTCTCTCTCTCCCTTCATCTCTATCTTCCGACCTCTGCCTCTCCCACTCCATCTCTCTCTCACCCCCTGCCTCCACTTTTCTCAGCTCCCCACTCTAATTTGCACTTCATCTTTTCTTTTTATTCCTCTTTTCCTTGCTCTCTCACTTCTACAGAGGCACGTAGAAAGGTGGTGGTGGTGGTGGTGGTGGTGGTGGTGGTGGTGGTGGTGGTGGTGCTGGTGGTGGTGCTGGTGGTTGTGGTGGTAGTGGTGGTGGTTGCTGGCATGAGGCTGCAGGCAGTTGCGGTCGAGTCCCGTGACATCAACACATGGGGTTGTGTTGCGTTGTCCTGTGTTGTGTTGTGCGTTGCTTGGTGAGGTTGGATTGTGTTGCTCGTTGTTTGTGCGCTGTATTAGGTTTGTGTACCACTTTTGCTTCTGAGAATAAAGGACCAACCTTAAATTCCTACAAGAAGTGTTTTTGTAAGGTTACTTTGAATATATATATGATCTCTAATATTAAAAATGACCGATATAGTCTGTGTGAATGTATTGAAAGCTAATACCGTTCTAGGCAGTGGATACAAAGGCCCATTGAAAAGGTCAACCCCCAATTTGAACACGTTTGACATTTATGGTAAAATATACCTTTGAATTCAAATTAATCATATTTTGCATCCACATCATTCGGCTCTACTATATCCCAGAGGTGTTACCTGCAAGGTGATTTGAGAGAACTTGGTGAGTTAAGAATATTGCCTGGAAGTAAAATTGTGTAAATTTGATTTTTTTTTATTAATGACATTTCTTATCCAGAGTGTCTCTGGAGGTGAATCCTTCCTGTAAGCATTAAGAGCCCTTAATGAAAAAAGGAGGGAACATTCAGGGTCCTCTGCTCAGCGAGGGTAATGTCTGGGTAAATGAAGAGTTGTAACAGAGGCCTGACCTTATTAAGTATCCATGACTCATGATAATGGTAAATGTGAACGTCTGTGTCATTTGACTCTGCCGTTGCCACCCCATTAAGAATTGAAATACTTAAGCTCAGAAGGGAAGCAGAAGGGGAAGACAAGTTATCATGGGTAATGCTGTGTAAGATGTTATCCTGGGATATTACGGTGAGCCTCAAAGGTTCATTTAAAGGCTGCATATTGTGCACAATCTTTCTAAGATGGGATTCTTTTATGGTTCATGTGTGTGTTGCGATTTGTTGTATTGTTCTGTCTGTTGTCTGTTTTTTGGGGTTATACACCTCGACTTTCCTCAAGAGATGAATATAATAAGAATATAATTTTTTATATATATATATATATTATATATACTTCTTGAACCCATTGTGCTAGAAATAAAAAATGGTAATGTATCGAAATATTAAATCTTGGGTTATCCAATCTCTTCTTATCCTATCATTATCTTCATCATCATCTTCTTAATCATCATCATCATCATCATCATCATCATCATCATCATCCTCTTCATACCCTGCCACCGGTTTCATCACTATAATTTTTCGACACTTTCCGGAAACAATTTTTCCAATGAGGCCCCCGGAAATAGCACGATCACGAATCTTTAGTGACGCACGGAAGGAATCTCCGTCTGAATATTTTAATTACATATCCAAATGATAAATGAAGAACCTGGCCAGAAATGGCACCAAGAATGAAGCCTAATTAGATTACCTGTCAGTGGGCACGGAGGAAACAATGTGAAGTGTTTGGAGAATTACTCGGAATATAAAGAGATACTTCACGCTTCCTCACCTCCTTGTCAAATTCCCAAAACCTCAGAGAAAATGAGGCTTCACAGTTAAGCCGAAATGTAAGAGTTATATTATCAACGGTGTGTTTGTAAGTGTATTGATCAAAGTGCTTGTGCTTGGTTAAAATCTATTGTACAAGAATAGCCGATTAAAAAAGAAACTAAATACAGAGTGTAAAAAATGATGTATTTCTCATCGTAGTTGTCTGCCAACAATCTTTGAAGCATTGTAAGCAAATACGTACGGTAGTGAGAGACTTTATTATGCACGAGCACTGTGATTCCGACACACTCTCCCGGCTCCCACCCAACGCAACGAGCGAGAAAATTATTCTGTTCAATCATGTGCCAATATTAAAACACATGCTTGATTAATCACCGCCGCGGATGGCAAAATATTAATTGGGTGTTTGAAAAAGATAAATTATGCTTTTGATGTAGACTCACGCTAAGATACCTGTTGGATAGTCTGCGACACCTGGTTACTCCGCGCTGCTGTGTTTAAATTTACACACAGAAGCCAGCATACTAACCAGGCCGGATCCATTTGGAGGGGCATAAAAAATTCAAATCTCATTTGAATTTTGAGACAAGTCGATATGGGTTTCAATGCGTCCAAATAGCAGTGTGCCTTCAGGTAATGACCACATTATGGTGGACGCCATCCATCACAAAATATGATTTCCATCTACATGTTGGTTCTATTTTCTCCCACAGCCTCTGAGCTGGCGAGAACGGAGAGCGGGCAGGCCTGGAGGGGGGTCGTTGGAGGGCAGCACTATAAAACAGCTTCTATCCATTTATGGAGTATTGGTGGAGGGAAAATGACTTCAATGTGTGTGATGGGTTGGGGGGAGGGGAGGGGGGGGGGGGGGGGGGGGGGCAACCAATCTCCTTACTCACCAGAGAGATTTCCTGTGGGTCAGATGCCACGCACAGCAGACCAGGGTGAGCTGGAAAAGCCATCAGCTTTTAAGACACTGTTTTCTCTCATTTCTTCGTTTTGAATCACATGGGCTGTCCAGACCAATCCGACCAATCACAGCACCCCCTGAGGTTTAGATTATGCAACTAACACTGTGCCCTTGAATGTTGTCATGCTACGATTGATGCTACAACGATTAGGCCTAACACAAAAGACACTTCAGTAGGTTCCAGGTGTACGTGCAGTATATCATATACATGTTTAATTATATATTCAAAGATATTTTATTTTATTTTATTTTTGCCTTTTTAAAACCATATATAATTTGCATTTATGACAATTATTTGTATATCTGGTTTAAATTCTGACCTGTAAGATGGCATGAAATTTAGGTTACACAAATTCCAAAACTTAATACCATTTTATCTATATTTAGTTTAGTATGAAATACACAAAGCTGAAAGAATGAAATCAGAAGATTTATTAATTTCCTCCAACAAGATATTCACTATGTCCTTCTTAAAAAGTGACGTTAATTTGACACCAACCATGAACGTCTGCTAACGACTGCTACAATAAAGAGGAAACTATTAACTGTATGCTGAAGCGCCCATGAATAAAAATGAAACCCTGGTTCAGCCTCAATATCATGAACGCCAAAAACAGAGAATCGTGATGATGATGATGATGATGATGATGATGATGATGATGATGATGATGATGACGATGAGGTGGAAGCTCATAATGAGAATATTCCACACTGTGATTTGCTCTGGGGGCAAGGCAAGGCCTATGAACAAACAGCCGAGCCAACCTCTAGACGCTGTTCTCAAAGACTTGAACTTTCGCTCCCTCCCGCTATTATCGCGACAAAGGGAGGCATGCTAAGTACTAGCTACATCGCTAGAATAGAGCTACATCTCCATGGAAGACCAGAGGGTGGACTCACCAAGCATTGGCAGACTGACTTTCCTTTCACATTGATATTCCATCGTGTTAGTTGATGTCAAATGAAGACAGGAGGTTACATTTACAAAATAAATAGAGAGCTCCCGTAGGCTATTATCTACCACCTTGTTTACGCCATTAGCGGCAGCGCTATCGCAATGCTCACAGAAGGGGAGAGATTTAAATACTTGCCTTCCACAACATGCTAATATCCTCGTTAATGTCTGTGGATGTCGTGTGTTAACAACACCAATATTCATTCATGGTTCACGGTTCACTATTGCAGCACACTGATTCAGCACTTTTCTGCTTTAATACATCAATTCATTCTGGATCGTTATGGACCAGTTAACCATTCATGTGTAGTTTATCTAGCAGATTGATTGCTTTCAATCAATAAACCAAAAGATGAACTAATGTTGAATGGGTGGACAGTCAAAGGTCACACATAAAGGTTCAAATAAAAAAAAAGCTTATTGATTGTCGGTTATGGTAGTCGAGGTCACGGGGTTACCTCAATCAGTTTCCAAAACATTGATTTAAAACTGAGATGAAAGCAAAACACATAAATATGTGCAGATATTCAAAGATTCAAAGACTACACATAGGGTCTCCCCTTAATATATGTCCCTGAAACGAACCCCGAGACTAGCGTGACATTTCAGGTCATGGCCTCCCCACCATTGTGTAGAGCTCCAGAGGAATATGTATGCATGCATTTCTGGTCGATTTTGAGCAGCAAAATGGATGCAGCCACATTTCAATGAGCATCAGGCTCTCTAAACCCATAACACGTGTCTTCAGTGGCTCTGACGGTAACGTTTACTTTGGAGAGGCCGACAATGAAGCGCGTGGATGGCTTTTTCTTTTTGCTACACAGGAGATATGAGTGGAGGGAAGGGTGGAGGGGAAGGTGGTTTTAGTGGGGTGCGCT